>JAHLMJ010000011.1:1200000-1643114 GCA_019915105.1 Strobilurus luchuensis | reverse complement strand
GGACATCAATGAATTCCTGTACCTTGGTAGAGGCGCTGAGGGCGGGTATCAGTCTTGTTCACGGCCTACACCCAAGTGGAATGCGTCATAGTCGTCACGCGGATAGTCATTTCCAAGGCGGTAGAGTGTGGCGTATGAGCATCTACGACACAGGAATGGACTCGTAGCCAATCTGATACGTGCACCTGGACCACTTCCCGCTGACTTGTCGTTAAGCGTAGTATATTGATATCTCCGTTCTTAGCCGAAGCCTCATCTTCGTCACTGACTTGAGTACATATCATTCAAAATGCACGGAAATCGAAAGAAATCCGGAGCTTTCTCAAGCTCTGTCTCAGCCATGCGCCTGAACCTTCCCTTCATACCGAACGCCTCCCCGGCATCGTTCATTCGCGGACACGGCGCGCTGCCACAGTTGTACGCCACCGGATTGGAGGCGTCGAGCGTGGCGTAGACATTTCCGCGACAGAAGCGGTTCCAGAGAAGAATACCATAACTTAAAGCCTGTTCGGCAATCGTTTTGGAAAGCGTTTTTGGGCGTCATGATAACGAAGACGGTCTGGCGAGCCGGTGAGGGAGCAGTGCTGACTCGGACCGCGACGCATAGTAGCGCAGCGTGCTACATAGTCATTCATTACCTTCAGCCCAGCGGTGCACTGAGCGTCGGGGAGGCATGCGTCATAGTTGTTGCTGGAGGTATCGAACCAAGGTCGTCAAGATGTGGCGTCCGAACATCTACGCCCCGGAATAGTGTATCTGATCCGTCCATCGACTCCAGATTGACTGGTCGTTTAGCGTGATATATCAATAGCTTCGTTTTTTGCCCGAGAGCTACATCTGAAGTCATCATGAATGTTTCATACGAAATGCAGCAAATCTTTGGGAACTCGAAAGAAACCGCAGAAGCCTTCAAATCGCCAGACGGCCTATGTACGATGGTCCGCTTCTAATTCGTTTAGTAGTCTTGTTATTCCAGCTACCACGGCCAGATTTCGGCATGCATAGTGGAGCCTTCCGCATGAGTTGTTCATATAGCAGGGTCTTTTCTGCGAGCTTTGGTTCATCTTTCGTATTCCGAACTTTGTTGAGAGGAAACAGTATACATCAATGATATTACATTACATTACTAGAGTCATTTATGACCTAGAGAAATTCCTTTGTGAACACTCCCTCGGAGTCCCACTGTTGCTTCAACGCCCTGAGCTTCGCGATCCGATCGGCTCCTGGGAAGCGTCTTTCCAGAGGCTCGTCACGCGTCCAGTTCCCGTAAACCGCTTCGCCTTCGGGGTCACCTTCTTTCCTGACCAAAGCAAGAACGTCCGCCTGTGCGCGATCGACAGGACCTCGCGAAGATGGGTCAGAGTACCATGCTAGACTTTCATGAGCACATTGTCAGCAAGAACTTCATGAAGTAGAAAAGACCAAGACTCACCGCCCACAACCTAACGTCTGCGTGGCCAAATGCCATGTCAGGCACCTCTCTCTTGACTGGACTTTGGCTCCACTCGATAGCGTAGCCTCCCGGACAGGCATCCGGACATACCGCTACCAAATCCTCATAGACAGCCATGATGTCCAGCCATGTCTTAGACAGCCATGATGTCCAGCCATGTCTGTGTCTTGATACTCTTGAGCCCGGTCCCAACGATACGCTTGAACCCTCCCTTCGAGCCAAACGCCTCCGCAACATCGTTGATTTGCACATACGGAACGCTACTGCAGTCGTATGCCATCGGATTCAGTGCTTTGAGCGGGGCGTAAAACTCCTCAGCGACAGAAGAGGTCCCGAAGAAGTACAGCGCGACAACGAAGACTGTTTGGCAAGCAGGCGGGAGAGCAGTGATGATGCACAACCCAGCGTGCTGCTGTGTTTCGTCTTGTGAGATGGTTTGGAGCACGGCCAGTACTTCCTTGGCCTGCGAGGCGGGGAAGGTGATCGTTCCGGTGTAGACTGAACCGTCCGGAGTGTTGAGCACGCTGCGCGGGTAAGCTTGGAGAGTGAGCGAGGTGACAATGCCGAGGAAGCTCCCAGCGCCACGAAGTCCGTATAACAACTCTGCATGCGAGTCGGAGCATACATCCAACAAGTCGCCAGAGGCGGTCACAATGGTAGCGGCTACGATGTTGGAGGCAGGAGGACCGCAAGGTCCACTGAGCACGCTCAAACCGCCACCGAGGACCATTGGGACGACGCCAATGGTGTTACAGCCTCCTAGGCCTGATGAAACAGATAAGACAATGCATGAAGGTGAACAGTTAATACTCACAAAGGTACAGGTCGTGCGCAGCCGAGGCGTTATTGGCCTGCTCAATGAGAACCCCACTTTTCACTGTGACCAACTGCTTGTTGGTGTCGACAGTGACTTGGTTCAGTTGGGTGACGTCGATGATGATTCCTTCCGGTCCTATCGTCGAATACAGGCTATGTCCGCCTGACTTTGCTACGAAAGGTATGTCATGAGCGCGAGCGTGTTTCACCTAGGTAGACATCGCGTGAGAACTTCAGCGTCGAGGAATCGCAAGATTGAGATAACTCACAGTCCGAGCAACATCCGAGTCCTCGGTCGCTACAAGCACCACTGCTGCAGGTGACTTCTTGTCAATGTCACTCCATCTCATGAGGAGTGTCTCAAACTGGTCGTCCCCAGCGGAGATGACCCGAGCACTCTCGGACAGCAACGCCTGGAGCGAAGAGAGGAATTGGATATCAATAGCAACATCGTCCTCTGCGGCGACTTCTTGCACATCCACCGCAGGTAACTTCTCGTCAATGAGCAGCGTCTCGATACGAGCACTGTCAGACAGCTGAGATTGAAGTGATGGGAGGAATTGGAGAGCCATGTTGTGAATGAGAGAGTATGCCATTCGCCAAGTCCTGTTTATGTAGTACGCGAGCCCTTGACGATCTGCGCCGACCAACGTCAATGCTTCGGGGGGTTGTTGGAGTAATTGGAGCGATGCTCGATACTGTAAGAACGAGGTGCTCGCCACACCTGGAGCGGAAGTTCTATCATTCTTAAAGAAATCATCAAATCACCGCGAGCCTGACCGTGATACCGCTTCTCGCTAGTGGCCCTGGGCAGATTCCTGTTGATGCTTCACCAATTGGAAGAAAGCAATGGCCACTGGAACTTACCGGAAGTAAGTTGATTGAACTGGTCAAGAACAGGTACCAATCGAGATCAACACCGTTGGCGCCACACGAACTTGACGTTCCTATGGATGCGCTTCAGTCGGACGCTAGTGAGTGGGCCTGCTCCTAATGCTCCATGGTGCTCCAAGATGGTTCTGCCCCATGTAGTCAGGCAGGGTTCAAGTCCCAAGATGCACAGTCCAGCAGAGTCGGCGTAACAAGCAAGTTGAAGATGATGTCTGTCGAAGCGTAACACTCAACGGCGAGCAGGCAAGTTTCGTAGTCGCGTGGTCGAGAGGGCTATCTGCGTTGCCTTCGGGCTTGATCATGCCTGCCATTGCCTGGAATCAGACGTTGAGTCGTGGCTAGGAGCTACACCTAAAGTCATTACTATCTTTCGCGAAAACTTTGAGGACATTGAAAAGCCTGCAGAAGCCTCAGACGGCCGCATGACCTATGTGGGATTCATAGTCCTTCAGATCCAGTCTTCCATCAGACTTGGATAGACAGATCACAGCATGATACCTTTCTCTTCGAGTTATCGTATCTGTGCATATGTCAGTCAATCTTTATCTGCAGACTCTTGCCAGTGTCATCTCTTCGACGTTCTTGATCACTTCGAGGATATTTGACGGATGATGTATTGCTTTGCCTCAGCCAGTCGACCTAGAGAAATTCCTTTGTAAACACTCCCTCAGGATCCCACTGTCGCTTCAACGCCCTGAGCTTTGCAATTCGATCGGCTCCCGGGAAACGTCTCTCCAGAGGCTCGTCGCGCGTCCAGTTCCCGTAAACCGCTTCTCCTTCGGGGTCACCTTCTTTTCTCACCAAAGCAAGTACGTCCGCCTCTGCGTGATCGACACGCTCTCGCGAAGATGGCTCGGAGTACCATGCTAGAGTTTCCTGTGCGCAATGTCAGCAAACACATCTTGATTGTTGGGCTTAGAAGGCTGAGACTCACCGCCCACATCTTGACGCTGGCATGACCCCATGCCATGTCGGGTACGTCCTTCTTGACTGGACTCCGAGTCCATTCGAGAGCGTAACCTCCCAAACAGGCATCCGGACATGTCGCCACTAGATCCTCATACACATCGATGATGTCCAGCCACGTTTGAATTTTGATGTTCTTAAGCCCCGTCCCAACCATACGCTTGAACCCTCCCTTCATGCCAAACGCTTCCCCTGCATCGTTCATTCGCGCATACGGAGCGCTGCTGCAGTTATACACCACCGGATTGAGTGCCTCAAGCGGGGCGTAGAACTCCTCCGCGACAGGTGTGGGCCCAAAGAAGAACACCATGATGACGAAAACGGTCTGGCGAGCCGGTGGGGGAGCAGTGATAACGCACAACCCAGCGTGCAGCTGGGTTTCGTCTTGTGAGATGGTTTGGAGTACGTTTAGTACTTCCTCGGCCTGCGAAGCGGGGAAGATGATCGATCCGCTATAGACTGATCCGTCAGGAGTATTGAGCACCATACGTGGGTAAGCCTGGAGAGTGAGCGAGGTGACGATGCCGAAGAAGGTCCCCGCGCCGCGAAGCCCGTAAAGCAACTCCGGATGAGATGTAGGGGATACGTGCAATAAGTCGCCAGAGGCGGTCACAATCGTAGCGGCTACGATGTTGGAAGCAGGAGGCCCGCAAGGTCCAGCGAGCGCGCTCAGACCACCGCCGAGAACCATTGGGACCACGCCAACGGTGTTCATGCCTCCTAAACCTGATGAAATGGATAAGAACATGTAGCAATCGCAAGCACGCAATCGAGACTCACACAAATACAAATCATGCTCAGTCGAAGCATTGTTGGCCTGCTTGATGAGGACCCCGCTTTTCACTGTGACCACTCGCTTGTCGGTGTCGACAGTGACTTGGTCCAGTTGACTGAGGTCGATGATGATTCCTTCAGGGCCTATTGTCGAATACAGGCTATGTCCGCCTGACTTTGGTACGAAGGGTATGCCATGAGCGCGAGCATGTTTCACCTAGATAGACATCGCGTGAACTTTTGAGCTTCGGGGGTTGCGAGAACGAAGTCACTCACAGTCCGAGCAACATCATCCTCGGTCGCGACAAGCACCACCGCCGCAGGTAGCTTCTTGTCGATGTCACTCCATCTCATGAGCAGTGTCTCGAATTCGTCGTCCTCAGCGGAGACGACGCGAGCACTCTCGGACAGCAGCAACTGAAGCGATGGGAGGAATTGGAGATCCATGTTGTGCATGAGTTCATGTTCGCTAATTCCTCTTTATACTCGAGTGCGTTGATCCGAGCCCTACGGACAAGGATATAGGCTGTTGGAATGAGGGTCGATTTCTGGGCGCTCGCTGCCGCACATAAAGTGGGTCTCTGACATTCAAGAGTACACCCGCGCAAGCCTGACCCTTGTGCCGCGTCTCGGCGCCAGTGGATTCCCATCGATTTGCTTCACGAATTGCAAGGAGGCGATAGCCATTGGCTATCGGACTGTACTGGAAGCTAAATGAGCAGGTGCCAATCAACAACAGTGCGTTTGGCGCCTTACATACTCGACGGTATAACGCGTGCGAATGACCTGCACCGCGATAAGTAATTGCCTCTCCACATTTACTCCGGTGTCAAATAGTGTTGCACCTCCCCAGCATGGTTATTGAAACGCAACCGTGAGCAGAGATATCGCTGCGTGGTCAAAAGAGTTATTTGCGTTCCCTGGCTCGCATATAGCGCTGCGTTCGACTGGCGCAGAGTGGCGCCTGAGAAAGGTTTGTGCGTGACGTTACTGCCTGATCGGTCACGACATTCGCTTTTTGTCTTCTGCCCCTCATTATGCAACGCCTGGCGCGCTCCCTCGGCGCAACGCGCTGCTATGCCACGCGCTGGCCCCGCCCAAAGCCGGGAACGTCGGAGCGCCCGCCCTACCGTGCGCCCGACCCGCTCGTCGCCAACCCAAAAGCAGTAGTCACCCCGCTCTCCGACGAGCTCACCTTTATTCACCGACCTCCCCCGACCGCTCCTTCCCCATTTTCGCTCACTACCAATCCGGTCTCCCCTTTACTCCGGCCGCCAACGCCGCGGTCTAGTGCTCCTTTGCCGCCCCCTTCGCGACCAGGGAAGGACAAGTTCACATCCAAGCGGCACTATATATCGGAGGAAGCTATCGAGACAATACGGACACTGAGGCGGTCACATCCGGAGAAATATAGCCGAGGAACGCTTGCCCAAATCTTCAGAGTCTCGCAGAACTTTGTCGGCCTTGTTGCGTCTCTGAAGAGTAGCAAACGGAAAGCGCTACTGAGGAAGCGGGAGGAAACACACCAGAAGGAGAGGGAGAAATGGAGCGAGAGACACCAGCTTGTAGTGGCCATTCGGCAGAAACGCAGAGAGTTCTGGTAGTGGTCCGTGATATGTCTGCCTCAATTTGACACAGCTCATTCTTTCTCAGGTATCTTTTGAATAAATTCTTTGCTATCGCGCGTCCGGGATGCACATTGACTCAGTCAAATTCTCTGCTCGCAGACCCTTGAAGGACATGAGGGTTTGTGTCGACGTTGTCCATTCAAAGCAATCTCGCTGTCATGAACTCACCCATAAGAAAGATACGTACGCGAGTGCCAGCGACCACCCCGCTTCTGCATCATCTCATGACCACATATCCCCTGTCAAACCAAGCATTGGAAGACTGGACTGCAAAGGTAGTGGCCTTGGTTGCGGTCGTCTTTGCTGCTCATATCAGGCGCAGTTCTTCGCGTCTGTCAACAGCATTCAAACCGCTTTGGTCTTTGCTGATGATACAACAGTATACGGTCACGACAGTTGGAATGTCTTTCTCTCGTCCTTAATAAGTCATTGAAACTCACGAGACACGAATGCTGGTGAAGTGCCGACTAGGTTGCCTCCTCGAGTACGACTCCTGACGCCTGTTCCAGCAGCAAGGAGCGTACGTCGACTTCTCTGTCTCAATCGCTGGCGCCCACGTCGTTCTCTCTCTAGTGATGTTCGTTGGCAATCGCATAATCACCTTCACCTGTGTGACCTGCGAGTTCGGTCTCACGGAGGAGGCTGCGACAATACGAGCGATAACTTTGTCGGCCAAAGTCAGGATAACAGCGCGGATTCAAACGTGTGTACAGTGTTATCATTGACGACTTCCATTGGTATAATGGTAGACAACGCTCAAACATATAAATTTCCATCGTTTCCACAAATGATTCAAGAGGAGAAATCTGCCGAAGACCTCTAAGGGCAGAAGGTCAGAGTGTAGTCCGCCTTCAGCTTGGCGTCGCAGGTCCAGAGGGCAGTTCCGGACGCTTCGTCGAAAGCATAGACGTAGGAGTTGGGGCAAGCGTTTTCTGGATATCCTCGTCAGAAACCGTACATGCAGGCTTAGGCAACAAAACAACGCACTGAAGTAGGAGTAGTACGCAACACCGGACGGAGGGCAGGTCGCTGCGGTGCTGTGGCTTCCCGTGCAGCAGTTGGCGGAATCAGCTAGTTTCGCAATCATTCAGCCAGACGAAATGGGCAAGTGAGAGATTTTATACCATGATTTCCGTCCAAGTTGGCTTGGCAGGCCGAGTGGCATCCAACAGGGAACCCGCTAGAGTCGTAGGGGCCCTTCAACGGAGCGGGGCCTTTGAGCAAAATCAGTAAACAGGTAAGGGAAACAAGACTGCCAGTGTATCAACTTACAGTTCGGTCCAAGGTCAACGGCGCAGCTGGGAACACCACAACCGACGTTGTTGGTGATCTTGGCCGGGAGGTTGTAACCGTCAACCAAAGAGACTTTGAATAACCTGTCAGCCAAATTCCCAACTGGAGTGATTCCACATACTGTCATACCAATCAAGGTTTCCATCTCCCGAGAGGGTCCACTCGGCGACAGTGGCAGGGGGGACGCCCTATCCTACTATTAATCGCAACGCAACAAGTGCACACCTGGACTCACCGTGCCAGTGTGAATGTCACACACGAGACCACCGTTGCATCCTCCATCCAAGCAAGAATTGGGGCCTGGGTTGGTGGAGAAGTCGCAGTTACGACGAGCCTAGAACTGGTTCAGCAGATGCAACGAAGCACTTTAGAGACTTTGTTACCCAAATACGTCCAGCCTTCCAGTTATCCGGAACGGTGAACGAAACCTTCGTGTAGCTATTAGCCTGCCAGCTAATGAAGATATCAGAATCCGACAATCAGGACGCAATTCGCAGCGGTCATACCCAGTAGTATAGGATGGCACTGCGCTGCCGACTGTCAGATCAGTGAACATCTGGGTGACAAGCAAAGTTAGGATGCGGTTGTGTGCGAAGTATGGGCCGAAAACGCACAGCCGGCCTGGGGAATACAGTCAACATTCATCTAACGAGTTCATCAACGATAGAGCTCACCAGATCGTGAATGGGCATGCATTGTACACGGTGAATGTACGAGCCATTGCGCCAGACGCAAGGGCAAGAGCAGTAGCAGCAGAGAGGCGGAACATCTTAGTGAGGGAGAAGTATGTCGAGCTGTGTAGGAAGATGTAGAATTGCCTCCTTACGATGTACTTATAGTCCCCAAGAAGTGTATCCAGTTTCAGGCAGTCGGTTAGGACCGGCCGCGCAAGCATGCTTCGCCCTCCTGGCCATAAGGCTGCTCAGACGCACGAGAACGGCCTTGTTCTCGAAACATAAGGAACAAGGCACTCTTCAGCGGGGTTGGATCAAACCTACATGATTCTCAGTGATGAATTCGGGTCTAGTACAGCGTCCTTGACAGAAATCGTATCACGTTGGGCCACATGCGACTAAGCTTGCAGAGGCTTGCAGCAGGGCGTTGAAACCCGTCGGGTCAATCAATGATGGATATCATCCGTCCATACGAAGCCCAGGTCACGGACTTTGTGGCGAGTGACCTTGAAGCTCGAGAACCTCATCACCGCTGCCGTAGGTATAGTACATAGATCATGGGTGAGCACGAGTAGCATGATAGATGAATAGGAAATACCATGCGGCGAAGAAGACGACTTATCAAGAGCACTGCCGATGCCTGGCGTCCCAAAGAACTCCTGTCATCGGCGACTGAACAACCTCACTGTAGCAAAACGAGGGTATGGCGGTCATATAAGGTCATGTAGCCATCACCTGTCCCATCACTGCCATCAGACAATCAGGAAAATCCGGATCACCATTTTGAGATATCCAAATTCAGCGCCAAGGAAATGATGAAAGACGGTACTGTGTATCTGTGATCGAAGTAGATAGTGTAGTGCGTTCAGTAGTACAAGCCTCGCATTGGCTTCGCGCGCGAGCACGAAGCGACGCGCCACCGTGGGCTTTACTATTAGTATCATGTAGAGTGACCACTGATTTGTGCCCTCCTGTGCCATATTTGTTGACCATCACCTGACCGTCGCCCACTCGTGACTCAAGCTCATCCATGAACGTGGCTTGACTTAGGTACGCGCCGCGCGGCTACGCCAAGACCGTCATGCAACAATTTCGTTTCGAGTACGGTATCAGTCGGCAAGTGCGCGGCGCGCGCATGGCGTCTGCCTCGCGCGAGATAGACTGGTTGTAATGTCCACGGTCCCGAGGACATACCATTGCCAACGCTAAGTATGTAGCAAATGGAACGGCTACGAGCCTAGTCGCAGCCACAACATCCATTCTCCCTTCACAAAATATTGCCCTTGTCTGGCCGTCCTTTGATTTCGGGCCCAGGACCTGGGTTCACTCAGATTGCCTGAGAGACGGAATTCGGATTATCGAGTCCTATAAGCATCTTTCGTCCACGTTTCAGTCTGGAAACCCGGCTCTAGTAGCTTAGCAGAGAAAGTCGTTTGCTTTATAGAGCCTGGAGGGGAGGGGCTATACCTGGCAGTGGCAAAGCGGGTACGACCCATCCCCTGAAACCAGTCTATTCACTTATGCGAGCTCTCTCTCGAATCATCTGCCAGACCTCAACACACAGCGAACGTCGCGCCTATCGAGCTCTCACTTGACACCAGTTTGAACCGCGGATCGATGCGAACTTTGTCCAAGTCATGCTAACGAGGAAGTTCTATCTCATGACCGTTACTGTCAGTCATCTAGTACTCTCTTTCCGACATTGCAAAGGTCCTGCTTCCCCAGAACCGCAAGATACGTATCTTGATCACGCCCGTCTCGCAGCTCAGATGCGCACTTTACTCACGATTGTATCAACATCTACAAAGACTTGACCAACGGCTGATCATGAGCGCTGAGAGCTAAGGAAGCCGAGTCGTTGTGCTTGTGTTCAACCAGTACGCAGTGTCGAAATGGCTCCATAATTACCACACACAATATTGACTCTACAGCGTAGGGACAGTCGGAGCGAGTGCAACGGTTACCAAGTCAGCCTCACCCTTCTCCTTCACATCCTCGGAATCTGTTTGCGACTCAACTTCTCTCTTCGCATGCGCCTTCTTGTGTGCTATCTCCCGGTTGTGGAAGAACTGGATGATGAAAACGCAGATGACGGCGGCAACACCGAACGCCCACGTAGTGGGGAACCCGCGGCGCCATGTGGGACCCATGGTCTGCTGGAAGATGACGTTGGGGATCCAAGCATCTGTCGAGGTGTGAGCTTCAGGCCAGATGAAAAAAAGAAGCACAGAGCACGCACTGAAGGCGTAGAAGAATCCATTCATAGCGGCGATGGTGATGGCACGCTCTTCAGCGTTGTCTGCGCAGATTTCGTTGGCCCACGTCCAGAACACGCAAGCTACGGACGTAAGTCAGCAAACAGCCATTGAGAGGTGAAGATTCACGTACTAACGAACTCTCCAGCAATGATGAAGAAAGCCGCGAGTCGAGCTTTCTCATTGGCAGGGTATATGGCCAGAATGGCGTTTCCTGACCACTGAACGAAGATCTACATTTCTTCGTCAGATGAATATCTTCGAATCAAGCACGCAACATACCAAAGGAAGGACGATCCACCAGAAACGGTTGCGAGTAAGGTCAGAACCAAAACCCTGTTGTCACATGAGGATCAGCAGAATGAGATCCGTGACGAGACGACGTACCCAGAGGAACACAGTAAGAGCCGAGACGAGCTGTGCACAAGCTGGGATGATGTTTCGGGCGCTCACCGAGTACCCCATGAACTCTGCGCGAACCGTCAGCTTTGCATAGAGCCCAGGAGTGCCAATGTCGTACTGAGGTAAATGGCGAAATAGTTGTTCGCTTGACAAGAGCTGCCATAGAAGATGTACGCAATGATGAGCATCCAGAATCTCCACTTGGTTATGAGTTTCTTGAAGAACGCCCAGTTCATGAGACTGCCGATCTCGACTCGACCAGCGTTTGCGCAGCGACGGACAGCCAACTGACGCTCCTCCTCGGTGATGTACCACACCTTGCCTAATGGGAACAGGTCAGCGAAAGGCAGCGGTGCGGGGAAAGAAGACGGCTGACAGTTCTCAGGATAATCGGGAAGAACGAACAAGCAGAGTCCAGCAACAGGTAGAGTCATGATGCCACATATGACATACAGCCACCTGGAGTTCAAGCGTCGGTCAGCAGTGGAATGTGCGCAGAATGCGTGAACCTACCTCCAACCAGCAAGTCCTTGCAGACCGTCCATGGATTTGTAGATGGCGGCTTGAAGGAAACCACTACAAGCGGAGCCTATGAAACCCGTAAGATGCCATCTGTTAAAAGGCCGTTGAGTTTTTCTGTAGAGCAAGGCAAGAAGCGTCTACTCACATCGCGACACGCTTTGCCAGTTCGGGCTTCGTGTCTGGAGAATACAGTGAGTGCTATAGTATGAGAATGGCGCGGGCACGTACACCACGATCCGAGGAGGAAGATGATGACCGGTGAGAAAGCAGACTCGAAGAGACCGACCATGAATCTGAAGCACAAAATGAACTTGAGAAAAGTCTTCGTCACATCAGCACACAAAAACTTACCGGAAGAAGTACATCATCTGCGCATTCCTGGCTCCGGCTTGGGCAAATCTGATTGGACATTTCAGGATTGTCCCTCCCTGCCCTGTCGAAATTCACTTACGTGAATGTACCCCAACCGATCTCACAGGCAAAGAGCCACCATGATGGACGAATCTTCAGGGCGATCCAGGACGAAGGGATTTGCATGATTGCGAAACCGACGATGTAGGTAGCTGGGGTGGATGTGAACAACACTCGAGGACACTGAAGAAGATAGGACTGACTTTGCATGTACGTGTATTCGTTTCCCTTTAGGTTCAGGTCTTCCTAGAGTCGAATTATTGTTCAGTACGCGTTGTTCGGCGCACTAGCAAGACTGCGAACCTTCATACCGGATACATCTTGTGTAATTGTTAGCTGGCATCATGGAAAAGGTCATGAGACACGTACATGCATTGGACAGGTTCGCTTGACTGAAGTGCCAGTTAGAACGGAAGTTGGTGTCGTTTAGTCACAGATTCGTACTCAATGTATTTCATGAACTAAGAATAATGAGTCAACATATAGGCGAAAGTCAGTTGCTCAAACTTACCCAACCCAAGCACGCGCAGATCAGAATACCAGCGTCAAGTTTCCGAAGCAAGTGTCTCTCCTCGGGTGACTTGAGATGCTGGTCGGAGTCCCACATGTAATACAGGATCTGGTCGCGTTCATAAGACGCAGAACACGAAGTCCAAAAAGACCGCCAGTACCTTCTTGCCCAAGGAGACCTTCTCGCCATTGAAGGAGGGAGGCGGCGCGACCAGGTCAGCGGGAGTCTTGTCAGAACCGAAACCCATGTTGGAGGGAGGGAACAAGTTGATTCGCCCGCAGCTCTGGAAGGACCCACACCATACTCGTTTTGAAGGAAGCTGACCTTATCTCTGAATTTCAAAGAGGGGCGGCGGACGATCACCGCCTCGCGGGTCGGAAACTGCCGAACATAGTTCCTGGTCACGCCCTGGCGCGATCAGCGGAGACGTCACCGTCAAGGAGACGCAGTTGTGGTTTTTTTTCTTGCCAGTGGCGGAGGAGGCGGAGGAGTTATCTCTCCCATCATAGATAACTGCTCCTGTATTCCGGGATGGGAAAACTCTCCACGTCCTTTGCACTTGCCTCGAACCCACCAATTTGAATACCTCTCCATGGCCCCCTCAGTCGCAACCGAAGCCGACATGGAACAGGCGCTCGTCGTCGTGCGCCCCAACTTGGTCAAACAGCGCATGGAAGCTGGTCAGATCGCCACCTCTCTGGGACTCCGCATCTGCTTGTCAACTGAGATGGCACTACTGGCCCAGCGCGCGGGCTACCACGCCATCCTTATGAACTTGGAGCACTCTGCTACTGGGCTGGAGACTGCCAGCGCTGTCTGCACAGCCTGCTTGAACGTGGGGTACGTCAACCGCGACGTACATGTAGTTGTCAACTGATCGATCGTGTTCAGCATAACGCCTATGGTTGTTGTTCCTACCAACTCACCAGAATGGATCTCGAGAAGTCTTGACTCCGGCGCACAAGCCGTCATAGTATGTCGTACCCGTCATCTTTCGCCTATGCTTTCTCACCTGTGTGCCCAGGTTCCCCATGTCTCTACCGTCGAAGCCGCTAAGGCTACAGTCGCGGCTGCGAAATACCCTCCAATTGTTCGTCCTCCTCCATGTCCGCTATATAAAGCTCACTCAACGACCATGTAGGGCCACCGAAGTATGACTATGGTATTCGTCCATTCATTGCTCCATACCACAAATCCTGAAGCTTCCTAGCTCAACGCGATCACCCAATATGCGACTGGGATTCACTTCAAGGCCGTCGCAAAGGTGTCAAACGACACCACCATCATTATGCCCATGATTGAGACCAGAGAAGGTCTCAGTAACGTCGAGTATGTCCAGCTTCACCGTGATGTGGGCATGACCAACGTATTGATATTGATTTAGAGCCATCGCCGCTGTAGAAGGCATCGACTGTCTTCTTGTTGGATGTGGTGATCTTTGCGTAGAGTCCGTCACTCTCGAGACATGTCCTGCAAGTCGTACTGACCGTCATGTTTAGCCTCGACATCCCTGGAGACTATGACAACCCAATCTTCCTCGACGCCATCGCCAAAGTCGCCGCCGCCGCCGATGCTGCTACAGCCGCGTCCGGGGTGAAGCGATTCGTAGGTCTCGGTGGTTTAGAGACAAGACCGGACCAGATGGAATACCTCACGAAGAAGTACCCTTGCATTCGGTAAGAATCTCCGCTGTCAAGAAGAGCGCTGTTAATTTTATTCTAGGTACTTGATGGCTGGACGTGACATTGTACATCTATTCAATGGTATGAAAGCACAGAGCAAGATGATGGCAGAAATGAACGAGAGAATACAGTAGAACTGACTGACTCACCAAGTCGAGGATGTAGTAATGTGCAAATGAAGTTCACGTAGAATCGATTTGACAATAGTGGAATAATACTTGGCTGCGACTCGCTCTCTTGTGACAGTATAACATGGTTCAAGCGCTTGTGAATTTGAGATACAGAACCCCCTGCAATGGGCCAGCACCTTGTCTGTTGAGAGGTTACATTGACAGTTGGCATTCTATTGTTTTCAAACAACCGTCTTAGTACTGTACATGATTGATACGTTGGGAACGTCCTTCAAGCTTCAAGATCTCAACGTCGCTGCAGCAACCGACGCATCGCTCAAGTCCCCACCCTTCCAGGTGACCCCCAGGACGGACACGTCTGCTTTCTTCCCAGGTTCATAGACCTCCTTCATCAGACCGAGTATGCCCTCATCACGGATCGCGCGGGCACCTCGCTCGACCCCAACGGCCAAAGCAGACATCCCAGCGAGGGGCAAGAACTGCCACACGTAACCCATCTTGCCAAGTTTGGCGGTGAAGGATTTGATCTCTTCGTCTGTAAAGAGTGTAAGCTCAATGCAATACACCCATGAGGGTGTGTGTACACACCACTGCCTTTGACATCCATGGCCAAGTTGTACCCAAGCCACTTTTCTGCCCCACATTGCTTCTTCACCTCGAAGGCGTATTTCTCTAGGTCTGCTTCAACAGTAGCTGGTGTCCTGGTGTTGTGTCGCGTTCAGAATCAGGTACCTTGGTGCAAAATCAAAACGACTCGCCTGGTCCAGAGCATACTAGCAGATGTTCGTGAGTACAACCGGCGCGTTAAACGATATGGACTCACTCCGCATAATTATTACAGGCCACGCTGCGCATGATAGCGGAGTCGATGTTTCCGCGGTATCTGTACCAGCCTTCGCGGCTTCTCGACGCTTCGCAGTCCCAGAAGAACTGTATCCCCATCTCTCTCGCAATCCGTGCAGCCTGTGAGACGGTCTTATCCTTGCTCTTTGTGATGTACTCTGCGTAGATCTCGGGTGTGGCAGCTTTTTCGACTGTTTCGTCCAGCGTGGCCAGCGAAGCGGAGGCGACCCATGCGTCTTCGGCTTCTCCGCAAGAAGTGTCGGAAGCGTCGTCCAAAGAAGCGGCTTCGGCGATAGTTGCTACGAGGGAGTCCGGAAGGTTAGCGTTGGTGCAGCCAAGGATGAAGGGCCTGTCGCGCGCATCAATGGTGGAGGTGATGTACCCGGCGGTCTCTGCGTCGGTACGCTGGATGATCAGGCAGTCGGAACCTTGAGTGCGACGCGTCAATATGCGCGGGGTGCCGTAGGCTCAGATCGAACGTACCCATCACATCGAATTGGAACTTGAGTGCAAGCAATCTGTTCACCAGCTCGCTGACCGGGACCAATACGCGTCCGGCAGTCTTTGCACCAGTCTTCTTTGTTCCTGGGATTGATGGTGAATTCGTAGTCAGAGAGGACGAGCAGACAGCCATACCTGGGACTTGATCGTCGAGATGGCTTGAGGAATCTGAGCACCGAACGAGTCGAAGATAGATCAATGCACTTACATTGCAGCAGCTCCCGCTTCCACGAAGAGTTTGGCTAATTTCATGTTCTGGAATGGGGATGAAGTTTGCTCTTGACCTATGGACCATGTAGACATACCGCTGTGGCATTTCCATGGCCGGTGTCAGCATCTGCGATCAATGGAACCATATAGTCAATGTCGGTGGCACGAGGATCCTTCTTGTATTTCAGGAAGTTATTGATGCGGGTGTGCAGAACCTGGGAGCGGTAAAGCTGGGCGACCTTCCTCGGAACTAATTCTTTTTAGGCGGGGCGCATTAGGCGAAAAAATATAATTCACTAACCAGTGTCGTATCTAGCCAAAGTCGCGAGTGAGTGGGAGTTAACGCGTCTCAAGAGGAGGCTCACGTGTAGTCAGCCATGTCAGCCCCGAACTCCATCGTCGTGGTGTCTGTGAGCGAACACACACAGCCAGAAACGTAGACGGTTTCGTATCTCAAGTCGGCCATGACATGGCTCGTGATGGGGTCCGGTGCACCTATCGTCAGAGAGGCTGTTCCGGCGGCCTGATGCTTCTTGAAGATGGCGCGTAGCTTGCGGCCTTGGACTGAGGAGGCTGATGGATCTGGGGTGGGATTACGCAGAGAGGCGACGAGTTCTGGGAGAATGAGTATGGAATGATTACAAGCCAAGGCGAGGCAGTACCGGCAGAGTATGGTCTATGAGAGTATCAGCTACAGCTGCATCTATATCAACGTCGATATATCTTACCGGTGAAAGAACGCTTGTTCGGGGGTAGCCCACCATGCTTTGATTGCCTCTGGGGAACTCCAGGCGTCGAAGAGGGCTTCCTCAGCAGTAGCTATTGCTACAGATATGTTCAGATACGGTTCATCTCGTTCGAAGACAAAAAAGACGTACGAGTAGACATGGTATCTTGAAGACGGCGAGGACACTAGGTGTTGGGACTGATTCTCGTAATGGCCTCAATGAGAGATATTGATAGACTTGCAGTTTGAAGTTGTGACTGGGACGCCAGGCATACAGCGGAGCGGTGGCCGCCCGCTGATAAGTGTCTACATGAACATTGAGGACAATCTGAGGCGGAGAGAGGTCCGCCAGGGTCCGCCTCGGTGTAGTTGTCAGGGTTGGTCCGCTGCGCCAGGGTCCAGATCTCGGATACGGCCCGCGTCCTGCCGCACCAATGCCGTTCCCTTCGTCCCGGCCGAGCATTGCTAATTGCAAACGAGCTTTCTCTCCTTGTTCAAGTCCTCTCACTGTCTCTGAACGACAGAATGACCACCGAGAGAACGCCACTTGTGCCCAAGGCGGCCAAAGGGCCCCAGGACATGACGACGGGGCAATTTTGGATGTTGATGGGTGAGTTGCGCGCTTTGATAAGCCTCCAGTATGGTCGGCTCACGCCTTTACGACAGCGGGGGTATGGAGGCTAGTGCTATTCTGACCACCGTCTAAAGCCTCATGCTGATACGCAGCTATGCAGTATGGCCTTCATTGGCTCCGTGGACGGAACCATAGTCGCGACGCTGCTCTCGGCAATGGCCTCTTCCTTCGAATCAATGCAGCTGTCTTCTTGGATCGGCACATCATACCTTCTGTCTGTGTGCTGCTTTACCCCTCTCTATGGACGCCTGTGTAACATCATTGGACGTCGCGGAAGCGCCATGCTATCTGCTGGACTATTCGGGATCGGCACTACCTGTTGCGGATTCGCTGGCAGCATGTACCAGCTGATCTTCTTCAGAGCTCTGGCTGGAATGGGGGGCGGGGGCATGGCGGTCGTAGGATCTGTCATTGTATCCGATGTTGTACCATTGAAGAGTCGGGGACTGTATCAAGGATGTACGCTTTCCGTGTCTCGATTTCGACTTCCAACTGAATGACTTTCTTAGTCGCCAATCTGCTATTTGGTCTCGGAGGTGGTGTAGGTGCGCCTCTTGGTGGCTGGCTCGGTGACACGATAGGATGGTTAGTCAATGTCTCATGTTCTCACAGATCTCATTCAACTACTATACCTCCCAGGCGTGCAGCTTTCTACGTGCAGGGGCCTGTTCTTCTCGTGGGTCTCACCTTCCTCTGGCTCCAGGTTCGCGAACCGGAATCCTTCACGTCACAACCAGCAGGCAGCATCCGAGACAAGATGAGACGCATCGACCTTGCGGGGCCGGTGATGCTAGTAACATCTCTGGGCTCTCTCCTCGTCGCGATGAGTTATCGAACAAGTGCAGGATATGACTGGCAAAACATACATGTGCTTGGGTTCCTGATAGCCAGTGTTGTAGCTGCTGTCCTTTTCATCGTCGTCGAAGTTTGGTGGGCGGTAGAGCCTGTCTTGCCGTTGAGCATGTTAAAGCAGGTGTGTCATGTGTCTCTACGTATATCACACGCTGACGCAGATCGCTAGAGGACACCTGCCTTCGTAGCCATAGTAGGTCTTCCCAAAGAAGAAAGCCTCGTCTTGACAATGTTCGCAGAACAACTTCTGCCTCGCAGTCCTTTCTTTTTCCACGGTCTGTACTTTTCTCCTTGTCTCTCCATTCTCACTCACATCTATCTCCAGCTCTACAACGTTCCACTCTTTTTCACAGCAGCCCAACTACGGTCCTCTGGCAATGCTGGAGCTCATCTGATCCCGAACGCTTTGTGTGTGGCTATCGGCTCATTGTCCGCGGGGTGGTACATGAGGCACTCCGGAAAATACTGGTGGCTGCAAGCTACCGCAGCCTTCGGCGTAGTCCTCGCCAACATCGTTCTCTCGAACTGGTTAGTACCTTGACATCTCCTGCGACTTGATCTCATCCAGTATGGCGACACTAGGAACGACAAGACTCCCGAATGGGTTCTCTACGTGACTCTGATGCCTTCGGTGTGTTGACGTTGTTCCACCGACGCGATCCTGATCTCATCGAGAACACTTAGGGTCTCGGGTTCTCAAGTGTCCTTACCACGACGCTTCTGGCCTTGTTCGCAAGTCTCCCTCGGGAACAGATCCCCATCGCCACCGGCAGTACGTTAGCACCTTCATCTGTCTGTGATCAACGAAGCTCATCCATGCATAGTATCCTACCTGTTCCGCACGACTGGACAAGTGCTCGGTGTTGCCCTCTCTTCGACGCTCACCCAAAGCCTACTAGCCCGAAACTTACGCGAGCGTATCACGGGAGAAGGCGCTGACAAGGCTTGTTTCTCTTCCACATATCTGCCAGAGCTCGAAATAATCCTTGTATTTGCCAGATCATCGAAGGCATCCTCGATTCGGCTGCTTCGATTCGTCTCCTACCGCCTGATCTACAGCATAAGGCAACGGAAAGCTGGGCCTTGGCCCTCAAAACAGTGTTCATGGCGCAGATTGTACGTTTCGTTCTTTATCACTGACTTTTCATGACTGACGCCATGACGATTACAGGGTATGGCGACGTTGCTATTCCTATCAACCTTGCCGATCGGAGAACACCCTCTGCCAGACACTGTGAATACCGAAACCAAAAAGCCTGTGGTAGACGAAGAGGCTGCAGTAGAGGAACAAGATGCTTGATCCGATTGAAGTATGTGAGATAGAAAAGAGGAAGATACGCTATAACAAAGCGGCACGGTGCATGATAGCCTGCGCACAGTCATAGAGTAGTACCACCTGGCAGCTTAGCGTCAGGTGAGACTGGAAGCTCCTGCTGTGGCAAGGCGGAGGCGTACCTACAGATGAGGGCAATATTATTATTTTCGACTCTGTGAGTATACATCAGCGTCCGTTCATTCGCAATGCAGGTAGGACCATTATGTGAGGTACTTGAAATGGGTATGTGTGATTTCGTCGAAAGATCATGACAAGTGCTGCCTCCACGCAGTCGATTTCTACTCGCCAATCCCGTCGCCACCCTGTGCCAGTCCTTCCGCGACAGATCCCGGGCAGCGTAAGAGCTGACGGATTGAGTCTTGTCCCGTATAGAACCAAGAGACCGTTGCCTGAAATCGAGTCTGACACGAGTAGACAGAAGCACCGTTCATCACTCACAATCATGAAATAGAACGACACCATCGATATCCCCTCCGCCCAATTCGTCTTGGCATCCGCCGTGACATAATTCACCACGAAGCATGCTGCGATGGTCAATGCGACTTCGAACACATCGAACAGGAGTGTGAGCGGCTTGTCCGTCCACCATGAAATCAGAACGAGCAGTGGAGTCCAAAAGAGAATGAATTGGATAGCCAAGTCTATCGCACGTGCCCTCGCTACGGTAGACGAAGGAAACGGCCGGCCAAGGTAGTGTCGGAGAAGGTATCGGAGGAAGAACACGACGTTGATTGCACCATCTGCGGAGAAGGAGATGATGGGAAGGAGGATGAGACCAAACCATTCCTGATTGATGGACCCTTCTCTGCGTACGAACTCGACGCTGTCGACGAGCTGTAGGCAAGTGAGTAAGTCTCAGCAAGTCTATCAGACTAAATGTTACGAACCCATTCTGCCGTTGCTGCCATGAGCGCAATCGTCGCGATGAGCATCCCGATACACACCCATTGGCTCAACTCTGGGACGCCTTCCTCAAACTGCTTCTCCACGCGTCGCATTTCTGCAGTGGCAGCGGGGTCGAGTTTGAATGCGTTCCCGTGACCCGGAGGATTACTCAAGAAGATCCTGGAGCAAACGTAGACGAAAAGTAAAATGATAGCGAGTCCGCGGCTCATTTGCAGGAACATCTCCCTGGTCGTGTCGTTGACGACTGCCTCTGCGGCAGGCCCGACGCCTTGAATGGAGGTAAAGAAGGCAGAGGGGAGAAGAAGAGAAAGAACGCCGATCGCGAGGAGGGTATGATTGAGCTCCGTGAGATGGGGATGGAGATCTTGCGATATGATACGTGCACCGCCAGTTATGAAAGATGTTCCAGGAATGAGTAGGAGATGTAGGACAATCACACCTGGGCCACGAGTGAGCAACGGGGAGGGGGCATCGAGGCAGTCACCGTACCAATGATCGTGGATTGAAGGAGTTTTAGTTCACATTTAGTCAGGAGAATAATGGCTAGAGTTGCTTCCACGGCACTATATGTAAGTCAGTACGCCACTTCACGCGGATACATGTTTGCTTACTTGTTCAATGTCACGACGATGAAATCACCAAAGTCTTTGCCGACATAGAACATCATCTGTTCACCACCATATTCGAAGAGGCGTTCCAAGGGTATGATGGCCAAGAAACAGACTGAGAGGATTAGTTTGACTTCTGGCGCTGACTGAAGGTCACATACGAGTGAATGTCAATCCGTACGGCCAACTAGGGTCTTCATCATGACGTTCAGCGCGTGCATTCTCAAAATGAGCTACCCATGCCAAGGGTATGAAGACAAAGAACAAGTTAACCCCTGGCAATCGTTGAGTTCTGTATACATGCAGGAGCAACGACTGTATGACGTACAGGACGAGAAGACGACCGCCTTGAGGCTCTGAACCGTCCCAACCTTTTTCTTTCCCTTCCTCATGAATCGGTCGCGAAAGCGAAGGGCGCCAACAAGAGTGGGAAGATGTAATTGGTGAAAGCCATATAAGTCCGAGTCTGACGAAGAGCTGGAGCTGCTGCTAGAGCTGGATGAGCTGGATGAGGAGGAGCCGGTGTGTCGGCGTTGTAGCTCAATTCCGGCTTCGCGCTCCTCGTCAGGCGCGTGTCCGTTGGTCACTGACTGACGATGTGTTGGCAGCGCGTCGGCCATGGCGCGCACGACTGGGGTTCGGATGTTCTGTCCCGGAAACTACTGGAAGCTGGGCCACTAGCAGTGGTCTCTTCTGCTCGTCGGTTGTGTGTGTGCTGGACGAGGAAGGCTTGGCGAAACGTGTTGTCGCCGGGCCATTGATTTCGAGTGCTATTGGAGCTGTCAGGTAAGAGTGATCTGGCCCTGCACGGCTGCAACCCCGGATTAGATATTGCCAAGTTCAGTCATGTCTGTGGACTGTCTGTAGAGTACGATGAGCGGTGTGAACATGCGCAGGTAAACTCCAGTGTGTTTAGAAAGGCCCAGGTTATTCAAGAGGTCGTTTACTGTGAGCTTGCAGGGCATCTCAGCGGCGGATAGCGGCGGGGAGAGGTGAAACGACTTTTCAACCTTTGCTTGGCACTCGCATGCCGAGAGCAGGAAACTGGCAGGATGAGCGGCATTGCGCGCGGCCTTTGCCATCGGCAGTTGCACGTGGATGGTCCTGCCTCGAAATTCCTCGTCTCTGCTAAGCACTAAGCAGTGCTAGACTCAGACTGTCAACTCGGCTCAATTCAGTGTACATCCTGAATTATGGCAGAGAGACTGCTGTGCTCGTACATCTCTGAATGCTGCCATGCGAATGGAGATGGTTCTGCTAGCGACCTCCTTCCGCAAGTTCCGATTCCGAAGTGTTCCCTTGACGCGACATGTGTACCCCATATCCCTTTGCTTTGCCATATTCGACGATCAGCGCGCCGCACTATGTCCTGCGAGTCGTACAGAAGCAAGAATAGATGATTCAATTCCGAATAGGACTCTTTGGTTCTCGCACCCAGGGCATATCAGCCAATGTGAGCCTTTCCCTCCCTTGGCCTGTCTTCTTTTCTCACTGTCATGACTAGAGTCCCGTACTTCCTTCTTTGTTTTGTGCTGTCTTTTCCATGCCTTTCTCTTGCGCTGGAAATTCGTGATAACCTCCCTACACTGTCTCTCTGGAGGCCGCGCGCAGACCGCAATGTACCAGAAGCAGGATACTATAATCCGTACGAGAGTGGAGGCTCTCTGTTGTCTGCAGGTAGCTTGCCGAGCTTTGGCTACGGGTACTCACGGGTCTCTATGTAGAAGATACTGGGGCCGACATTCCCGCCTGGTCTGGGAGAGCCGGTCAACGCTATAATATCAGGGAACTCGGACGCGCAGGTGCTCGAGGACCAAGTGGACGACGGGGGCTTGCGGAACTACTTCCTGTGCGTTCTGATGAACGTGTCTGGTCACAATCATGCTGATCATGTCCCGCCAGATCACTTGACTTCTCAAGTGAATGTTTAGGGCAACATCAAGGAACTCCTCAAGAGGTCAATCTAGGTGATGGTAATGGGTACCGTACGTGCTTTTGACTATACCTCTTTCCGACGACGCGCTGAAACTTTGCTTCTAGTCAACGAGTCGGCCGTCATTCGATACGACTATGGCGATCCTGCATTGGGTACATGCACAGAGACGATCGAAGGCGGGAACCACTTTCGCTACTGGGTGCAAGATGGGCCCACCGGTAACAGGCAAGTACCGTCTTCCCAACGCGGAGCGTCTACGTGTGCTCATCACGCCTTAAATAGCGGTGCGATTTTCATGGCGTGTTCCTATGAGATGCCCATTTCACGTGAGGATGTGCTCGTGAATACATCAGAAACTTTCACCTGATCATCTCCAGTGCAACACAACATCGTGCCGAACGGATACAACCTCGGACGCGACTACATCGTCGGGAACATCTCTGGAACCCCGGTACCAACTCTATCTCTCACAAACCAGTCCACCTTCTCTGGGAACACCTCTTTCAATGGGTATACGTATCACACCGATGTGATTTATGTATCTGGGATGCTTTCGAATACGAGCATTGGGATCAATCACAATGCGACCGTAGAGATCGATGGGGTGACGAACGCTATTGATGGCCTCGTTGCCGTATTGAATGTGACGATCGTGGAAAGGCCTCAGACTGATGGGTATGTTCTCCGATATCTGTCAAGTTTTGACAGAGGTTCATCGAGTGTAACAGAAGCGCTGCGGTGCTAATAATGCCAATAACATGGCTGCATTCCATGGCGCTATTGGTTGGACTCTTCTTGTCGATCAGGTAGACTGGTGTGTGGCGCGGCCCGCATAGCGGGACGTCCTTCGGGACAATGACACGAAATTCACGATGGCCTCATGATTAAAATACAAGGGCGGTAATAGCAACTGCGATTGCAGTATTTCGCAATCAACTTGGGCCTCTCGCCGACTCCTCGGAAATTCGGGGAGCCAGGACTGTCGTGCAGCTGGGTGAGCAAAAGCGGAGACAATGGCGGAGGCAGACAAAGCTTCCAGTTGTCGCAAAAGAACCCTCGACCTGACCGTCGCACACTTTTCTGCAAGGACATATTTGCTTCTTACCCTCATCTGATACTGATCACGTCTTATCACTGCACTTGTGCTGCCTTCCAGGAAGTGTAGCAACTTCTACAACCGCCATCATCATCTGTCGGGAGATAGGACGCGTACTTAAGAAGTATGAACGCAATTGTCCCTTCACTGGGATGCGTCGAGCCGGTGGTGGCGTTACGGTACAGACTGATCAAGATGCGTCAACCAGGCACTCGGAATGTCGAGCTAGGGTCTATCATGCAATGTTAGGCGTTGATTCTTCTCCGATCCGCTATCTGGAGAATCACCAAGAGAGCCTCAGGAAAGAGTGTACGGGGGCTGACACCCGCTTCCTCGCGAGAAGGCGAGGGACAATTAGATCTTTTGAACTCTGGTTATGCAACAGAGTCCGAATCTTCGAAGTTTCGCCGTCTGTCGAGTTCAAACGAAAAGGGCCCTTGATGAAGCTCAAGTTCAAGTCTCAAGTTGCTCGCCAAAACAAGACACACATCGAGAGCACGTGTTTGAGAAAATCAATTTCCTTCTTTGCCTTCACTCCACCACCGACCATGGCCATCTCGCCCTCGGCAAGCTTCATATCATCTGCTAAGCCCATCGCACAGGGCGCAGAGGCCAAAGTATACAAAGGATCCCTTGCTGGGACCCCGATTCTGGTGAAACACCGCTTCAACAAGCAATATCGCCATCCATCTTTGGACGCGTCGCTGACACGCGCTCGTGTGGCGGGTGAAGCTAGGGCTTTGCTCAAATGCCTCCGATCCGGCGTCAATGTTCCTGGTGTACGCATGGTCGATGCCTCCGAGGGCGTGCTGGGGCTGGAATGGATCGAGGGGCGCAGTGTCAGGAAACTGATACCGGGCGCGGAACCGGAGGATGACGAGGTCGAAGAATCACTAGAGGAATCCTTGGAGGAATATGGGCTGTCGCTTGACCAAGTCATGGTTCTCGTTGGCACGGAGCTTGCCAAAATGCACCTTGCAGACATTGTCCATGGTGATCTCACCACGTCGAACATGATGCTCCGACATCCTGGTCGCTCCGGGCTTCCAGTCACATTATATCTCATCGATTTTGGGCTATCGTATGTGTCTAACTTGGCCGAGGACCGAGCCGTTGATCTCTACGTGCTGGAGCGCGCCTTTTCGTCCACACATCCAGAATCGGAACCCTTGTTTGCCTCTGTCATGCAGGCATACGAAGCGAGGATGGGCAAAGAGTGGGCGGCCATCAAACGACGCCTGGATGATGTCCGATTGAGAGGGCGGAAACGTAGCATGGTTGGCTGAGGAGGCTCAAGTTCGTGAAATGTATCATACGCGTGGAACCAACAATTGTATGTAGGATGTATGGGTGCTGTACAACGTTCAAGTGAGTTCTATCGTTCCGCTGAGGCTGGCAAACCGGTATCTCCAAGATAGACAGCCTGGAATTTGTTTCGCTCGTTCCGCTCGCCCATTTTTCGTTAGTCGTGCTTTTCATGGGGACTTGGATGATCCACATCAAAGACATGCTCAACACGCCCAAACCACATATGCGTATTGAGACGATCATCACGTTCGTGAAACGCCTGTTGAATTTGCGACTGCGGGGGTCCCCTGGTAAAAGTTGAGATGTGGCGATATGTCGAACCCTATTTCGACTCCTTGAGGCAGATTGCTAACAACTTTTTGGGAGAGGTGGCGCCGCAGGCGCATCTTCCAACCCTATTCATCCAATAGCAATACCCCAGGCCCATTCATGACGATGGAACAAGTGCCACGGAGGGACGCAATAGATCTAAGTATGAACGCACTATCTGATGATCCCCACCCCATTTCGACTTCGAGAGCGATCTCAGAGAACGCGATGAGGCGAACCTAACAGTACATTCTCATTGAAGCAAACAGTCCCAAGCCAACTATCAGGGAATACCATCGTTAGACGTCTTCCGATGCTACCATCAACGTTCAAGAGGACACATATGGCAGGGCGCAATCATTATGTGGAATCTTACAGTGTTGCCTACGTTCGCTCCTTGTGATACATCTAAACACGACGTAAGTCAACCTGAACATTTGCATTCTTGATTCTAGCGGCTACGTAACTTACAGAATTGTGTCCATGATCTAATGCGAGGCTAAGTATACGAGAATCGAGCGCAAATTGGATATGTAGTAGTCAGCAGCAGGTCAGAAGTCACAGGAGTTGTCGACATACAACAGCGTAGCACTGCTGGCATTGGGAGAGGAACGTGTCAAGACGAAAGATCACGTGAAAGTAATGCGGCTCGAATCATCTTATCGGCTTGTCGGCCTTTTTATGCGCCACAATTGATACCGCCCTGGAGTACATACTTCGTTGATCTGTGCACCTGCTCATTCACCTTATTAAGCCAGCTCGGATGCATTTCTCAAGTGAAATGACGGCAAGAGGGGGCTGACGGCTCTCGAAGCTGAGGTGGTTACACAGTATTGACCTTCTGTGAATGGCTCACAGTTGGAGGACCAATATAAGGCGGGAAGAGTCACTATGCACATATCTCAGATCCCAGTAGCAACAAATAGAGTGAAGAAAGACAAAAGAGGTGCACCCAGAGTCATTCCTACTGGGGATGTACACTGACTGAGGCCCCCGACAAGTGCGTTGTGGCGCCTGATGATAGACCTAACAGCGCTCGCCAAGCCCACTAGTACTCCCATGACTATAAGAGTGCCAAAGTCGCTCGGACTCAGGCCGTCTTGCCTACGACGAGTCTGGCCTCGCACGTCCAGTCGGTCATGTGAACTGATCAAGGAATGCAGAATAGACTCGACTACGCCACTGACAGAACGTGAGATGCTGTAATGGGTCCATGCTATGTTGCAACCAACTGGCAGAGTACTGGCTAATAACCTCAGCAGAAGGCTGGCGTTTTGACACTCGAGCTCGCGAGGGTAATGTTAAAAATTTATTCAGCTCTGTATCTGGAGGAGATGAAACAAGCTAATCCCACCGTGACCGCTTCGGTGACCAGTATTGTAGCCAGCGTTTGTATGATAGTCGGGGCTCGACCGCAAGAAGGCTTTGCACGAATCAAGATCTATGCGTCATGTCACACGAGGCCGCGGATTTACCACAATTCATCTCCTCCATATCATCTCCTGAGATCCATCAATACACGCGAAGAAAGAGGGCCCAAAAGCCGAGATTTCGAAGGCATACGCATGCAATAGTTGGTCCTGAACCATCGATGCGACCTTCGGCAATGTCATTTCCGCAAGCAGACGACTACAGCAAGGGCTGTTCATGTCATCCCAGAGCGGAGTGGAGGAGAGACCTCCTCGGCGAACGTTCACTCTCATGTGATATTTGCCAAGACAGACATTGGTTCTGGGGTCTCTCTGGCATGACTCCGAGGCGAGGAAGAGAACAAAGGTTGAATGTATGTCTGTATGGGAGAACAAAGAATGGGCGGCAAGTGCATGTGACATAAATGTTACTCGGCATGGCCATGTTGAAATTGGTGAAAGAGTTGTCAATGAATGAATGTCATATCGATTGACTCTGGTTGACTTCTGTTGAACGGGAGACTTGATCATGATGAGAGCAAAGGATGGACGATGTTGTGGCAGAGATCATTGATGCCAGGGGGGTGTCGTGGTCCAGGGTGTACGTATCTCGGAAGAGCGCAACCAAACCTATTTTGGGTGGTCTAGTCGACTACTCTGGAAAGGGCGGGATGGGGCGGGACCACGATCGTTGGCAGTATTCGTAGTACTACAATTCCTGGTGTCAGTGCTACATACCTGCAATCAGCCTGCAATTCCAGGTCATCACATTCGGAGATTCCAGTGGCTTGCGAGATCGTGCGTGGCGGGAAACTCCGAGGATGATCGGGCTTCTTGAAGTTGCTGTCAGGATTGATGGTTTGGACATTTAAACTGGGTAGATAAGAAAGGTTAAGTAATGTTTTCGGGAATCATGACGCATTGATACGCCCACGCTGAACTGATCCGAGCGACTTGGGGTCTTTGCGCGACCCAGGCAATAGTCGAAGATACGGCCCCATTGCCACGCTGGCTTCATGATATCGGGCGGTACCGGGGTATAAGCGGAAGAGATGGGAACCGGTTTACTACTTTTTACAAGGCTGTAAGCAGCAAGCAGCAGGAATATGCACTGTGGGCAAAGAAAGAGTAGGAGGTGAGTAATGTAAAGTTTAAACCTGGAAAGCGGCTATCTTCAATGCCCTCCTGGATCTGTGTCGCGCCTCATGCTAATCACGGGCATGTCGCACAAACCGCCGAGGAGACTGGGGCTACGAGGGGTGTGTAAGCGAGGTGGCAGATCATGATGAGAAGAGAGTATACATCATACTCACAGTGAAAACATGCTCACTCGAGGTGGCGTCAAGGTGGCAGAGATCGTGATGAGTCTTGAATGGACTCGGTGTAGCCCCCACCGAGAGACCCTCTCAGCGCCTAGCATGAATCATTGAAACATTAGTGGGCCGGACGGGGGAGCAAGTCTTCAAGTGAAATGAACAGGAGACTCGTGTCCCGAACCCTCTGCCCTCAAATTTGAGGCAGGCTCGTGCATTTCTTATCGCAACTGCGAAACAGAATGACGTTGTCTGATGTACGTGTGGATGTTGTTGTGTAGCAGCCTGATTCCAGCCCGATTCCAGTCCGGTCTGACAGTGATAAATGACATGCGGCGACGGGCGACGGGCAGTGGCATCCACAAATGTGCATCAGCTCGGCACAGCTTGCGACGGCGTATGGTAAGCGCAGGAACGTTCGCGTATGCACGTTTGAGGACCGCGGTCCTCTGTCGGTCCTGGACTATATAGAGACTGGGTGGATCACGGAGGGAGCCGGCAAGTGTAGTACGCGTCAAGCATGCCGACTGTTGTAATGAGACGTGAGTATTGTACACGGTAGAAGCGACGTGGCGGCAGGCAGAGAAAGCGTGTATCCGAACGCATTATAGCTCGAAAGCCGGCGCGCCGCAAAGCTATGGAAACACAGAGCACAAGCTGGTTGAGAGAGCCTCAGAGATTCTCGAGCGCGCGGCATTGGACCCTTCCTTGGCCGGAGAGACGCGTCTTGACAACCAGGCCCGCCCAGGGTCCGCCGAGGCAGAAAAAAATCGCGTGTCAGATATCTCCGACCTTTTTCGTGTGAGACAAAGTCGTCAAGAGACGAGCTAAGATTCTGGAAGATTATGTTCTGTGTGCAGGGCAGTACTAGGTAGACATTCAAGGAAATGGGAGGTTGTAGATCTCCTGGAAGCATCAAGACTCATTCTTAGAATACATTGACTTTGAGGTGGCGACTGGAGATGCCGTGACTGCTATAGTGAATGTGTTGAATAAAGGAAGAGAACAGGGCAGAAAAAGGAAAGTTGTGAGATCGCCGATGCGATCTCGGAATCAAAGGTGATGGGACCCCGGCCACCGCCTCGTAACACGCCAAGCAATGTAAAGTGCTTTTTATGAATCATTCACTCTTAATCCACTTCCACCACCACCCCGTCCACACCCATATCCATGTCGAGGATACGCTTTGCTCCGCTGCCAGACCCGAACGTCCTCACCGTCCACGACGGCGACGACGACGACGACAACTACGACGACGACCTCGAGACTCAGAATGAATCGCCCCGAAACTCGAAACTTCTGTTTCCCTTCACTCTGCCTGGCGGAAAGAAACCCGGCGATTCATCCTCCAGCGCATCCTCCTCGATGCACAGCCTCACACCTACTCAGAGCATAGACTCAATGACAACACCGGCCAAAAAGTCGCGGTTATTGCGTATGTTTTGGTTGAAGAACAAGGTTCGTCTGTCTCACTTGGCGTTATGCTCATCATTTAACGGAAACTCTTGTAGGATATCGCGCTAACGCGCTCATCTTCCATGAACTCTTTTGCTTCGAATGCTACTACAACCAACTCCCTCTTCCGTACTCAAAGTACAACATCATACCGTGGTGGCAACGTCCGCTCCGCGAAACCATCCACGAAACACAAACACCCTGGCAACTCTGATGGACTTCTCGCAACGCTCCACACTCAGCGTAAGCCACAACGCATGCTCAACGGGCGCGTCTATGGCGAACGCAAGAATCTCTTCGCTTCTGCCCCCGACACCGAACCCGAATTCGTGGAGTGGGGTTACGGCGGTATGGGCAGCGTCAAGAGCCAGCGGGAAGTTGGCGGCAAGATGTGGGGCAAGGTCCAGAGCAGCACAGGAATGGTAGGCGGCGACGATGAAGATGACGGCGGCGGCGTGGGCTGGGTCAAACGCCGCAAGGAGGAGCGCGACCGCAAGGCCCGCGAGGAGGCAGAGAAGGAAGCGGAGAAGGGGGCTCAGGAGGAAAGGCAAAAGGAGCATGACACGCGCGCCGTCCAGGTCCCCATGCATGAAGTGGCCGAGGATGACGACGACGACAGTCCTGCTGAGGAGGCTGACGACGAGGACGATCGCCTCACTATCGAGGCCCGGAAGACGAGTCTAGGTGCTGGCGTCGAGAAGGTGTCCAGGCACCACAAGACCTGACAACGCAGTGCGAGTCCCGAGCTCTTTGTTCTCTTACACTAGGTTCGCTCTAATTTTTGTTGTTTGTTTGTAAATTGCTGTCTCGTTTTCGTTATACATACCTATCTTATTTCCTTACTGAATACACTCTTCTCTCAGTGCGCATTGGTCCTGTGGTCACCTTGTGAGTGAATGTCTGCCTTGCTCCCTACCTGCTCCCCTCTTCCCACTCCGAGCGCCACACGATAGTGGTCAGGCCACAGGACACGTATGCTTTGAGGTCTCGGAGCCTCTGGGCTGTGGCGCTCTTCGCCAATAGTTTCACATGACAGTCTCCCTACTTTCAAATTGTTACATTTGCCCCCGTCTCCATACTTCGATTGTTTCGCCCATTTGGATTGCGGGGAAGACAAATTGTGTATGTCAAATATTGCTTATTCAGGGGGTGTTCGTCTCATTTGGTGCATGAACCAGTTCTGGACAAAATCACCCTCGAAAGCTTCTTTACTCAAAGAGAACGGAGTTCACTCTGGAGTTGACTCGTCCGTAACTTCGAGCGGATGCAATCGATACGTCATAGAGAAGACGCCGACGAAGACAACCTATTCATAGCCCGGAATCTGCCCATACTTGATAGTAATAGCTACTTCATCTCATCCGGCAAGTTCGCGCTTTCCTGTCAGCTTTTCCGAGCTCAACAGAGCCCAGGTCAAGTCAAGGACCTATAAGAATAGCCCCCGGCATTGTTCTTCAGCTTTGAGTGGTTGACGTCGGCGTCGTGCATTGTGATTAGGCTCGCGCCGGTGATTCGTTCTTCTCGCTTCTCCCCTTTTCCATGTACAATTTCGCGATCAGACCATTCATCCCCGCAATTCAGCGGGCAGTGGCGGGGTGTCAGAAGGCCAGGATGCACAGCTCAGGCGCTGCTAATACGAAAGCAAACGTCGAGGTTTACGCAGTCTCCTGCGTTCGGCGATCCTTTGGGACCGTGTCGTATATTCAATTGATTGAATCACGGGCGGGCTTTGGTATCCGTGTCATTGTTCCCAGCAGCTCTCTGTGAAGTCGCAATGACAGTACGGGATGTTGTCATTTCCTTCAAACCCCGGAAAGATTCTCAGGCTTTTGGGCCCTCGAACCTGCAATGCTACCGCACTCAGCCATGAGGAGACCCCGCGCCTCCTCCGGCGGCAGAGGAATCCTCGGCAAGCTATCGAGATAACGCACCATGCTCCAGAGCTCGAAGGCACCGTATCTAAACGTTGAACGTGCGTGTCAGTAGAGTTCGGGAGACGTAAGGTTGCAGGACATGAACGTACATGTACGAGAGCATTACGACTGTAACGATAGCAAGCACGACAGCGCCCAAGGTCGATGGTGCTTGGATGAGCTTCGTTCCCCATGTCAGGACAAGGTATATCGCTGCTGCCGCCGCGACAAGGCTGTCATTGTCCAGTGAATCTTAGTCCGGTCTAGTACTTGACAATGTGGTGACTTGTCACGTACAATGTTTGCACCGAAGCCACTCTGAAAATAGCCTGTGTATTCGGGATAGAGAACTGCAGGCGGTGAGAAAGCATCCCGATGAGTGCCGCCTGGTTCGATGTGACGGTTATTATGTACAGCCATAGAATCCCGTCGTAGAAATCTGAGGGATGCGAGAAGTATTGTAGGATGACTACCAGGAACATCATCAACACAATTGACTGGGAGGGCTTAGAATAAGCTTCCTCAAGTTAAAAGAATTTTGCACACGTACGACCAGGTGATGTAGAATTAAGGGCCAGCGCATGTCTGGGCGATAGATTATTTCGAAGAGAACTAAGTGAATGTCAGGGTCTCATTATAGGAACTTGGGAGGTAGACGCGACGAACACATAGATGTGACCAGTCCGCTCGCGATATAGACCTCACTGAGAGCTGTGGGACTACCGGGAGACCTCAGAGCCGCGAGATCGCACACCAAAGCACAGGTCGCGACCAAAACACTGAGCATGTCTGTGAGTAAGAAGATTAATGAGAATCACTCCATTTTGCAAAATTCATATTGAGTGCTCACAGATAACCACAGAGCGACGATTTACCAAAGACTGTTCTCTATACTCATGTAGATATCTTGTGAGCGCGATATCGCATGCCTTCGCCGAAATGAAGAGGATAAACAGAAGGACGAAAGTAAAGAGAGAGTACTGTGATATTCAATTGCAAGCTGATCAGCTGTGACAACTAATAGGCCTTTGACAGGATAATGCGTACCACTGCCGACAGGCGAGATATCCAGTCCATCGTAATGCATTATGCTTATGCTGCTCTTATGAATAGCCCCAACAAGCGAGACGCATGACTGTCAAAGTTGAAATGCAGCTGTAAGCACTGTCCGCACAAATAGAACCGGCCGAACTTCGAAACAGCAAAATTCAAGTGGCGCAGATTGAAATATGCTGACACCCTAGGCGTCTTGCACTCACGCGTTCAAGGTCGGCGACCGCGGTTGTTCCGAGGAATGAGCTTGCTTAAGCGGTGCGAGTATATGCCGGATGTGATAGACATGAGAGAGTTCTAGAGCATGCGCAAAGGAACAGCGATTTATTTTGAAGATCGGTCCCAACTTGATGAATCTACAAACGTGTCAGCTTCAGGTCAGTCGAGACGCTGTGACGCAACAAGTTACAAGTAGCATCTGGTGACACGGACAGGCGTACCAGCCGTGTTTTTATAAGTTTTGAATTAGGCACCTTGAACAATCAGGCTGTACTTACGCTACGTTGCTCACCGTCGAGGCAGGCGTAAGGGATGGGGCAAGATACGCGTTATCATGCTTCAGTTGCAAAGGGGTTGTCCATGCGTTGTTCATAATTACAGAATACAAAGCTATCGGCTGTGAGAAGAACAATAGGTGCTTCAAACTAATCACAGAGGAACTCAAAAACCTTATCGACCGCGACAGACGCGCGTGGTATGGCCTCAAAGTAATTGTTTCCGGAGCTTGTTAGCGGGCGTCGTCAGTGTATCAGGGTGTGTCTTTGACACAAGAAGTGCAAGTAAAACAAAAGAGAATGAACAAGACAAGAGAAACCGTGTGAAATTGTCGAACATGAGGTCCGGATGATGCGGACCGGACTCGACCCTGCCAGCACTGTTGCTTGTTTCCCTTCCTCAGCTCTCCTCCTCATCGTCGTCGACGATGGCGCCGCCGTCAAAGCAACCGCCAAACTCGGACTGGATTCCGACGGGCCGCCACAGTGTCCAGATAGGCTCCTCTTTGACCAAGTTCCTCCAAGTGCGTCGCAATGAGCCCACGCCTCCCGCCAGCAAGAAGTTTCCCCAACGCGAATACTATTCTCTGCGATGTGCGTAGCCGGTCGCTCCGCGCGATACAAAACCCTGAGCCACTGGCAGACAACTTCAAGCCGTCATCGCTCAATCAGGACGGCGAGCTCACCGTCAAGCAGGCCATCCCAGGCAATGACGAGATCCCTGTTGTGGCGAAACATGTGTCGATGGCGGTGCGCATGCAAATTCAACGTGACTTGCACTCTGTCTGACGCCATGTGTAGACGCAGGAGACGATCACTTACGACGGGACGACGCGCGCAGCCCGCGACGTCATGTGTGCGCTGGTATACGATATTCAGACTGGAGTGAGTCCGCTCATGTTTACCAGTGAATCAACCCGATTCAACTGGAACAGAAATACACGCTAGAGAAGATGGACACGGAAATCGATCTGAATTATCAGGAGAAACGCTCGAATAAGCCGCCGCCACGCGCCGAGCCACCTGCCAATGTACCTGCGCCGGCGTCGGCCAACTCGAAGGGCAAGGCCAGGTCATTCGACGATGACTTTGCAGATATACTTCCAGAGGACCTACTGCCACCGCAACCAGTGCAGCAGCATGAACAAGAGGAGGAGGAGGAAGGCGAGGTCAAGTCTGCCTCACCTGCTCCCCCTCCCGAACCTCAGGCAGCGCCATCAAAGCCCAAGCCTCCACCGAAGGCTAAGCCGGAGACCAAGGTCAAATCAGAACCCAAACCCAAACCAGAGACCAAGGCAAAACCAGAACCCAAAGCTAAAGCTGCTGAAATCAAACCCAAACCGAACTCTAAACGACCTCCAGAGGATGTCGAAGAGTTCGAAATCGCTCGTCCGACACCACCGAAGAAGCCTAAACCAGCTATGGTCAAGGCCAAGCCTGCGAAACCTCCTCCGCCTCCGCCTCGCGCACCTGCGAAGCTCGAATTACCTGGCAGTTCCTCAGTTTATGCCATGCCACTACCAGCGCCCGGATCAGCAGCCGTTCCTCTGATTCCGCCTATACCAGACTCTGACGAAGAAGAGGATGAGGATTGGGACGAGGTAGAGGCTCCCACTGCACCGCCGGCTGTCTTTGACGAGGAGATGCTCACTGACATGCTGGAGGGCCAGCTGGAAGAACTTCAGGAGGAGGCAGAGCCGGAGCCGGAATACCAGGACCCAGACCAGGACCCGGATGAGGAGGACGACTTCCTCCTGCAGGACATGGAGGAGGAGCCTCCGCATAATGAGGACCAAATGCCAATGTCGCTCAACCAGTTTGCAGGCGGCGCGGTGGATTACGATGACTATTCTTCGAGCGATAGCGACGATGATTAGACTTACAATGACACTCTACTTATTTTACTCGTATCATATCTTTATTTGTGGAATTCGGACGTTTCAAACCAACTTGCCTCCTGCCATCATGGCAGAACCCTTCGCGTCTGGCTCTGGCTTTCCCATCGCGTCTGCCTTCCCCAATTTCAGCGTCAATCCTGCATTTGGCGGACCTGTCGTAGACCCCGTTCAAGCACAGTCGCCTGAAGTGTTCAAACAGAACATCCGCGTTATATCAGATCAGGTGCTTCATCTCCAGAGCGTGGCTCGGAGCGCGTTAGATGGGATGTTCGTGGCCATCTTACCTCTGATGATCAAGTCGCCTGAATGCTCTGCTCAGACAAAACGCGTACCACCCGGGAAGCAATCCCGTTCAAACAGAATGTTCGTTGATGACCAGATGTCCGAGTCGTGAATTGTTGCTAAGCCTTTGCAGCTGATATCGCCACTTTGAAGCAGAATCTTGATTTACTAGCGGACCTGATGCGCCAGACTGGTATCGGCGCGCTTCCGCTGCTGTCGATGCAGAATGCGCCCATGACCGAGGAGAATATCATGGCGGACGTGTCGCAATCGGTCAAGGTGCTGTATGCGCGGCTGCAGAGAAATCAGGAGAGTGCAGGCGTGGTCGCAAATCTGCTAGAGGGTGGTGCGAGAAGAGCGAAATGAGACTCGTTGTTGGTGTGGCGTCATACATTCCATTGCAACAGTCTTTCAACACTATGAGTAGTATGAACAGAAAGCACAATAATACGGTATACCAGACGAGCAAAACACAAGAGATATCAGTACATGTGAGTATACATTACGATTATCTTTGAACTTCCTTCTCACCTCGAAACATGCCAGCTGTGATTACTTGGAATCCTCCTCCTCGAAATCATCGTACCCTGGCGTCCACGACCTTGCGAGGCGAGCAACACGTCCAATGGGGTCATACACCGTCCCATCCTCAATAGTGACCTCGTAGCTTTCGGCCATCATCAACGCCTTCCAGTTAACATCTCTCGCCGCGCTGATGGACAACAAGGGAAACTCCAAGTTCAGCGAGTCAACGACATGTGCTTTCACGAATGCCCCATCCCTCCTACTCCTGATTTCGCCAAAGTGCATATCCCGACGGTCGTTGAGATATCGCATGATGCTGCGATGAGCCTGGTCATCAACGTCGACACGGCTCGAGAATTCCAGGACGGTGGAAAAGACAAGCGGGCTAGGATTGTACCAGTGGTCCTCGTCGTCGTCGTCCTCAAAAGCCCTACTTTTGGGCACCTTGTCGAGCTGGGGGTAGAGCATCCCAGCGAGGAAGAAACGGTCCGGGTTGTCCAGTCGCAGCTCCGTGACAGAGCTGAGTCGCTGAATGAGCTGATATGGAACAGGGAGGTCTGCAAGCTTGACGCGTCCACGCTGCGCATTCTCTTCAGTGGGGACGAATGGCGGCGGCGAGCCGAAATGGGCGTCGGAGAGGGTAAAGTCGTCTAGGTTCTCCAGAGGTAGACGCTCGAGGATGGTGGCAAAGGCCATCAGCGTATCACCATAGATCTGGGCCTCCCGTTGGAAGTCCATGTCCGCGGGCTGCCTTTGGTCTCGGTTGGAGATGGTGAGGGTGGTCAATGAGGGGACGGAGAAGTGGTCCGCGAATACAGCCAACTCGACGGGCATAGTGTAGCCTAGGACCAATTGCTCGAGATTGTCAAGAACGACGGGAATGATCACATCGCCTTCGGGTTCGACAAAGGGGATAGCGCCGTCGAGGCAGAGGTATTCGAGAGTGGAAGCGCTCAGCTGCAGAATGTCCTTCAGGCAGGCGACTGTGGGGCGGGCATGGAAGGGTATCTGACTGATGGTCATGTTCGTCAGGTTCCTCCCTGCAAAGAGGTCCCACCGCTGCAATGTACCTTTCAGAAAGACAGTGTTGAGTTTGGGATAAAAATGAGATTGCCCCTCTTCGTCGACGGATTCGATGTCTTCCGGATTGATCACTGCAGGGAGAGAGCAAGCGATCTGCGACTGTGTTAGGCTGTCAAATTCAGTCATGAATTCTTGGCAGGGATCGTAGGATCTATCGACGAGGACATCGGTAAGGTTGGGCAGAGGGCGACCGATGAAGGTCGCGAGGATGAGAGAGTGATATTTCCAGAATCCTGGGCATGTGAGTCTGAACTTGCGAATTCGTTCAACGTGGTCGTGAAGAAGGGCCGCCAGGAGCTCCGCATGGTAGTAGGTGAAAGGCAAACGGCCTGCACCGCAAAGGGGGATGTCGATGGTAATGTCGATGGGCCGACTTCGAGAACGCTCGAGCAACAGTGCAACTCTTGGGAAGACCTTGGAGGAGTGGTTGCTCACAGTGCGTGCCAGCTGTCGTGCTGGGAGGCTCTGGTCAATGTGTCGTTCATTGATGCGGACTTGGCACCACAGAGCTGAATCGCTGAGGACGAGGCGGCGCCATCTGCAACAGACTTGTGAAAGGCCAAATGCGTACGCGCTCTTGTAGCGTCCAGATCCGACGACGTCCCTAAAGACCAGAGAGAGGACATCGTCGAACAAGATGTGCTCGATCAACGCGCCGGCTCCTTGCATGGGCCTTTCAAAGGCTTCTGCACTGTTGACAGGACAGATTAGAATATCTGTAGATGATGATGAGAAAGATGAAGGACTCACTCATGCGCGTCCTCGGTGGCTGGGGACTGGCTCATTTCTTGCAGGAGGATGTGGTATGAGGGAGAGAGGTTGACTTGTGAAAGGGTCCCTGGAGAGTTACGCCTCGGAGAAAATAGCCACTATGCACAATAGGAAAGCATAACAGGCTATACCAGGCCTGAGACGACCAAACAAATAGGCTCGAGCGATCTTGGCGGATATGGTATCAGGCGATCCTGAATGCTCAACACGAGGATGATGAAATATTGCAATGCCATTGTTCGACCAATGCGTCTGTACTGCGTCAGGCATCAGGCATCCGGCGCTGGTCCCGGCTTCCAGGCGGGAATGCGCTCACCCGGAATTGCTCGCGAGGTGAAACGAGAACACCTGGGATTATATTTCTGGCGAGACTCGAAGCAACGGGGGATAAGGAGACGACCGTCGAATTCTGGAATGCAGCATTCAGTGTTGAGATTGATTCATCTATAACGAATTGAGGAAATAGGATTTTGAGTCGATGAAGAGCCACAGAAGTCACTGTCAAAGCCTGAGGTGTTGAATGCGCGAACACGTGGTGCTCTTCACGCGTTCTTGACCCTGATCAGGTCGTTGCTCCGCATGTCCACAAAGAGGCGTCGGTCTGCCAGTGAAGCCCACTACGTATATCCTCTCTGTACTTGCAGATCGATAGGTTGTAGGCTTGGCGGACTCTTCCTGTTTACCCACATATTTGGGTCTGGGCGGGATAAGTCTTACACGCCTACCCTCCCTGGTGGGCCTGGTGTGACCTAGAATCCACTCACCCATCCATTGGCCAGATGCTCAGTACGTGCATCGACGGAGAGTCATCGATCGAAACCCGCTGTAGTGTCAACGAGAACAAGCCCTGATGTACTCCAGTATGTATGTCCCTACCGAACACAACCTGGCTGACCCAATGAATCATCATCGTTCGAGTCGATGTCGGTGGAGGCTCAGAACAAAAACGCATAGATGGTGCGGAAGGTGGGTAGTAGTCGTGATGCCAGAGTAGAATACATATAAACTAGCCCAAGCGCACAGACTTGACCACCTTCGAGATACCCGACCGTTCTCCCTCGTATCGCCCCGCGTCCCCACCCTTGTACACAGCCTTCTGCGACGCAATCTTCTTCTTCGCCTTGTCGAACTTTTGTCTTTTCTTGACACGCGGATTGCGCACGCTCTTTGACCGATGGGGCGTAAGACCCTTGTTCTTCATGATGGCGCGAGAAATAGACCGGGGACCAGACATCTCTTCCTCTGCATAGTCCACCCTGTGGCAAGTGTAAGCAAAAACAATTATTAGGAGAGCAACAGACACGAACCGAGCAGTCGCAGCCTCATGATCCGCTTTCCTCTTCTCCTTCTTCTGTTTGGTAGCCTTCTTCACAAGGTCATAATAACCCTCTCCATCATCCTCCTCGTCTCCTCCGCTATCCACGTCCATCCCACCCTGCTGCTCAGGCTCAGCATCGTCCAAATCCGCCCCACCCTGCTTCGCCAGCCTCGACTTCGCCTCCTCCGCGAGACGCATATCCTTCGCCTTCTTCCGCTCCCGATACGGAATATCATCATCACCACCAACAGCGTCGTTTCGTGCCCCGCGTCTACGGGCACTGGCGCTCTCGATCCGGCTGGTGTGGAACCGCAGAGTCTTCTTGCGCGCAGACTTGTCCTCCGCGTCGACATGCTGCAATTCCGTGGCTTCGCCGAACCCGTCGGTAGCGTCAACGGTGGATCTCGAGGAGGAAGGCTTGGAGGACTTGAACTCGGGCTCGACAAGGTCGAACACAACGCTTGCGGAGGATGACGCTGATGTTTTGCGCTTCTTCTTGGGGCGAAGGTCGGTTGAGATGGCGGGTGCTTTGAGGGGTTTGATTTTAATTTTGGGAATGGCTTCCGCTTCCGATTCGGCATCCTCGAGTAGTTCAGAGAGCTCGTTGTCTTCGAGTCCCTCTTTGTCCCAAAGGTTCTGGGCATCATCCATCAACGCTTCCATGTCCTCCTCGTCTTCATCTTCGTCATCTTCATCCTCGTCGTCGTCGTCTTCCAGTTCGGAATCAGAGTTTCCAAAGTCCATTTCGTCCATTGTGATGAGCGACTGCTTGAGAACGAGTAAACGCGACATGATGGGATGCGACTTGAGTGCTTCAGGGTGTTGGGCGTGTTTCGGAGAGCTTCGAAGGTGAATGTAGAATGCGAGGGTACTCGCGTAGGTCAAAAGAGCCTCTGTAAAGATACGTCAGTGAGTCTTTTCATTTGTGAGATTGCTCTTACGGTAGTAAAGGTGCATCAATGCAAGTCTCGGGGAGTTTGGACCTCCGGCTTCGACAGCTCTGCAACACTGTTAGCTCAACCTGCGTCTACAGCGACAATGACAACGCACGCCTTGAGATGTTGTTGGGTTTTCGTGATTGAATATGCAGTGTCGGTCCAATCGCGAGCGAGTGCCAGACTTTCTGGGTCAGTCTTTTCGAAGTGACGGATCAGTGCAACATCATCGGTAGGCAACTGTTGAACAACAGGTGCCGCTGGCTCTGCGAATGCGCTGCAAAAGAAAGTTAGAAGAGCCCAATGATTAAATAATCAACGTACTCGTCTTCCGTCATACCAGTCAAGTCTATGGGATCATTCAAGCCAAAGTCATCGTCTGTCATGTCCTGGCGCGCCTTGGCCTGCAGTCGTCTTGCCTCTTGTTCTTCAAGCTCGTGGCCCTCCTCATCATCAGACTCGAGTTGGGCAGCGTTGGACGAGTAGTAGGCAGCACGCGACCGACCCCATCCTTCTTCCTCCTCCTCCGACGAGCTGTCTGATTCGGAGTCATCGGCGCTGGCCTTGCCTTTGCCTTTCTTCTTCTTGGAAGCCGCCTTGGCGGGTGCCGACTGCTGGTTATCCAATTCGTCGGCGTCCTCAGCATCATCCATGGCATAGTCCTCTTCATCATCGTCGTCGGAGATGCCGTTGAGCGCAAAGACCTCTTCATCGTCGCCATAGTCATCGTCGTCGTCGCCGCCATCGAGCAGGACCTTGTCTCGCGACTCATGGACTATTCAACCATCATTAACTGATGTGCATTATTGCAAAAAGAAAGCGTACACTGGTCCTCCTCGTCCATGGGAATGTCCGCCGCCGTGTTCCATTTCTTGATGCGGCCGTCGTTGCGGTTGAGAGCCTTGGGCTTCTTCGCAGCCGGTCCTTTGCCTTTTGGGCCGCGTTTTCTGACCATGGTGACGGTCGAAGGCAAAGTGATCAATCGACTAAAAATTATGTGCGGCCCGAGTCTCCGATGACCGGGAAGAGCCGAAACACTCTTCCTAGTCGACCAGCACGATGAACAGACTGGTGCACGCGCTGGCGTCGACGTCGCGCATGTCGCGCCCGGCGATGATGGCGCCCACACTGTTTTCTCGCCCGACGCTGCCAACAACGTTGGCTACCACCTCCACCTGTCTGCGCGCGCTGCAATTCCGCTCCTTCCATGCCTCCCCTCCCGCTGCAGCGACGATGAACCAAGCCATGAAGCGGAAAAAGCGCCCAGTCCGACGCTCTCAGGAGTCTAAAGCGCCGCTGTTGGACACCTCTCCCCAGCGCAAGGGCGTCTGCACCGGCATCATTATCGCCAAACCGAAGAAACCCAATTCTGCCAAGCGCAAGGTCGCCCGTGTCAAGCTGACTAACGGAAACTCGCTGCAGGCGTACATTCAGGGAGAAGGCCACAACTTGCAGGACCATAGTGTTATTCTGATTCGTGGCGGACGTTCCAAGGATTTGCCCGGTGTCAAGTTAGTAGACCTGATACATCATGCAACAACTGCTTGACCGTTCATCAGGTACAAGGTCGTTCGTGGGGCACTTGACTTTAGTGGTGTCACTGGTCGTAAGACATCGCGTAGTACCTATGGGTGAGTGTCTATCCGCAGATTCCGAAACACCTTACTTACTCAATTCATTCCAGTGCCAAGAAGCCCAAAAAGTAATCATTTGACCGCAACAATCATTACTTGCATCTGTGGACTCTGCGCATGAAGCAAACAGTATCAGAAATTGAAACAGTCATAATTTATCAACGTCGTAACGGTCGATCTTTCTCGGTCAACTTTTTGCTTGAAACATTCTCTAGGATCTCTATGTTTCCAGAATAGAAGTGTCTCCCTGCGTGAATCAACTCATAGCCTGGACCTGCTCTGAAACTTCTCGCCATCGTTCACATGAAACTAATGGGCTCACATCTCTATGCACTGATTAGTCTTAGAAGCGATAGCTGGTGACTTACGACCTCGGAGAAGATACTGGGACAGCTATAACTCCTCCTCGGGTAGACACACCCCGAAGTCGCGGACAATTCTACACGTCCTTCATATTATCAGGCACCCACTTTCCGTGGAAATAGGCGACACGCAAAGCTAGTCTAATTCATCGCCTACGTGACTACGTCCCAATTTGCTAGACCCTTATAGAGCCTTGCATGCGAGTATCATGCCCCCGCAGACGGTGTAACTGTCCTGTAGGTATATTAGTCGGATACGCAATCTGCTTTTACGTCGACAAGATACACAACCTTGAACATTAGCATATCCGCCCCGCCACAAGACGTCTCATCGTGTCGGAGACCCTTTCGGTTTCTCTTCTATCATTGAAATCCTGGCACTCAGGCCTGATCCCTACCCCACTTATCACGGACGCGAGACAGTTAGACGCGCGAAATGTTCGCAAGAAGCTCTTCGTCTTCGCAGTGAGCTAACTTCAACATGTCGTCGAACTAGAAGGGGAAAGATTAACCACTAACTTGAAGACATGCGGGAATCGTGAGAAGCCTGGAACGTGCAAAAGGTGCTTCCAGTAGCAATAGAAAACCACGACCGCGATGGGGACTGATAAGTAGCGTCGTCTTCTCGAAGTATGCCCACGCCTTATGATTATATGTAAGCCTGCGCAGAGTTGTCGATGGAAATTCGGACGTCGTACGCCGGTCGTGATCAGGTGTAGCTCGAACAAGGATAGTCTACATATGATCCTGCACAATGTTACAGTATCACCAGTTAGCGCGCTTCTTCTTCGCGTGGGCCGTGTTCTTTCCCCGCGCACCTCTAACCTGCTGAAAGTCCTCGAACTTCCTCTTCGCATACCGCTTGGCCTCGGCGTCATCCACCAGCTCGTCCACCAGCGTCCTCTTCCTATTCGCCCGCGTAAGGTTATCAGAGCTCGCACCCCCAAAGGGTGATTTCTCCGCGACGATGGTTCCAATCTAGTGTGTATGGTATGGCATGAGCGAAAGACACCGAGGGAAAAAGCGTAGGTGAAACGTACCGCGAAGAACTTCGGAAGGCCCTTGACGCCCTTTCCCTCGCCTTCGTCTTTCCTATAGAACCGTTTTGGGTCCAGCTGGTTATGCAGCCGGAGAGCCTCGACCTCGCGATACAGCCGAGGCCGGTCCGCCTCAGCGGGAGCCGGCATGTCAAACCAGTCCTTCCCAGCCGTTTCTTTTTTGAGCTAAACCCAGTGTTCGTTAAGACGATCCAATACTCAATAAGATATGACTTACCGCTTTCTGCTCCTTCTTCGTTAGGACCTTCCCAGACTTGGTCAACTCTGGGGGCCGTATAGGCGGTGCCGGTGTCGCTTCGGTGGATGCGATGTGGTCAGGATCTCTGAATGTCTTCGGCCGGGTATGCTTAGCATCGTCCAGTTCAAAGTATGGTGTTGGGAGCTTCCCGGGATCCAATGGAGGTAATGGCCTTCAAAAACGTTTGCGCTGAGGACCGATAAAGACGTTGCTGGGACTCACTGTTGTGCAGGCTCCGCGTCGAGCTTCATGATGTCGTCTTGTTCTTGTAATATAGCCGATGACGAAGACGAGCTAGCAGCATTTTTTCGGGCCTTGTCTAATAGGGAATCCAGATATTCCTGCGTGATGGGTTCCGATTCCGAGTCTGAGTCCGAATCTGAACTCGAGCTAGAACTCGAGTCGGATTCAGAATCCTCTATTGGCTCCTCTGAGGAAGAATGAGTAGGCTTCCACCAGATAACACTTCCCCCACGAACCGATGGCCCTCTCTTTGCCCTTTCCGCTGATTTGAGCCATCTCACGAAAATAGTGGTGGTAGCAGCAAGTCAAAATGATCGTCTTACTCCTTTAGGAATTCACCTCCTCTTCGCATCAGAATTGCATCGCAACTTGATGTGGGCAAAAAAACAATTCTTGGCTGCGACTGGTAGTACAGATGTCTATAACGTACAGATAAATGAAACAAAGATAATGCCAAATCGTAAGGAGCGTAACAGTCCATAAGACTAACGGTAAAAAAGTAACAAGCAAAGGGACACAGAGATGATAAGGAGCGTTAGCTTTCGGTCGTGCCACAAAATGACCAAAGCTACCAAATGCCAACAAAAGAACAAGAACAACACCGGGATGAGATGAGAGACGCGAAAGAAAGTGCATAGCGAAACAGAGGAGAGAGAGACAGCACAGTACGAAGAAAACCCCAAACAAAGAACAGGGAAATGGATGTAGCGCGAGTCCAAGAATGTCGTCGAAAGCATCAGTGACAGAACAAAGAGAACAAAACAGCGTTCGTGTATCCTCCCGGACCAGACCAGATGAAAATCAGTCATCGTGGTCCATCGACATGCGCCCCGTGTCTGGAGGCGATCTGATTCTAGAGTCATCTTCCCGCCTAATCGGAGGCGGCGGGGGAGACGAGATCCGGCGGTCGCGCTCCCTCTCAAGCGGCGGTATTCGCGGACTCGACTGCTGCCTGGTCAGCCCGGGCCGCCCCCTCATCAGCTTCCCCGTCAAGGGATGCGATCCCTCCCTGTACGCCGTCGGTGAGCCATGCATCCGACTGCTGCCCTCATTCCGCGGAGGATCCAAACGCGACGCAGATATGGACAGCCGCCGGCTGCTGAAAGGTGCTGGGGAGTCGCTGTTCGAGTCGCGTCCGAGCTCACGCTCCCTCTCATGGTGGTTCCACCCTGGGGACGACATTCGGCCGTGCTCAGGCATGAGACTGTGCCGTTCCCGGTCTATCGGTGGGACTGGTGGGAACGTGTAGGTCTCTGGTGGGATCAGGCCGTTCCTTGACACTTGCTTATCTTTGGTGAGCTTGTAAGGCCCCGCATAATCGAGGCTTGAACGCCTGCCCAAGCCGCCTCCGTTTGCAACCCGGAGCGCGTCCTCCAACTGCTCGATCCGCCGCTGCATGCCGCCCATCTCCGCCCGCATCGCGCTGACCTTTTTCTCCACAAGACTCTCCACCACTTCATGCAGCTGCTCCTGCTGATGGTTCAGACTCTGCATCATTGCCTGAGACTTCTGCAGCTGATCGCCAAGCCAGTTTTTCAGCTGCTTTGAGTCATTGAGAGCATCATAGAAGGATTCGAAGGGTGCCAAAAAGGCAGATTTTTCACCTGTGTAGCCCGGGTGATGTAGAGAACTGGGTGTCGGGGGAACCAACGTGGAAGCGATGGCGACAGAGGCAGTAGGTGGTGATCTTCCCGATATCCCCGGTATGGGGTGAGAGACGTACCCAGAGCCTGATGGGTTGCGCAAGAGCGAAAGACGCGTAGGCGTTGGGGGTACATTGCCTGTAGCCACCCTTTTCATGTTTTCGCCGGTACCCAATACTGATGGCAGACGGGGCAAAGTCATGGTAGTTCTGCCAGAGTAGAAAGAGCCCTGTTGTCCGTCCGCACGCGGGATGGGAGGCGCGCTCTGAATGGAGAGAGCAAGCTGCTCCTTGGTGTGTTGTTCGCGCGGGCTGATGACGATATCGGCTGGCTTTTTCTTGCCTCCTATCTGGTTGGCCCGGCGACGCGCGAAGCTGATAGGAGGTGGAGGCAAGGATTGGGGGTTGGGAGATGGTTGTGGCTGGCTCAGTGATTGTGGAAGAGGAATTTGGGCAGGGCTGGGGCTCGATGCGTTGGTAAGGCGACGTGCGCCAGTACCAGAGTTCGGACTCTTCCGAACGGCTCGCGAGGATGGCGGAGGCGGAGGAGGCGGCGCGGGAGCCTGCTTGGACGCTGCTGCACCCGAGTCGGACGGCGCGGGCCCAGTGGCCAGACTCGGAGGTGAAACGAGCCCGGCAACGCTGCCGCGGCGCTGCTCGATGAGGGCCTTCTGCTGCTGTTTGACAGTGATCATCGAGCGCACCTGCTCGACGGCGTTGGGATTGTCGCGCTGGATCGTGAATCCAATGACCACGGGTGAAATGGGAGTCGAGTTGGCCTGATCTGCCGGCGCGCGCACGTCCGTGTTCAGTGCGCCAGGCTGCGGCGGCCCGCTGACCGTCACACGGCGCCGCTTCAGCGGGTGCACGCTCGACGGCGGCGGCGCTCCCGAGGTGTCTTGCAGGCCCTGGTGCGGCGGCCGCGGGCTCGGGTCCAGCATGTCCTGCTCTGGCTCCTCCTTGACACGACCGAGCCGCGGTGAATGTGTGCTGTGTGCGTGTAAGTTTTAATCGCAGGCCAAAGACCAATCTGGATACGCACGCAGAGTCGGAGTCGTTAGATGGCTGGCCGTCGTCGGGGTGCGCGCGTTTCCTGCTCGACGCGGACGCTTCTTCAGAGGGGAGTCGTGAATAGGACGCCGCGCCGCCTCCCGGCGACGAGAGACGCGAGTGCGGGCGTGTCTGGATGGGCGGCAGCGAAATGCGGCTGCCCTGGGATATCTGGCCCAGCGACGACGGGCTGAATGCCTGCTTGAACGACGGAAGCGATTGCGGATGGGCAGCTACTCCGCTGGCGTGGTTGACGGACATGGCGGGCAAAGGAGTGGCGGCGGGCTCGCTGTGGCCGGCGACGAGCAGAGCGGGCTGGACACCGTCGCTGACGATGCGGGCGATGGTGATGGGAAAGGCTAAGCTGCAAGGGCGAGCAGCGAGGGTAGCGCTTTCGGATGGGATAATTAAAAGAAGTTCGGCTTGGAATGCGTTGCCACTTCCGATCGTTCAAGGGGCCAAGTGCTTTCCTCCGTCCGTTATATTTCATCACCGAACCAACAAATACACCTCAAACGCGGCTGGCAAGGGGACCCTGCTGAAACGCAGCCTGCTCCAGCCCATACCCGGGCCCGAGTCTTCTCATCTCTCCGAGGACAGCTCGACACAGCCAATCCTCTTGTTCTCACCCAGATAGCACCTTCTCTGATCCCATCGAGTCTATCCAAGCCAGTCCATGTGCACCTGGTTCTGATACGCTCCGACGTCCTGGCGTTCCCAGGCGTCCTGTAAGCAGAAGCTGCTGCTCTAACCCCAGTCGGCTGCTCCTTGTTAACACTATCTTTGTTACGGGAGATTATCGATGACAGTGTTCGACCGAAGGTTTGATAGCATTAATGATCACAACAAACTGGCTGTTTCGTGTCAGCCTATACCTCTGCAATCGCTTGCCCACAGGCTACGCTGCATTTGACGTCTCTCCAACGTCGCCTCGGCTTACAGCTGGCGGGAAGTCCAAGGTTCGATTTTTCAATCGACTTCAGTCCGTCAACTGCCGATTGATGGTCACTGGATCGAGTCCCGCAAATGTCGAATATCATATTCTTCACGGCGTCTGAGGCTCTGTGTTTGGGGTGAAGTAGACCCATATTCTGGTAGATATAGCTACATACCATCATAATTTGTCTTCATATTGTATCCAGCCTATGTAGACTGCCCGCGGGATGAGGTACGGTAGGCGTACGCCACCACTTCCTAACTTGGCAGGTGGCAGTCTGCGGTCTAACAACAATGGTACCACTGTGCGGGCCACTCTCTCCTTGGTTCCTTTCAATCTTGGCTGTACTGTCTAGGCTTATGACAATCAAAGCAAAACTCTTTCATACCACACTTCGGTCTGGAATTCCAGTGTTCCTCCTCAGGCTGGCTATAATCTTGCAATCACATCTGGGGTTCTGTTTTAGGGTGCGGCTGTGTCATCTCGTTCTTCTCAAGGAAGCAGACAACACACTGCTGTAGACAAGAGGTGCGTTTAGCCCATTGTGTCTCCCGCGATGTGTCAAAGATATGTATCATGGACATTGACAAGATGCTTGACCCTTGTATAACCAGCTGCCTTTAACAATTGGCTTGGAGAGCGACATCTAATGAGACTCCACGTCTGTCTGTCAGATGACTTTCTTGCGGGTGGAAGATGGTACGGCCTTGATAAATCTTAAGCTGACTTTCTGTCATACTCGGAGGTAGGTAGGAGTAGTGAACGTGCACGATCTATTTACAACCAAACACAACCTTGTTGACACTACTGAAAGTAAGATAACGGGTCGTAGAACTCGGGAATGCATACTTAGTAAGTAAACTGTGCAAAAGCAAGTCCCCGAGGCGTGAGTATGAATACAAACTAGACAGAGGCAATACTATGAGAGACGCCCGAGGGAAGGGCATAAAAGTACGACAGACGTCCGATGACGCATTGAGACACATTGAGGATCAAGAGTCAGTACTTGTGAAGTTTGAACAAGCACATTGAGTGCGCAGTCCTTGGAGCAGCTCACTGTCCAACACTTTTGTACTATAGCTATCAGGAGGATAAGTCATTTTTCCAGAGGTACACTCTTGAGTCTGTCATAAAGCAATACTGGACTTGGCTACACCATTATCAGAAGCACCGTCACTACTACCCGACTTGATGAGCAATTTGTTGAACAAAAAGTTTTGCAGTGAGTTCTCAGGCAGGTCATCCTTGAACAAGCTTGGATTGGAAGATATCCTTGAACAAGCACGGAAGGTTGCCATACAACAGACAAGAGTGGGATCAAGTATGGAGGTGGTGGTCTGGTAGAGAGACTGGATGTACTTCAGAGTGAGAAAGAGTCTTCAATAGCGGAGAGGCAACATCCCAGTCTCCATTTTTGCTCAATATTCAGTCATGTACTCCTAGTTGCCAAGGCCACGCCCATTGGCATGCCGCATGAAGAAGAAAGCAGTTGCACCAGTGCTGATTTTTTCCAGCTCTGTGAGAGAAAGGTATAGATGAACCTGTGCCTGATGGCCTTGCGAGCGGCGCGCCATACTCCACGAAGTCTGCAATGTCCGGCACATTTGATGAGATGGATACCGGCCGGCGGCAAGCAAGGGAGAGATTACAGGGGCAAGCAAGGGAGAGATTACAGGTAGGATACAGACTAACGGTAAGATGAGCTGCTAGGACCTGACTCAGATGTTAGGATGATAGCATATGAAGGGCAGAGAATGCACGAGTAGCCCGCGCAGTTGCGCGCATCCAGGATTGGAGCGCCACCTAGTGCATCGAAGGCTCGGCTTTGGATGACGGCTAGCCGCAGCCATGCCGAAATTTAGCCGAGCCGAGCCATCAAATGGCTCCGAGGGTGCGAACGGCTTCGAGCCGCCGGAAAACCGCTTGAGCCATGGCTCGTGCCCCAGAAATTTTAATGGAATGGCGGGCCCCCAGATGGAATTGTTATGTTCTACAATGTACTGTACATCTGTTTTACACTGTAAAATGCCTCAGACCTTCCTTGCCGCACCTAATAACAAGCGACAAGGGCACGTTGACAGAGGTTTTTGAACCGGCACGGGATCTCAGTGTGTTCGGCAAATACCGGCAATCGTGCCCAAACACGCCGGCGATTCGCTGGGGAGGCTGCCAGTGTCTCATCTACACAAGAGTAGACCCTAGCACTGTGCTAGAGACTGTATCTAATACTTTATTACAATGTACGGTGCACTGAGGCTATTCTAGTGTGTATTGAAGTCAAAGCCATGGCTGAGCCATGGCTTAGCCAAGCCCATTTCCCATTTGGGCTAGCCGAGCTGTTGATGAGCCGAAGCCGATCAAAGCCAAGTCAGGCTGCGTCAAGTCAAGCCTTCGAGGCACTAGCGCCACCTTCCAAATTAGGAAGAGGTGGCGCACGCCCACCACACCTCATCCTGCAGGCTATCTACATAACCTGGATATGATCTTAGGCTGATATAAGATGTCATACAACTCTATCTCCTAGATTTTGGGTCTGCCTCGCCCCAGACACAGAGCCTCAGAAGTTGTCAGGCAGATTACATACTTGACATTTGCGGGACTCGATCCAGTGACCATCAATCGGCAGTTGACGGACTGAAGTCGATTGAAAAATCGAACCTTGGACTTCCCGCCAGCTGTACTCGGCTTGATGTCACTGCCAAGGACACGTCCATCTGCCCCATTCATTCGTTCCCAACACATTTCTCGTCAAGGGTAGACCTTCTTTTCAGAACTCAGAATGACACAACCCCGATAATTCTAAACAACGGCCCACCTTGTTTCAGAAGCCGAACACCTTTCCACGATCCATCAGGACTTCTTTGTCTTCTAGCCAAACCACCGGTCCCACCCTCGCGGTCACTTGACCTCCCTGGCGCGTTCTTGCACTCTCCATCCCTGGTGTCGGTGATCAACACAGCGCGAAGTCTGCGTCCGGCCGGCAACGCACTACATGCGAATGTGCTTCGTATCAGGGAACATGCAGAGCGGCCTTCACCTTTCCTTTCCATACCGTGAACGTGTAGGCCAAAGTCCCAAACTGGGAACAAAAGACATGCCGGCAGAGTACACAGCACCCGCGACCACCAATCTCCGAGAACACACCGACCTCCCTCAAACCTGCTTCAAAGAGCCCGTCATCGAGGATCATCCCAGGATCGACGAAGTACGCAGAGCCTTGGGCGAATCTCACGGCAACATTTTTCATAGACAGCTGCTATCCGCGAGGCAGACACGAGGCTCGCTGGGAAAGCACCCCTAAAAGGAACAATGCCGCGTCAAGTGCGCCATTCATCCTTTTGGTGACGAGAACACTTCAACTAGGGCTTGGTGGTGGTGGAATTCTATTGAAAAATTTCCTGAATGAGTTGGTTCGGTGGCCCATTCATAAAAGCCAAAGAAATATCAGAAGTCGCAGGCGAGCCTGGACCAATACTAACGTGAACAATACCTTCCTGAAAACATACATACGTACCAGACTGCGCAGAGTCGTACGATCCTGGCATCTGACATGGATCACGCAAAAAGCCCAAGCACAAACCCGTAAATAAGACAAGAAGAAGAGAGACAGCATCCGGATGCCCGTAATGTACCTGCTAGAAGCGTAAGCCACACGCGTGCGTTGAATAAACTGAGTTGAAAGACCTGCTCGCAAATTCTTATTCGGGTCTCTTCTTCTTCTTCCGTACCGCCAATACCGTCACTTGTGGTGCCGTTGACACATCTCCACCGCCTTCCTTCGACGTCGATGCACTTTTGGCGGGTAGATCCGCATTGCTCACACATATCGAACCATATATGTGTGAATTATAGGTTTCCAGCGATGTCTCAGGTTCAGGGAAGGGATTGGGAGACACGTCGGGAATAATCCTCTTTCCGTTCGTAAGACGCGGTGGGGGAGTACACGGCGGGGCAGGCGGGGCGAGGAGGGACGGAGGCTCGGGGGTCTTCGGTCGTGTCACGTCCGACCGGGAGTCCCGTTTGCTGGGACGCACAGGACGGGGAGCCTGTATAATCGGAGCATGGATAGACGCGATCCCGTCGCACAGACCACGAATAGCACCCTCCAATGTCTCCGTCGCCCGGATAGCGAGCTCGAGGTTGGGGAACTCCACACCCGTGTGCATGGTGTTGATAACACGCTTGATCAATTGCGCCGATACCTCCCCCGGCTGGGGTTCGAGGGGTGACTTCGAAGACCGCGTCAGAGCAGGCGACGCGGATGCGGAGTTCTTGAACGTCATTCCGAGCGTGAAGAACCCCGTCACGGCACCTGCTACGCATTCTTGGCGGAAGGACATGCGTTCCCAGAACTCATCCGGGGAAACGCGTTCTAATTCCCCAAGAGGCCGCTCCTCCTTCTTTGCCGGCTCAGATTTCTGTGGCGCAACGGACTCTCCACTCGAGTTGGCGCGGGAACGTTTGCGAACAGGTGATTTCACGCCATTAGCTTCCGTCGTGTATGCAATCTCGTCAAGGAACCGAGACTTTGGACAATCGTCGAACCAGGGAATGTAGTGGCCCAAGTTGGGCTGTTCGGCAGGTGGAGGGGGACAAGGAAGGGGAACATCTGTTTGAGAGTACGGGTGACCGTAGACCCAAGAAACTGATGTGGATGAAGATGTGGAGGAGGACGCGTTTGAGACTCTAAGCGTATGATCGGCTTCGAGCTCAGAGTATCCTGGCAGAACATAGTTCAATCTAATGGTGGGTTTAACGTTCGATCGTCGCTCAAGTTCTGCGGCCACACCGGTTAACAGATTCTTCCACCATCCACAGAGCCGCACGTCCGTCAAAGGACGCTTCCCTGCAAAGTCCGACGAGTTGGGAAACAGGTACTGATTCTGCGCGCGCGCAAAGAGGTGCACCCAAAAGTGCTCTGCATCCAGGGGTCGCGTCGACGGGTCCGCGTAGTACAACAGCAAGGCACGAACAAGTGCTGATGTCGGAGAAGGTGTGGATGCGTGCCCGGTGCTATCAACCTTTGAGACGTAGAGAATGGCACAGCCCGTTGTTGGGATGTTATAGACCGAAACCTCGATTCCAGTCACAATGATGCGGGGTGAGTCTGGGGTTTTCTGTTCCGAGAGCAGCACGAGAATGTCCTGCAGATACGCCCTCTGCTTGGGTATGGCGAATGGAAAGAGCCCATTGTGTTTTCTGGGCGAAGACACGAGCACGTGCAGATGGAGCTCGCGAGTCCCTGGAAGATCTCGCAATGCATCCAAGAGAGCGTCGCGCAGCCCGCTCACCGACATGATCGTTGCTGTTGAAAGGGTTGGAAATTCACATTTTGCTTTCTTTGCCGGCGCCGGCCGCTGCGGTCGGCGGTTGCCGATAAGTACACGATCGTTCCTCGTGACGTAACTTACACGATCGGAGTCGCAGTGCCTGAAGTCTGGACTTTGCCAGGACTCACCGCCTCAGCAAAATTGAAACAACGTGTGGTGATGAGGGATGTATAGTGAGAAAGTCTAAAACGCAGAACACAGCCACTCTGCCAATCATGATCATCCGTCGTACTCAAGCGTATCAGTGTGGCGCGGGCGAAATGATGAATGGATAGCTAGCTTATGCGTACATGTGTGGTATAATGCTACAGTGAAAGAGTATTACAAAGATGAAACAGTACAATGTGAGAACTATGCCATATAGGCAAAGGTATCGCGGGTGCCATCGACCCGCTCCATGTATTCCTTTTCGATGAGGGTATCAATGGCCTGCATGAGAACATCAAGTTGACGAGATGGAACGGGAGAGCAAGTGGCGCAACAAACCTTTTTGATATCAGGAATCTTGGGTGCAAACCTCTGTGAGATTTGCGAGATCACTTCTTGGATAAGCTGCTGGTTCTTCATCGACTTGCGCGCCTTCATGATGCGCACAATCGTCGCCTGTATGACATACTTCCGGTCCTCGTCGACCGTCTTCATCACATCGGCAGTCTCCTGCTTCACCTCGGCCTTGATGGGCTGGTTGAGATTGACGCGTATCTTCTTTGACTTGAAGCCTACACAGCACATGACGACAAGTGAGTCATTGATTGGGAGAATGGAACCATGTACATACCGGGATTCAAGTCATACTGATCGCTCTCCTCGTTTACCAAGACCTTCGCCTTGACAAGAAGCGCCAGTACCTGCGTCATCAGATCCTTCCGAATTGACGTGGCAGCGACGAGTTCGTCCAGACTCAATGTATCCTGTCGGTTGTACTGCACCAGCACCGCCATCTGATACGCACTCGTCATCAGGATGTATTTCTGGTTCAGATAGTTCGTGCGAAGTTCGTTCTTGGAGTAGTTCCACAGCCACGTCAGCTTCCTCCCAGAGTGTTTCGTCTGGTAGTATTTCGTGAAGCGGTCGAATGTCACCGAGATCTCTTTGGGAACGATGAATTCGTGATCAGGCGCGCTGATCGGCCAAAAGTTCGTCCCAAGAACCATCACGGAGAAGGTAATGTCATTGTCGTCGTGGTTCTGTTCCATCCTGTCTTTGAACTGATCAGTCAGATCTTTGCTCAGTGACATGTCTGCGGAATTGCGTCAAGACGAAGGTTGGATGTCGAAGCAACAGTACGTACCCGTGAACATTCGTTGCAGCTTGTTGGTGTATTCGAAGCCGCATGCCTCCTTCAGCTTCGAGATCATGCTGGCCTCAGCTTCGTCCGACGCAGACACGGAGTGAATTAGACGCTTCGATAGCTTTGTGGAGTAGAACTGTTGGAATATATCCTTGTCCTCGAGGTATTTGAAGATGACCATCTGGAAGGCGTTCGAGAGTAGAATGAGAGAAGACAACCTTGAGACGTACCACTTGGTTGAGTGCACCCTCCAAATCCTGCTCTTCCGTCACCTTGTTGTTCTTTCGCAACATCAGATCTGTATGCTTCGCTAGTAGTTCTGCCGATTTGGAATGCGATTGACCGGTCGCTGCGTTGCGATTGACGAATTCGCGACAAGCTTTGTCCAAGCTGGCGACGAATCCTGCTTCACCTCTGAAGCTTCTGTCGACGATGGCAGCGTTCTTCTCGTGGACCTCCAACAAAGCATCGACATAAGCCTTTGGCTCCAGCGAGTCGCCGTTCTCTCCGCCGTCGACGATGAGCTTGGACACTGCCTCATGTCCAGCCTTCTTCACATGCTCCTCGAACTTCTTCCTCAGCGGTTCCAACCCTTCAGGTATCCGCGAGAGGAGCGCGTACATACGCTGCAGATCCTCGTCCTGATCAAAGTCGAGCAGTGTTTGGAAGTTCTCCCACATGAGCTCCGAGTGCTGTCGGATGAGCACGTCCTCGCACTTGGCAATCAGGACCTTCCGCGTCTGAGTATTGAGATAGCGCTCGACGCGATCCTCCTCCTCTCTTAGCCGCTCTTCTGCTTTCTTCAGATACTCGGGAACGCTGTTCTCCGAGAGGAAGGATTCTGATTCCTTTTTGTAGTATTTCTCGGTGGCGTCGAGGAAAGGTACTTCGAGGTGGTCCCGATAGACATCGAGGCAGACTTTGTTGGGATCCATCTCATCGAGTCCAAGAGAAACAAATGAGTCCACGACCTGTTTGACCAGACCTTGGTCAATCGTCTGACCATCGCGTTGCTGTTCAATCAGACGAAGGATCGCGGTAGCCAATTTCGTGTTCTTCTGCTGTATTGGTCCGAACAGACTGCCTCTCCACTGAACAAGGGCAAGCTATATGACGGCGATGAATATGGAACGGCACGTTGTACGCGTGCGTACCCACCGTATAAATAGGATACACGGTCTTCCTGCCTTCGTCGCGCTCCCGCTTGACCCAATGTCGGTTCAGATAGGTGAAGAGGCGATTGATGTAGTTGGCACCTGTTGTGTACCGATGCCATTCCGCAGCGTAGTACCGAAGAAGGGCCTCCTCCTGCATGGTGTCGGCCTCCTGTAAAGTGAGGCGTGTGATCAGGCTGCATCGCGGACGCGACGTGGTGCGGTACGTACATCCCGGAGCAATTTGAGATGGCAGACAAAGTACCGGATGAGGTTGTTGTACAGATCAGAGCCCATGAGATTGGCTCCTGCTGGGGGGTGCAGTTGAGCACAGCGCACATAGGGCAAGGCACTGAGCACTCACAGCGGCCATGGCCGACGCCACCGAACTCGTGCGACGCATTGTTGCGCGGGGATACGCAGTAGTTGTACGCCACAGTGTAGAGCGACATGTACTGTGTGGATTTATTGGCGAATTGTCGCGAATTTGGAGGATAAAGGACGCACCTTTGAGTACGAAACACCGGTCTGCAACTTGGTCATGATGTGATCCACGCCATCCTCGAGAAACGCCCAGGTCGTGGCCAGGTCCGCGTTCGCTGGCGGGATCGCCGTGCTGGCTGCTGGCGGCATTGTGGACGGAGGAGAACAGGGATGGGCAAGGGTGGCAGCCACGGAGATCGCATCACGGGATTCCGTCATTTGGGCCTCGGATTCTCAAATTTCTGACTCCTCCTCCCATCGTCTTCCCATCCAGCTCGTCGACATGGCCTCGCTGATGCCCCAGCCACTGCCAGACGGCATCTCCGCCGAGCCAACGGCGGCGGCCACTGTCGAATCGGTCGGCGCCGCGCTGGCGGGCACATCTCTCGCCGAGTGCGTCGCCAGGTTTCCGCTGCCAATCCCAGTCACATTGATCGTTCCGAAAGCACTGCCTCCACGGCGCCTCCAGAGACGCCGGCAGCACCAGCTGTCAAGCCCGCAACAGGCGATGCAGCGTCCACTGATCAAGTGGTTACACCTTGGGATGTACAAGGATCGGTGTCGGCAGACGGACAGCAACAGGCAATCGACTATGACAAGCTCATTACTCAGTTCGGAACGCGTCCAATAGACGAGGCTCTCCTGGCGAGATTCGAGAAGCTGACAGGGAAGCGGCCACACATATTCCTTCGACGCGGCATGTTCTTCTCGCATCGGTGCGTGTCTGTACTCTGCCGATGTCCATCGGTCTCATCTCTGTCTAGTGATCTCGACAAGATATTAGATCGCTACGAACAGGGCAAACCATTCTTCCTCTACACGGGACGTGGCCCAAGCAGCAACAGCATGCATCTAGGACACATGATCCCATTCACCTTCACAAAGTGTGCATGATCTTGATCCATATTGCTCAGTACTGAGATACATCAGATGGTTACAGGATGTTTTCCAAGTGCCTTTGGTCATTCAGCTGACCGGTAACTATTCCCCAACCGTTTGTACGCGATTCAGTAACCATCTATCCTAGACGATGAAAAGTTCCTCTTCAAGCATGAACTCAAGGTAGAACAAGTGAAGGAATTCTCTCGCTTGAACGCGAAGGACATCATTGCTGTCGGCTTCGACATGTCGAAAACTTTCATCTTCAGCGACTACGAGTTCGTCGGCGGCCCGTTCTACGAAAATGTCTCCAAGATTTCGCGTCAAATCACCTACAGCCAGGCAAAAGCAACCTTCGGCTTCGGCGACTCTGACAATATCGGCAAAATCCACTTTGCTGCTATCCAAGCCACGCCATCCTTTTCCAACTCCTTCCCCCAAATATTTGGCACGGTCTCTAATATCCCGTGTCTTATCCCTTGTGCCATCGACCAGGATCCATACTTCCGCCTCACCCGGGACGTTGCGCAGAAGCTCAAATACCCCAAGCCTGCGCTTCTGCACGCAAAATTCTTCCCCGCGCTGCAGGGTCCCCAAACGAAGATGAGCGCTAGTGACCCCAACAGCAGTATATACATGACCGACACTGCCGGCCAGATCAAGAAAAAGATAAACCGACATGGCTTTTCGGGTGGTCAGGAGACTGAGGAGGAGCACAGGCGGTTGGGGGGGAACCCCGATGTGGATGTGAGCTATCAATACCTCTCGTTCTTCATGGAGGATGACGAGGAGCTGGCGAAAATGGGAGAGGTATGTCTGGGCTTTCGGCGTTTCCGAAACTTCCTGTGCTGAGAATGCGCGTTTAGGAGTACCGCGCAGGCCGCCTGTTGACCGGGCAGCTCAAAGGGAAATGTATAGAAATGTTACAAAAGTTTGTCGGTGATTTCCAAGCACGGAGAGCTGCAATCACGGACGCGGAGGTCAGCGCTTTCATGGACTCTACGCGGAAAATAGAGCCCACTATGGGTAAAGCGTCGACCCTGTAGACGAGTAGAGGCGGGTGGAAATCTAGAAGTGAAAGGTGTATTTGTGTTTATTCGACGTGTGTGTCTTATGGTATACAAAGCTTGGTGTAGGATATGAAGACTTATTTTGGGCTTGAACTAATGATTGTCAGAAGACTGGTTATCCACTCCAAAATCTCGTACCCGACCAGGACTTGGCTCAGCATCGGGCGCCACACTTGTCCGCGTTGAGCTCGGATTCAAGTCAATGCATCGAACCTCTACTCCTTCGCGTTTCATTTCCTAGTTCCGTAAATTCCATGTCTGCTTAGCGCCGCCGTATATGGCTCTGTGTCATGATTCATTTACGATAAATGCATTTTGTGGCGCAATGACTAGATTTGCTGTGTCACAGTGTGTGTCGTGGATGTATTCATTCCGAAGAATGCCATGCATTAGTGCAGGGCGGTTCGATGCACCAAGGGTCGCATGGGATTTTATAGCTGCACCACCGGCAATTGATGATGATCCCTACCACTTCCCCGCGTTTCTGGGCGTCTATATAAGAGGACACCGGTTGCTTGTTGGACTACAACGATTCCCCAATTTGACACGTACGACACTGAAAGTCCCTCTCACGAACATAGCTCATCATTATGATGCCTCCTACGATTTCCCATGTCTTCGAGCCCTCCGCCTCTACGACCATTGTCGAAGACCCCGACGAACATCATGACACATTCGCCGAGCCTCTCCCTCTGCTTCAGACCAATGCCATTCCCCGCCCAACCCACCACCTCTCGGCAGAGATCCCGAAGACCGCGCGGCCGTACTCCACACTGCGTCCCCACAATCCATTGAGGAAGGAGCGCACGCTCGACCCGAACGCATTCCCGCCCGTCATCCCCCCCACGCACGACAACCGCACACTCGTGCTGTGCTTCGACGGCACCGGAGACCAGTTCGACGCAGACAACTCCAACATCGTCAACCTGTTCTCGCTTCTGAAGAAGGACGATCGGACAGAGCAGATGGTGTATTATCAGGTATGTACTTGTGGTGATCGCGTCCGAACTCGAACTCGAATTCGGAAATGGACGACGCGTAATTGACCTGCGCGCTTATAGACGGGGATTGGGACGTACATCTCGCCGAAGGTGGCTTCCCGGTTCATGTCGAACGTGTCCAAGGTGAATTGTATATTCATGACATGACTTACCCTGCTTTTCGTGTGTGCTAAGTCGTCATGGGATGTAGACGCTGGACACGATGGTGGCTTGGCACTTGGATGCCCACGTCATGGGTGGGTCGCATGGTCCTCTCTCAAATTGTCGAGCTCGACTGATGCTAGGCAGATGGTTACGAATTTTTGATGCAGAATTGTGGGTGTCGATCCATCAATCGTCTAACTGGCGGCGAAACACGCAGGTCAAGATACTCATGCAGACTCTCAGATCACGCAGGAGACAGAATATGTATATTCGGCTTCTCGAGAGGAGCATACACAGCTCGTAGGTATGCAACTCGCATTCAGTCGGGCTATGTTCACGATCTTGACGCGTTTCACCAGTCTCGCTGGCATGCTACATAAAGTAGGCCTCCTGCCGCCTGACAACTGGCAACAAGTACCATTTGCGTACAAAATGTACACAGAGACGGATCCTTTCGGCTGGGATCAGTCCACGGACTTCAAGAGCGCATTCTGTATCGAAGTGCAAATTGAATTTATTGGCGTCTGGTAGGTCCATGTCAACGGGCGCTTCGGGTCTTCGCATTTTGATTCAACCACAGGGATACTGTCGACTCGGTGGGGATCATACCCCGCCATCTCCCCTTTACGACCTCCAACACCATTGTACGCACATTCCGACACGCCCTATCCCTCGACGAGCGTCGTGCCAAATTCAAGGCCAATCTATGGAACCGTCCCACCGAGGCGGAACAAAAGCTGGGCTCACCAAAGCAGTCCCCATCGACGAGCCGGAAGAACACCAAGCAGTTCTCGAGCAATATAAATTTGAGCCTGCACCAGAAACGCGAGAGGGCTGCGTTGGCGAGGTGGGATCCCGAGGACGAGCGGTTCATGCGCGAGATGGAGCGAATACATTCGGAGACCAGCGCGCGGCCCACGGATGTGGAGGAGGTGTGGTTCGCGGTATGTTCTAATTCATAAGTCTCGATGTGGGTGATTTTGGCTGATACCGCATCTGTAGGGGTGCCATTGTGGTACGTGGTAGCGCCCTGGGATGGATATCAGCTAACATCAGTTACAGATGTCGGCGGAGGGTCCGTCAAGAACAACACGCGATACTCGCTGGCCCGAATATCCCTTCGCTGGATGGTACGCGAGTGCTTCAAGGCTAACACTGGGATAATGTTCGACTCAAATCGGCTTCAAGACATTGGAATCGACCCTACGACGCTGTATCCCTTCGTGACCCCACGTCCGCCGGCTCATTCGGGCAGTGACTTGCAGATCCAAACGAGAGGCAAAAAACCACCGCTGGTGAAACGGGCCTTCAAGTCACTGCGCCGGAAGAGCAGTTCCATTTTCCTTGGTAGGCAAGGTCGGACAGATGAAGAACCCGACCCATTCATCACGGAGGAAGATGAGGAGCTGGCCGATGCGTTATCACCGAAATACGATCAGCTTTTCATCGCGAAAGCTTGGTGGCTCTTGGAGGTGGTACCGATGTTTTTCAGACACCAAGAGGGGAATGATAAATGGGTGTCGTGGTTCGGGTATGTTGAAGACCTCTCGCACCGACTTTCGGCTGAAGCGTCCATCGCAGACCCAATCTCGCGCAGGGACGACATATACCGAAGCGGCATACCAGCGTGAAGGTCCACAGATCTGTAAAGACGCGAATGGAGGCGACAAGGCACGACAATGGACCCAAACGGTACAAGCCGAAGGCCAGACTGTCCGAGGATGTAATTTGGATAGATTGATTGGCAGAACTTGTCAACGTGTCACCAGTAAATTCTGAGGTCTAGTCTTGAACTTCGGTCAAGAAGCTGGCAGTGCAGATTAGTGATAAGTCTACGGTACATGTCATTGCACGCATACATACCTATAACTTCAATGGTATACTCCCAAGACTGACATAGCCTCCATCTGGAGCGTAACTTCCCATCGAGCATAGATGGAGACTGGAAGCCTCGTATGTTCCCCAGGACATGGGCAAAGGCAGATCAAAATTCTCAAGCAAATCGGCCGTGATCCCAAGTGCCCCACTCCCATCTCGAAGAGAATCAAAATCAATGGGTTCAGGTCTTCCATATCGCAACTTTCTGAAGTTGGTATTGAGAAGGGTCATGTGCAGCTTCAGCGGGCGCGTCTCAGTTATGAAGCCTTCTTCTCGAAAGATGGAGTGAATGCGATCGAAAAGTTGGAAAAGAGATTCGTTGCCTGATTTCAGAGGGCCGACATGAATAACATGAGCCTTTCTCCTCCCTTGTCGTTTGAGGACGTCCAGAACGTCAAGGGATATGAGAGGTGCTGTATCGACGAGAGGAATTCGAGAAGGAAGATCTCCAAGAAGAGCGAGGGCCTCTTCAACAGGCTTCGAACCTGTTTGACGAGAGCCAAGATTCATAACGCCCAGTGTGAAATGTAGCCGAGCAGGAGCAACGACAATAGGTTGTAGGTCAGGATCAAGCGCGTTGCACAACTGGGTGACCTTTGCGCGCAATGCTGGGTGGAATTGTCCCAGAGGTATGGATAGAACTGTTCAATTACTCAGAATATGAACATCATCTGCCGCAGCATCTGTGCTTACAGTGAGTAGGTCGGGGCCTTGCCATGGTGGTGGTTAGTGTACAAGCCGAGAGAGGCACCGAGTCGGAGTTTGCCAGAACCTGGCCGACTCGATTAGGCAAAGCGCGACTTTGCGCGTCGACCGTCACGATGAACTGCCTTCGCCGACTGCCCTTGCGCCCTTTCGTGCGCCAGCTGAACACGCAACCGCCACTGCCGCCGCCCTCGACGTCGTCGGAGCCCAGAACGACATCTTTCGGCTTCAGGGACGTTCCCGAGGAGAGCAAAGAAACCCTGGTCAAGCAGGTCTTCGACTCCGTCGCCTCGTCCTATGACTTGATGAACGATGCGTCGTCGCTGGGGGTGCACCGCCTCTGGAAAGACGATTTCGTCTCTCAGCTGAACCCCGGCAAAAAGGGCCCTCTTCGCTGCATCGACGTTGCTGGTGGAACCGGAGACATTGCTCTTCGCATATTGGACCATGCTCGCGAAAAGTACGCGGACAGAGAGACGACCGTCGAGGTGGTTGATATCAACACCGAGATGTTGAAGGAGGGCTTCAAGCGCTTTAAAAAGACGATGTACCATAACAGTACGTCCGGTCGCGCTCTGGCAATTCCCTCTCTCATATCCGCTCTCTAGCACCCCAAATCTCGTTCCATGAGGCCAATGCCCAGGAACTGCCTGCCGATACATTCAAGGACAACACATACGACATGTACACTATTGCCTTTGGTATCCGGAATTGCACGTCGATACCGACAGTGCTCTCCGAAGCGTACCGCGTTCTCAAGCCAGGAGGGACGTTTGCGTGCCTCGAATTCAGCAAGGTCAACAATTCTCTGCTCAGCACGTGAGTCACAATCTGTCTGTGCGCCGTCTTTCTCTCTGACACTCTCTAGCATGTACGACCAATATTCGTTCTCCATCATCCCACTTCTCGGAACCATTCTCGCCGGGGATCGCGACTCGTACCAGTACCTTGTCGAGAGCATCCGCAAGTTCCCACCACAGCCTCTGTTTGCAGAGATGATTAGGGATGCGGGCTTTAAGACTGGCCCCAGCATCGACGGCGGTGCATGGACTGACCTCTGGGGTGGTATTGCCTCCATCCACACTGGTGTCAAACTATAGGGCGGCAAAGTTAGACTATAATCTATGTGTTTTTCTTTATCCCACCGGGACCAGCGCAGGCCTCGATAGCTGGAGCAGGATGCCTGGATGCAACACATTCACGAGTCCGGGCCATTGTTGAGAATAATCCCTTGCTGACAGCCAGGTCTTCTCGTCGAATGTTGCCATGACGGTCTGTCTGAAGCCAGGACTCCTAGATCTCCAAAGGACCACGGTATTGCTCTGATCATCAGTTGCAATATGGCGAGTATTCAAGCTGTGAAGTCGGTAAGACGTCGTAGGAGCTGGCGCTCTTGATCTCGTCGCGAACAGGTGAATGTCGAGAACTCTATACACGGCAGCCAGGCCTCAATATCGGTTAGTGCCATGTCTATCGAGACTCCGCCTCGTCGTCAGTCAATGCTCTGGCAGAGCGTTGTCATTGCAGAGCAAGGTAGACAGACAACAAGCTGTGTCCTCAATACTCGTCAACCTTCGAGGTCTGGTCGAACACTAGCTTGTGGCGGTGGTATAAGCACAGTGTCCTGCTCACTCTCCAGCGCTGCCCATCCGGCTTCCTCCTCTGCGAATCTGGCCTTCTCCTTTCGTCGCTCCTCTGCCTCAAGCCACCGAAGCGGCCACCTGAACCACTGCAGTGTAGCCTCTAGGGATGGGTCTTGGTCCACGCCCATAGAAATCCTTGCTGCTCGAATAAGGAGGTCCCCCTCCACATCCCGCACTCGTTCAAGATGATTAGTGTCCCGATCGTTGAACAGGGCAATGAGGTAGTAGTTCCCATCCATGCCGAGGTAGGCTCGAGGCGAAAGTTTATATCTATCCATTATGAGTGTGGGACAGGATTGACGCATATGTGAACATACCCAAATTCCGGCCATGCGGCCCATCTTCTAGCAATCGCATCTCTATAGCTGCCCGATTTCACCCCATTGACTCGGAGTCCGAGATTCTGATAGAGTTCACTAGGAGGACAGACCCAGGCGAGCACATAATCGGGCGTTCTGTGACCCTTCACCAACGTGCCACGCACTGGTGGAGGTTGCTCAACTGGCATGCGACGAGGAAACCTGTAACGCGTGAGATCTACTATGAGAGGTACTCATGTAGACTAACAATTCTCTGCTGGACATGACCGTCACAAAGGGAGCGCAAGTAGGAGTCGGTCAACGGGAACGCGTGAAGCACGAGTGATGAACACGTGTTCGACCATGAGCACACCCAGAATCAACTCTCAAGGTCAAGCTCAAAGTACCGGCGAAAGCAGCGTCAATATCAAGCAGAGCTACTCTGGTGAATACAAACGGGAAGATATACAATTGTGTTCAGGCTACTCCTCAGGTTTCTAAACATCACTGGGCATCAACTGGTGGCGGCGGCGCAGGAGCTGTGTCCTGCGCTGTGTCCTGCTCACTCTCCAGCGCCGCCCATTCGGCTTCCTCCTTTGCCAATCTGGCCTTCTCCTTTTGTCGCTCCTCTGCCTCGAGCCACCGAAGCGGCCACCTGAACCACTGCAGTGTAGCCTCTAAGGATGGGTCTTGGTCCACACCCATAGAGACCCTTGCTGCTCCAATAAGTGGATCCTCCCTCAGATTCTGCACTCGTTCGAGATGACTACTATCCCGATTGTTGAACAGGGCAATGAGATAGAAGTTCCCATCCATGCCGAGGTAGGCTCGAGGCGAAAGCTTATATCTAGGCAATATTATGAGTGTGGAACAGGATTGACGCATAGAAGAACGTACCCAAACTCCGGCCATGCGCCCCATTTTCTAAAAATTGCATCTGTAAAGTTGCCCAAATCCACCCCATTTCCGAGATTTTTATAAAGTTCGCTAGGAGGACAGACCCAGGCGAGCACATAATCGGGCGTTCGGTGACCATTCACCAACGTGCCACGCACTGGTGGAGGTTGTTCAACTGGCATGCGACGAGGAAATCTGTAACGCGTGAGATGTACTATGAGCGGTTCTCTTGTAGACTGACAGTTCTCCGCTGGACATGACGGTCAAATAGGGAGCGCAAGTAGGAGTCGGCAACGGGAATGCGTTAAGCGCGAGTGGTGAACACGTGTTCGTCCATGACCACACGCAGGATTGCTTGGTCGCGTCTGTTCTCTGCAGATAAGCATAGATGTGATTTGGCGAAATGGCTGGTGTCTTGGCCGCGACACCAGCCATGCAGCACCCGCGCCGAGAGAGGCGCGAGGGGAGCGAGCACAAGCCCGTGACTCCCTGTGTACCTACAGTACACGGTGCGCTACAAATAGCACTACAACAACAAATGAAAGTGAACTAATACTGCACCCAAAGCATCTACCCTCAACATCAACAGCAGAGCCCCGATCCTCCCCTACAAAAGACAAAAGGGATGGTGGGTGGGGAAACCAACGCCGCACTGGCTCCATGCCTTGAGCGGAATCAAGGAGCGGGCAGCGCCGGAATGTCGACGATGACATGGAGGTGCGGAACGAAGAGGCCTGGGAGACACGTGGAGAGGCGGTGCTCCCTGTCAATCCCCTCGCTCCGTGTGACCTGCATTGAATCTTTAAGTTTGAAATCAGATCTCAAGTTCAAGCCTTAAGTACCGGTGGAGACAGCCTCAAAGCAGAGCTACTCTGGTAGAACAAGACATTGCCAAGCGGCTAAATGCACTACTCGTCAGTAGATGCAGAACACTGTCACGAGCGTCCGATTTCGTGGGTACGATGGGAATATATACATGGTTCACATACATACAAATGTGTAGAGGCTGCTCATCAGGTTTCTAGACATCACTGGACATTAACTGGTGGCGGTGTCCCAGGAGCTGTGTCCGGCTCACTCTCCAGCGCTGCCCATTCGGCTTCCTCCTCTGCCAATCTGGCCTTCTCCTTTCGTCGCTCCTCTGCCTCGAGCCACCGAAGCGGCCACCTGAACCACTGCAGTGTAGCCTCTAGGGATGGGTCTTGGTCCACACCCATAGAAACCCTTGCTGCTTGAATAAGGGGATCCCCCTCCACATCCCGCACTCGTTCAAGATGATCAGTGTTCCGACCGTTGAACAGCGCAATGAGGTAGAAGTTCCCATCCATGCCAAGGTAGGCTAGAGGCGAAAGGTTATGTCTAAACAATCTGAGTGTGGAATAGTATTGGTGCATATAAGAAGTTGGAACGTACCCAAATTCCGGCCATGCGGCCCATTTTTCAGAAATTGCATCTGAGTAGTTGCCCCAATCCACCCCATTTCCGAGATTCATATAGAATTCACTAGGAGGACAGACCCAGGCGAGCACATAATCGGGGGTCCGACGTTTGTTCACTAACGTGCCACGCACTGGGGGAACTTGATCAAGGGGAATGCGGCGAGGAAACCTGCAAGGCGTCAGGGTTTTGATGGGCTGGATTCATGAGTATAGACTGACAGGTCTTCGTTGTTTGACATGGCGGTCAGTCTCAAGGTTGTGTGACGAATGAGGCGACCGCTTCACATCTGTATAATATATATTGCACGCATCGGATCACACGTGAATTATGACTTCCAGGTCCGGACTTGCGACTGCTATGTTAGTAGGCTCGGAACATTCTACAAAGGCAGGCCTACACAGGCAGGAGGTGCTGTGCTTCGGTGTCAGTGCAAGAAATGCGACGTCCGAGTCGTACCACTCTGTCATGTAAACGTCGCCATTGAGGCGATTCCTCGTCACCAATGTGGCGTTATCCGAACATCGATTTGCAGCAATGCGGCCTGCGGAACCTTGACAGCTACTACGTGATCGTACGTAACTTGTGAGAAGGTAGAACTTGTTCATTGCCTGCGTCAAGCAAGATACCGTTTGGAACAATAAATTCTGCGGTTCGGATGAAAGACCGGCAACAAGAAGCTAGGTTATCAGTAGCCGACAACGTACGATATGACAGTGCAGGCTGACGTTTCTTTGTTTGATATGGCAGTCGAGTACGAGGAGCGCGATCAGGGACCATGGACCCTGGGAACGCCTGAAGAGTGAGAACTGAGTATGACCGTGTGTTTGTGCCCGACAACGTCAGACTCAACTTCCTCAAGCTCAAAAAATCGGCCGTGGACAGCAACAGGCTCAGGCAAAGCTTCATCAATGGAAGCAGAACAATCACGGTCTTGGACGAGTGTCAACTTCGGTAGCTAGAGATACAACCAACTGTGTTCTGGGTACTTGTCAGGTTTCAATATTTGATACTGACTTGGGGGTGTGGCGCAGGAGCCGTGTCCTGCGCATTCTCCTCTGCCCCTCTGGCCTGCTTCTCTGCCAATCTGGCCCTCTCCTTCTGTCGCGCTTCGGCCTCGACCCAGCCAAGTGGCCACCTGAACCACTGCAACGTGGCTTCTAAGGCTGGGTCCTTATCCACTCCCATACAGATCCTTGCAGATTGAATGAGTGGATCCCCCGCCACATCGCGGACTCGATTGAGGTGGTCGCTCTCCTTGTCGTTGAAGAGCGCAATGAGATAGTAGTTCCCATCCATCCCAAGGTAGGCCAAAGGCGAAAGGCCAAAACTGCTCTATCTCAGAGAGGTATAAGAATTGAGAACATGGGAACATACTCAAAGTCTGGCCAATCACCCCATCTCATCGCAATCACTTCCTGGCAGTTGCGCCAATCCACTTCAACGTCCTTCCCATCTTTGAGATTCACATACAGTCTTCTGGGAGTGCAAACCCAGGCGAGAACATAACTGGGGGTCCGACAACCGTTCCACAAGGTGCCACGCACTGGTGGAGGTTGATCAACTGGCATGCGACGAGGAAACCTGTAACACGTCAGTATTATTATGAAAGGTCTTCATGTAGACTGACATCTGTCTGTCGGACATGACTGTCATAAAGGGAGCGCGAACCAGCCTCCAGGGACAAAGGAAACGCCTCAACCGGCTCAAGTCGAGTGATGACCACGTGTTCGTGTACACAAACCTCACGTTAGCTTCCTCAAGATGTAGGTATCGGCCGAGGACAGCAACAGGCTCAGGCAGAGCTGTGTGGGTCAGATAAGATATCGCGTCACATACCAGTGTTACAGTCGTCAGTGGATGCAAAACAATCACGGTCTTGGACGAGTGTCAACTTCGATAGCTAGAAATACAACCAACTGTGTTCTGGGTACTTATCAGGTTTCAGTATGTCAATTGATACTGACTGGAGGGTGTGGCACAGGAGCCGTGTCCTGCGCATTATCCTCTGCCCACCTGGCCTCCTCCTCTGCCAATCTGGCCCACTCCTTCTGTCGCGCTTCGGCCCCGATCCAGCCAAGTGGCCACCTGAACCACTGTAGTGTGGCTTCCAAGGCTGGGTCCTTGTCCACGCCCATAGAGATCCTTGCAGATTGAATGAGTGGATCCCCCGCCACATTGCGGACTCGATTGAGGTGGTCGTCCACCTTGTCGTTGAACATGGCAATGAGATAGAAATTCCCATCACTCCCGTTGAAGTAGGCCGTAGGCGCAAGGCTGAATCTAGTCAAGATGAGTAACAATTTGAAATCAGACATAGGTATCAACAATCGGCGGGAGGACGTACTCAAATTCCGGCCACTTGCCCCAATTTCGTGCAATTGCGTCTCTGTAGTTGCGCCCATTCACACCACTTCCAAGATTCTTATACAGGTCAGTTTCGGGGCAGACCCAAGCGAGCACATAGTCGGGGGTCCGGCGATCGTTGACAAACGTGCCACGCACTGGCGGAGGTTGGTCAACTGGCATGCGACGAGGAAACCTGTAACCTGTCAGTATCATCATGAACGGTCTTCATGTAAACTGACATCTGTCCGTTGGACATGAAGGTCAAAACGGGAGCGCGAACCAGCCTCCAGGGACAAAGGAAACGCCTCAAAGTTGACTCAAACGGCCCAAATCGAGTGATGACCACGTGTTCGTGTACACAAACCTCGCGTTAACTTCCTCAAGATGTGGCCGAGGACAGCAACAGGCTCAGGCAGAGCTGTGTGGGTCAGTTAAGATATCGCGTCACGCAGCGTCCCAGTCGTCAATGGAAGCAAAACAATCATGGTAGCGGACAAGTGGAAACGTCATTAGCTAGGTATACAACAATTGTGATCTCGGCATTTGTCAGGTTTCCCTATGTCAACGAACACTGACTTGGGGGTGTGGCGCAGGAGCCGTGTCCTGTGCATTCTCCTCTGCCCATCTGGCCTCCTCCTCTTCCAATCTGGCCCTCTCCTTCTGTCGCGCTTCGGCCCCGACCCAGCCAAGTGGCCACCTGAACCACTGCAGTGTGGCTTCCAAGGCTGGGTCCTTGTCCACGCCCATAGAGATCCTGGCAGATTGAATGAGTGGATCCCCCGCCACATTGCGGACTCGATTGAGGTGGTCGTCCACCTTGTCGTTGAACATGGCAATGAGATAGAAATTACCATCACTGCCCAAGTAGGCCGTAGGCGCAAGGCTGAATCTAGTCAAGATGAGTAACAATTTGGAATCAGACATAGGCATCGACAATCGGGAGGACGTACTCAAATTCCGGCCACTTGCCCCAATTTCGTGCAATTGCGTCTCTGTAGTTGCGCCCATCCACACCACCTCCAAGATTCTTATACAGGTCGGTTTTGGGGCAGACCCAAGCGAGCGCATAGACGGGGGTCCGGCGATCGTTGACAAACGTACCACGCAGTGGCGGAGGTTGATCTACAGGCAGGCGACGAGGAAATCTGACATGCGTTAGGAACATGACGAGCTGAATCTATGTTGACTGACATCTCTTTGTTGGATGACATGACGGTTAGTGTTCAAGGTTGTGTGACGAGTGAGGCGACCGCGTCGAATACGCACGCGTTCTTACGTGAATATCCCTCTCAGGTTGCAAAGCCGGGACAAAGGAAACGCGTCCAAGTCAAGCGCGAGCGATGACCAGGTGTATGTACGCGCATGACCACAACCAACCAACGTTGACCAACCCTCACCGGCCCCACCGACTGCAAGCTTTGCAGGCGAAGATAGCGTCAAAGTCAGGTTGAGCTACCTAGGTTGTACAGAGAATTAGTTCGCGGACAAGCGTCCGGGTCGTGAGTAGATGCACAAGAATGTCATGAGCGTCTGATTCATTGAATTAGATGTACAAATGTGTTCTAATTACATGTCAGTTTTCTCGAGACCACTGAGCACTGGATTCAGACTTGTTATGGTGGCACAGGGGCCGTATCTTGCCCACTCTGCATCGCTGCCCATTGAGCCTCCAACTCTGCCCATCGAGCCTTCTCCCTTTGTCGCTGCTCTGCGACGAGCCAATTGAGCGGCCACCTAAACCACTGCAGCGTCGCCTCGAGGGACGGGTCCTTGTCCACGCCCATGGAAATTCTTGCCGATTGAATGAGCGGATCCGTCTCTACATCGCGGATTCGATTGAGGTGATCAAAATTCCGATCGTTGAACATGGCGATGAGATAGATGTTTCCATCTCCCACATAGTGGGCTACAGGCGCAAGGGCATGCCTAGCCAACATGAGTGAGAAACAGAAGTCGTCTATCGGAAGGACGTACCCAAATTCCGGCCAGGCCGTCCAATTTGCAGCGATTACTTCTCGGTATCCGGTCCAATCCACGTCATTTCCGAGGTTCTCATACAATTCATTTTCGGGACAGACCCAGGCGAGCGCGTAATTGGGGGTCCGGCGACCGTTGACCAACGTACCACGCATTGGCGGAGGCTGCTCAACTGGCAGGCGGCGAGGAAATCTGCAACACGTGAGAGAAACAATAAGCGGGTGTTATGTAGACTGACTGTTGTATGTTGGTTGACATGGCGGTTGGTGTTGAAGGTTTTCAAGATCTGACGAATGAGGCGACCGCGTAACATCAATACATAATGATGCTTGTCCTTCAGGCTCGAGACGATAGACATGGGCCGTAAGACAAGCGCTCATCTCGGCTGGTCTTCCCAGCTCTCGGTCTCCTGCTGACCTCGTGCGCGTACACCCTCACTCTCACCTACTACAGCTCCACTGATACTACTTCGGATTTCAATCTCGACAACAGTCAGCCTGACCAACATTCGATTGATTCACATTTAGTCAGACGAATACAGTTACTCAAACCTCTTCGAACTGGAACGCCAATCAGCTCCCCAGTCACAGAGAGAAAGATGGAAGCACTCACCGACGGTCTAGTAGGGAAGCTAGGCGGCCGGTCATAGTTGTCTCCAGAGCGGTAACGCCTGAGGTACGCAATAGCGTGTTGCTCAATCTCCGTCGGCGTCACCCCAAACTCCCTCCAGTTCCCAGCAACAGGCGCATCGTCTATGTACCTCCTCGTGATCTCATCGGGGCTGAGGATCGGCCACCACAGTGACTTGCTCGCGAGGTTCGCGATCATCATGGCCACAGCTTTGGGAACTGTGGGTGCCTTGGACGGCGCGGTTAGAGTCACGGAAGTCACTAGTTCCAGGAGGTAGTCGTAGGTTAGCGTCGAAGGGCCGGGAAGGTTGAAGGTGCCAGGCGCCTGGGGGATCTCCATGAGGCTTGCAAGCACTTGTGCGACATCTAGGACCTGATAGACGCATCTGGTGAGCATGGGATGACTGGCGAGTGCCAGACACGTACATGGACAGGTCGGACTTTGGTTTGTGCGTTGTTCAGTTTCCACCAGATAGGCCAGACTGAGGAGAATGTCAACTTGAAAGCAACCGGAGGGAAGAGGACAGCGCCTTACTAGCCATGTTGTTCAGGAACTTGTCTTCGTGGCCGAACATGGACCCAGGCCTGATGATGGTGGCATCCTTGTAGACGCTCTTGACACGTTCTTCACCAGCGGCCTTGGCCTGGTAGAGCAACGATGGCGACGATTCGGAGGCATTGAGATGAGAGACGTGGACAAAGCGGGGGACGCCGGCTTCAGCTGCGATTCTTGCAATGCGTTCGGCGCCGTCGACGTGTACTGCTTGGAAGTCGAAGTTTCTGCGAGGACGGTCAAAAAGAGAGAAAGACCCGGTGGAAGCTGAGGAACAGACTTGGTTGCGTAGTCGCGGCCAACAAGATTGTAAACAATGTCAGAGTGCCTCAAACACTCTGCGATTTGGTCTTCCCGGCGGATATCCCATTCCTACACTGTTCACTGACTTTGCCTTGCGGGTAAAATGGGGACGAACCATGGGGACTATCTGGCCGAGGTCGCCCATCAGCTTCAGATGGCGCTTCTCGTCCTCGTCGCGGTACGGAATGACGACCTGCGTGCCGAGCTTGGCTGTCGGTGCATATGATGAGCATGTATGACCCCGGAGTAATGTCGACCGCAGACGCACCGAGCTTGGAGACAAGATACCGCCCTAAAAATCCGGTGCATCCAAAGACGGTGACGACGTGTCCAGAGACGGCACTGTAGCCTGGCGGGCCCGAGCCGACGACGGCCTTCTGGCCGGGCAGCATAGCCATATCATGGTATGTTCGCTGTCGTTCAGTGAGCTGGGCGACGCTAGACACGGCGAGGAAGAAGGCGCACCGCTCCCTGGCGGCGCACGGCGCGCAGAATGTTGGCGGAGGACGACGCCAATCCCGCCATTTGCCCGATGTGATTAACGCTGAGGATGTGGTTGGTCCCGGGTTGGTCCAAGGCGGGACTGTGGTCCACGTCACGTGCAATCAGCATTTTCCGTCCCGACTTCCATGGCTCAAGGCAAGACGAAGGGCTTGCAGGCAAAGTCGCCCGCGGCGGCGGCCAGACATGCTTCCAAGGCAGCGTCCAACATGAAGCGGGGCAGGCGGGACATCCCACCCAAAAAGACGATACTTGTCAAGCAGGCGCAGATGCAAAGGGTGCGGTTATTTGCAAAGTTTTCACCCCCTTGTTAAATCAGCTTTCATCGCAGAGCCTGACCGCCAAAATCAACAAGTCGATTGAGCAGCAGATGGTCACCGCTGCGTCCTCAGGAAAGCTCACCATCATGAGGAACTCTGGGCCGGAATCGTTTGTCTCATTCTCATAAATGCTGTTCTTTATTCTTACAGTCGTGCAGATCTAAATCTGGAGGGAAATCTTAGGACTATGTACGGAGTGTCCGGAGAGATGCTTCACACCTCCATATAGGAGCGAACGTTCGGCCCTAATCGAGTTATCGATTCAGCGTTCAACTATGTCTACGTTATGGGACCTTTGACACCTCTGTCCTCATGCCAATACGATGATTGTCATTACGCCACGCCAACGCAGTTCGTGTCGAACTCTACATCAAGCCCACACCATTCCCGTAATGCGGGACAACCAATTCCACACTGGCCGCCTGTCTACGGTCTTCTACAATACATAAATACCTCACACGCCGTTTCCTTGCGGAATGCTTCGGAATTATTTCTTCGAAAGTCGCCCGCTTGTCCCATCTCCAGGTCCGCATGACGTAGAACGCCGGGACTTTTGTTTAAAAGACGGTTCGAAATTTGATTGCAACTTTCCATCATGCTTCATTCCGCTCCCCCTCCAGGCCTTCACTATCGCGGCCGGCAGGTCCCTGGAGCGTCAAACTTGCTTCCCGTCGCGTCTGTTCCAATGCCAGAGCAAACACTACGGCCGGATGTGAAGCCTCCATCGACAATACCTCCCATGCACGATAACCGCACGTTAGTCCTATGTTTTGATGGGACGGGCGACCAATTCGATGGGGACAACTCGAATATCGTCCATTTCTGTTCTCTACTGCGGAAAGATGATCGTTCACAGCAATTAGTGTACTACCAGGTAGGATCAAGTTTTCGTGGCGCAAGATTGATATCAATGAAGCTGTTCAGACTGGGATTGGGACGACCCCATTCCAGAAGAGATTTCAATTATTAACAAACTTGATGATGGTGAGTTTGTGGACACTAGTCCGATCCTAACCTGAATCTGAGGCGATCATAAGACCCTGGACACGATGTTAGCTTGGGACCTCGATGAACATGTCATGAGTGAGCTTAGTGTGAACGAGCAAAACCAATGACAAAGCTCACTTTCGTAGATGGGTACCGATTCCTAATGCAAAACTGTGAGTGACGGTCATACACCAATACAACGAGTGCCAGCTAAAGCTACGATCCAGACCACCCAGGAGATCGAATATGTATATTCGGATTTTCGAGAGGTGCATATACGGCTCGGAGGTACGCAACACATATAGGATGACGTTCCACCTTGATCAAAGGAGTAACGTCAAACGTAGTCTTGCTGGCATGCTGCACAAAGTCGGCCTCCTCCCACCAGATAATTGGCAACAAGTGCTCTATGCGTACAACATGTACAGTACAACAGACGAACTGAGCTGGGAGGAGTCCACAGCTTTCAAGAAAGCATTCTGCATGGATGTTCGGATTGACTTCATGGGTGTTTGGTGAGCTCAAGTATCGCTATCCCTGGGTTTTCCTCATGAAATACAGGGAGACCGTGGATGCCGTAGGCTTCATATCCCGCAGTCTGCCATTCACCACCTCCAATACTATCATCCGCACGTTTCGGCAGGCGCTAGCCCTCGACGAGCACCGGGCCAGGTTCAAGGCGAACCTGTGGCACCGGACTCCTAGTCGTTCAGACCGGACGTTTGACGTGGCCACAACTTCGACGCGTCCGCCTGTCCGCCACTGGTATGACTCTACGTCTGAGATGTCCAAGGAGTCGGCTACACATTGGAGCGAGGAGGAACTTGAATCTGACACCAATGGAGCCTTGCATCGGGAGGTCAATCTGCCCTCCGAGTCGGCAATCGACGACAAGTGTACAGATGTCGAGGAAGTATGGTTCGCGGTATGTCTGGTCTTGTGCATATAGCTGATTGAGTCTCTCATACCAACTTCATCCTGATTCTAGGGATGTCACTGTGGTAATGCAATTTACACCTCAGATTTCTTGTTCGCTCTTTGATGTCCCCTTCCTAGACGTCGGGGGTGGTTCTGTCAAAAATGGCACAAAACACTCTCTCGCCCGTCTATCTCTGCGCTGGATGGTACGGGAGTGCTTCAAAGCAAACACCGGCATCATGTTCGATTCTACCATGTTGAGCGCTCTCGGGTTAGACACAACAACGCTCTACCCCTCCGTGATATCCCGCCCTCCCCCAAGGTCGACCAAGGACAAACAAGTGCGCACGATGCAGGACGAACCACCGCCGTCCCTCCTCTCGCGGATACTCGACGCCTTCTTCCGTCGAAAGCGTCCCATGAAGGAGTTCGTCGAACCAGACACCCCGTGTGGCGCTGGCTCCGAAGAGGACGAGGAGCTCGGCGATGCGCTATCGCCAATATACGACCAGTTGAAGATCAGAAAGATCTGGTGGGTGTTGGAGATCTTACCGATGGGGTTTCGACATCAGCAGGGGAACGATAAGTGGGTGTCGTGGTTCGGGTAGGCCTTCTCAAGTCAGCCGGGTTCATTCAGGTTATTGATGTTCTTCCAATCATTTCAGACCTAATCTCGCTCGGCCTCGTCTCATACCGGCTCGGATGGACAGAGTGAAGGTCCATCGCTCAGTCAAGATGCGTATGGAGGCCAATGCACAGGGACAATATCGTCCGAGAGCGTTTTTGCCTACCCAAGATGAGGTGATATGGGTGGACTGATGATCTTGAGCTCTAAGCAATATATCCAAATATAATTCCAGTACTCTTGGCTTTCAACTCAGGCTTAGTCTTTGCTGCAATGTGAGAGTAACCGCAGCAATCATTGTCACTCGGCAAAGCTCAGTCGCCGTTTGATCAAGACGAACTCATATGGCGCAGACATCATGACAAGAGAAACCACGCAGGGGCCCGCAGAAACATTGTCACTCGGCAAAGCCCAGTCACCAGCTTTTCCACGCATGTTGTCGTGGCGCAAAAGGGAACCAGATTCCATGACATTAATCACTACTTTCTTGTAAGACCGTCTTTTCGTCATCATCATTTCATACCAGACGAATCAGACTTCCTTCCTTCCTTCCAAATTGTTCGACTTGAAGTCCCAGAACGATCCATACCTCTGAGTCCCTACTAGGTTCCTCTAAGTATCCGCACTATCTACGAGTACAACAGTCCTTGTTCCAAGAAAAACATGGCGAGCAAGAAAACGACGAAAGCAAAGAAGTACAACAACAGCAACAACACAGTTACAACAACAGGTGAGACGATATGGACGAAAGGGTATCAGAGGCCAGGTTCGTCGACCATCATGTCTTCCGGCTCAACGGGCCCCGAACCAAGTGAGGACATGTCAATCCCCGCCCGGGGAGTCGCAGAATGCATATGGTTAAAATCGGCATCGCCCACTCGATATATCCTGCGAATTTCGACGGCATGTTGCCCCGCTTCCTCGTACGATGAGCTATACTGATCCAGCCCGTCGATGCAATTCTTCACTTCGGAGCGCCCGAGCTTGGCCAGGAGCGTCCCCGCCTGGATACAGCTAACATGCATCACGGCAGGATCCAACCGCTGTGATGTCCTTATGTTAATCATTGATAGGAAAGAGCTGTACGGCCGGAGTAACGTACCAGATATTGGTTCTGCGTCAATACACCTGCCTAGAAAGCCGAACATGACTAAAGATACTTCCCAGGGGCTCGCGGTCGGGACTTACCAGTGCCGCTATTCGAAGCGCTCCATGGAGGGCTTCATCAGCAAGCTTTCGCTTGGCTGCTTCAATAGCGGCGTAATTAGGGACTGACGTCGCCGCAGCACCTACCCGTGTCGCCTCGTTAATCTCTTTCACACCAAAGTCATCCAACGCGTTGAAGAGAATAATCCACATGACGTGGTACTGTGCATCACTCGCACACGACGACACCGCCTTGTAGAGTCAGACCACCGGTAAAGGAAAAGGACGAGTGAACCATACCGTCACAAAGTCCCACGTTCCCTTCTCGTTACTAGGAACGCCGACGAGCTGGAGGTACTGATCTCGCCACTCACTGAGCGCGGTCGAGAAAGTTGTCAGCACCTCAAAAGGCACCCCATCAGAATCAGTGGCAGGTTTCCACAGAGCGCGGGACATATGCCTTGCCGTTCTCGCAAGCGAGTGCGCAGCACGATAATATCCCTAGAAAAGGAACGATCACGTTCACGCCAAGAACATGGCAAAACGCGGACTTACCAAGAACTACACGCAGATGACCGCATGTCAGTTTCCCACCTTCAACCTTACACACTATGGCGTACCTCCAATTGTTCCCTCGGGGAGGGCGTTCCGTCAAGAACGTCCGCGCTGATGGGATCCACGGTGTAAAAGTCAATATCGTAGTCGTCATCATCCAGAACTGGCTTGTGGCGATAATACAAAGACGCATATGCATCACATATACACGCCATCCACCAGGCGAAGATCATGGTTCCTCGGTCCTCTTGATCCCGAGAAGCAGAGGATATAACCGACTTGTGGTTAATCTGTACGATTGAATGAGTTACGTGTCTCGTTATCGCGGACATGAAAGAATGTACACCGAGGTCGAGAAGGTGCCGGGTCGCTGAAGCCAGCCAGAATCCAAAGTATCCTGTGAGAACTGATCAAAGCCAGGCCCGGATCTTCTGCGAAGATAATACCTGTTTGGTCATCTGGAGTCTCTGCCATGATGATGTGTTGAGCAGCGAATAAAAATAAGCTAATCAGTGGACTTACGACTCTGCAGTGGTTCAATCAGGAGGCCAATTACGACGTGTTCGTCTTTGGGAATACGGTGGACCTTCAACGCCTCCGCGAGTTCTCTGGTCCTGTCGATTAGTGTTTTCGCTAGAAGACTGTGTCCGTTGTTGTTTTGCCTGTCAGCGACGAGAAGGGGATGCTCGGAGAACTTGGCGCCCCAGGATATGACCGTGGCTACGAGTGCAGGGTGTAGATCTTTGCCGTGCGCTGACGTGCTCGAGGGATGCAATCGTAGACTGTTGCGAAACTGTTCGGGGTTAAGCAGGGGAAGCCGGGTGTGCACAATCTGGAAAAAGACTTCCACGAGGTCGAGCGCAAACCTAAAGAAGGAAAACAAGAGTCTCCAATTAGGGACCGAACATACGCGCAGTCGAATGGAAGGAAATTGATGCCGGGACAGCGGGAATGTATGTTGTGGTGAGAATGCCAAGATAGAGACTCACTCTGCTCTGAAGGTGTCGTCTTCGAGTTTAATCGCTTGGTCGCCCCAGGCGGAGTAAGCCGAAACTGTATGCGTAAATGGTGTCGGATCACGATCACTACAACATTACGAGACGAGGTTAGGAATCGAAAGCTCTGTGTTTAGTGTTACGGACTGACTCGGGGGGTGAGAAAAGATAGACCAAGACATCCCGCGTGGAGGAGTCGAGCGTCACCGGAGGGTAGAAACTACACCGGTAAACGCTCGACACCATCGGCACATGGGTCGTAGGTCCATTATCAAGCGTCGGAGAGCCGCTATAGAGCAATTGATCAGTGTGCTGCGGTCATGGATAGCACGAGAACGCACTTGTTTACGGTGTTCGGTGATGGAGGGCTAAAAGACACGAGTTAGCACGGTCGTTGGTGAACGGAAGAAGGCGCAAAGTCCGCTCAGTCCGAGCCGGCCATGATTTTCAGGCGTCGCGCCATCATGAGCCAGGCCGAGAGACCGAGTGGGAGAAGATGCCAATGAAGTTGAGGATGTGGGATGGAGAGTCGAACCTGGCATTGGCGGAGGATAGTTTCCGGCGTCCTGGGGCAGAGGAACGTTTCTTCTCGCTAGTGGCCTGCTGCACAAAGTGTCTGTGTGATGAAAACGCGAGATAGAAATCAGTCTCGGCGGAAGCAGATTGATGGCGGCCACGGACGTGCACGGATAATTCTTGGAAAGACAGTGCTGAATGAAAGGAACATGTGAGTGTGGAATAGATACGTGGGCATAGTAGATGCTACCTGACACTGCAACAAGCCTAAATGGATGAGTTCGACGAGCGAGTAGGCTACGTACCTTGTCCAGGCCGGGAAGGCGATTGCACTTGACCTTGCGCGACCTACAGGCATCACAGGCGGTGTTCTGCTTGCGGGGCGGTGGGAGCGTCTTTGCGAGCTCGTGGATCTGGTTTTGCATGGACGGGGTCGGGAGGACGAGCACTAGAGGCGATGAGCACAGCGGATGAGGCGCAAGCAAGGAGGCGGCGGACCGTTCTGACTGGGAGAAATAGACGTCGCCGACGATGATGATGGCATCCCGTTGTCGTGAACAATGCGGGGAACGGCGATGAGGGTGGGAGGAGACAGCCAATGCGTCGACTTTATAAGATCACCGGTACGATTTTGGCGTAAGTCCCAGGGCCGCCATCGGCTCCGGGATCACGTGATAGATTGCTCTGACAATTGTGCTAAAACTGCACTTGCCTAACTTGGCCTAATTCTGGGCTCACTTCATGCGCGAAAATACTGTCAAGTTCGCAACTACACTCACCTAACTTGTGTATTATTCACTGTGGGCATCACATACATCGCATATAGGTTGTGCTTGATACTCGAGTATGTAGATAAACCCTTACCGTACACCTCCTACAATGCGGACATTGGAAACACGTCAGAGTTTGATATTAAGATCGTCAAGACTCAAGAGCTGCGCTACATTTCTTCAGTTTACTTCACACTTCAGCGTCACGAACATAAGTATGTGGCTGATGTGACTGCACATCTGCTGGCACCCAAAAGCAGATCAATGTGATGCGCAAGCGCAAGAACAAGTGCCAAGAAAATGTGCAGGACCTCGAGGCGGCGAGGCCAAATGAACGGCGAGCAGTGCGGCAAGTGCGGCAAGCGGTACTCCCACGTGGCAGCGCTTACCAAAATTTCAGCATCCTTTCCTCGTCATTCCGAGTCAACCATGGTCAAAGTAGAAATCATCGACGAAAAGGAGGACGGCGGCAACAACAGCCCGTATGCTTCGACGTCGTCGTCGCGCACGTCGTCTAGCGAGTCGCTCTCCTCCGTCTCCTCCGAGCTCTCCGCCGACGAGACTCTCATGGACCGTATTGCCGCTCTTGTAGACATTGTTCCCCCCACAACCCGCCACAACATCTCCTCGCGCGTTGCAAAGACCGCCTCTGTCCTCAAAAAGACCGGCAAGGTCGTCGGGAACATTGTCTGGATTGTCACCACGTCCGCGCTCTTGGTCGCCCTCCCGCTCGCTCTCAGCCTGGAGGATGAGGCCAAGATTGTGGCTCAGGAGAAGGAGATGCTCGAGCAGCAACAGGGCGCGCAGCAGGTATGTATTCGCGTCTCACTTGCTCACCCTTTTCTCACTGCTCGCCACTCAGATGCTTGCTCCCATGTACCCCGGTCAGCCACAAGGCAACCAGCCAAAACCCTTGGTACCGCCAGGCTTCTAAGCCTATATTCCCATCATGCATCTCCCGCTATTCTGCCGCACACACACAGCTCACTATGTATAAGACTACCGTTAATCTTGACTTGCACACAAACACGGAATTTTACGCGGGAATCAGGCAAATTACCATGTTGAACTGACTACGTATGCCTGTGAAGAACTCATGGAGCACAGGAAAATCAACTGACGCGAGGAGGCACGCGTAGTCACGGTCGAAGACGCTCCCTTGAGACAATTCCTTTCATGCCTCTATAACCCTCCCGAGTGAAAGCGAGGTGCGGCCCAATCCTGTGTCTTCTTTGGTGGTGGCGTACTGTTGGTAGGACCTTGTGCAAGACTAAGAGTTGCCTAAGACTGCAAGACTTAAGAGTCAAATTTCCTCTCGTCAAACCTTGCTAGGACATACTATTACTTGTTCGACAAGACCATTCATACGCAGAGTCGCCGTGATTAAGGCAAGACACATTGAGTACAAGTATAGAAAATATAATTCCCGAATTGTGACTATCTATAACTACAGGCAATGAGTGAAGTGAATGTTAGGTACATTAAGGAGAGGATACATGATTATAAGCTACGAGAAATCTAGGATGTCAGATTACTTTGAAGGCTTGGCCTCTTCAATCGCAGCACGAGTATCTTGCATCATGATGCGATGGGATTCCTGCAAGTAACGCTCAGCCTCGTCTCTCTCGAAGCTGTCAAGGATTGTTAGCTTGCCGCACAACACATCAACAACTGGAAAAGAACGTACGCGATCCTCTGCCCCATAGTATGCATATCCGGCTCACGCATCGCAAACGGGTTGACATCATTCTTATGGTCGAGATTCGCAAAACTATGATTCACGAAGCGATGGCTCGTCTCGTCAGACCGCACCGCATAAACCACGTCGATGAGCTTTGCATCGGGCTTGAGGCGCCAGTAGTCGATAGCAATCTGCGGGGCCGGCTGATCCGACCACTCTGGGATCCGCCCGGCTTCAAGCTCCTCGATGCAATGCGTGCTGGACGGAGGACGATCCGTGAGGGAAATGACCCCGGAGGCGAAACAATGACGGTGCTTACTATGTAAGAACAGCTTCCTCCTCGAGATGTCCGACGAAACGGTGGCACGTCTTCGGAGATAGCATGTAGGCAGCGACTAACGAAAGAAGGTATAAGCCAATCCGAGAGCCGCTTAACCAGAGACGGGAACCATCGACGCACAGAACAAATTGTAAAAGACACCTTGGCCGCATAGGACCATGGCGCGGAAGAGGAGCGAAGGTTTGCGAATGTTCATGAACGTCCTGCCAAAGATGAGCCGTACTATAGTGAGAAGGAGACTAGAGAACAGTCAACTTACATGAGATGCATCCTTTCGTTCTCAGCCTCTTCCAGACACGTATGGATCCTTGGTTTCAGACGTCAACATTGACCTCTTCTGTGGGGACCGAAGGCTCGAGCTTACCATCCAGAATCTCTCTTCATGAGACGCATACTTTGTAAGTGCCTGAGCGTGGCAGCCACCATCCCCGGCACGCCAGCAATAGACTCCAGAAATAAAATTCGCTGCGGTGCAATAAGCTACCTGACAGATAGTACTAGCACTAAGCTGAAACTGGACGTACATTCAACCAGGTCTGCTCGGTCAAGACATAGCCACCCTTCCTCAGCTCCAGGATTGACATCTTGCTGCCGGGCGGGATGGGCTTTTCTTTGTACCCGGTGACAAAGTCATATCCCCATCTGAGAATCAAGGGAAATGAATCGGCTGTTCAAAGCGAAGTAAGACCTTCTCATGGCTTACCGGGCTGTCCTGACGAGGTTACGAGCCAGCTTATCCTGCCACGTGAAGGTAGGACGATGGAGGACCTGTGGAATGCCAGATTCAGATGTAGTCAAAGTCTTGATAATGAAACTCAGCTCACCTTGACAGACTTGAGCTCCTCCGGCGTGTACACCGGATGGAACAGCACCCAGTCTCCGTTCAAGGGCAAGGTGGAAGTGGCATCAGGCGTGTCGAGCTTGGGAGTCTCTGCACCCTTCCCAGTTGCTGCCTTAGCCTCAAGATACTCTGCAGTCATTGAGATGTTTATCAGCATCCCAAAGGACATAAAGACACTGACCACTCTTTGTAAGGGAAGGATCAGAGCGTGGCGCAGTCGCAGTGGCGGTCGCAACACCCCGCAGATAGAGGCGGGGGACAATGAGCGACCGCGTCGGGATGCGAGTAATTGTGGTCCTCAGCATTCTATAGGTGAAACTAGGTTTGGGCTCCAGTCGACAGAGGAATGCTGATTTATACATAGGCGGGTGCAGCCGGGTTTGTGGTCGCCGGGCAGGACCGATACGGGTTGCTTGCCTATACGAATAGGACGGAGGCCAATGCTATGACTCGGAGGACATCAGTACCACTGCTGAGCGCCAATCACCTTGCGTTCATCGTTTGAATCAATGGGATGGGGGAGCGGGAGACGTGACGCGACGCGACACAGACCTGGCTCGACCGGCCTAGGCGCGAGGTCGGTCCTTTTAGAAAATCATCGATTACCATATATGGGCAACCGACAGGCGGCGCGTATTCATGGGTGCACAGGAAGTCTAACCGATGAATTCCAATGACAGAGTGGAGTACAGACTGAATGGACAGCCCTGCGCGTATCACTATGTGATCCTTCAAACTCGGTTTGGATAATTGGATTTCTACCTGTGGTTCCCGCTCAGCAAGGTAAATCTGACGATGGCAACGGTGATTAGTGCAGGTTGTTAATCAGTTGCGAGCTCTAGACACTGGAGAAGACGACCCCACACGCTATGATATGTTGCATCGACGTCGGTTGCTCCCGAATCAACCTGGGAAATGTCAGCGATTGAAGAGATCGTACAGGCGAGCAACGATACTACTGTCAGATTTTCCATTCCAATCAATCTAGGCCATCGATTCGACGATGAACTATCGAAGAGAAGGGCTGCAACCTGACAGGCGCAGACCTTGACCTCGAGAAACATATCCGAACCATACTTAGCGGCCAATGACAACGAAGAGCCCAGAAGACCGTCGTGTCGTCGAAGAGATGACGTTCATTCGTCTGGGTAGAGTGCTGTCCGCCACAACTCGGTGGACCTCAACGACTTGTACTTACATACTGGTAGGTTGTGTTGAGGTTAAGGTCGAGGCAGGGTTGGATGAGGGAAGTCCCGGGCCATGCCGTGACTCGTATCCCAATAGGGCAGGCAAGCACCCCTATCTCGAAACAGGAACGTAAACGATCACATCGATCAGTGACGCATCGTGGCCCATCAACTCGCATGTTTGACTTACGACCAGCACCACCTCGACACGAGCACTGGCAGACTGGACAGCTGCTCAATTGTCTAATGTCTGATATCTTAAATCATCGCACCTGTACAGAGTGTACATGGTCCCGCACACGCTAGCAGGCAGGAAGTCCCCGACCGGCACTGGCAGCGGAGGCACTTGACTCGTTCCCTGTTAGTGATTTGTTACCGAACCCTGGCAAGAAATGGTCTTGAGATGATTCTGATTTCACTCGGCAGTATTACCACTTGTACGGATCTTCGAAATGAACACAGTCTACCTTGTTGGAGTTGCGAGCTACTTTCGAAGTCTGTACCTGATCATCTGGACGTAGGGTTGGTCTAAGTATACTTTAGAGCGAGAAAGCCTTCTGAATATGACGTTCATATGTACAACAGTACGGCCCGCGCCGCAGATTCAGCTGTCGAGGGTGTCTTTCTACAAAGTTACCGTTCCGCTTGTTTCTGGTTGACTGATTTTGAGCCCTAGATGTCAGCGCTGAAAGCTAACTATGCATTTAGTGGCGGACTACTGACTAGCTCCTTTGGAGAGGCTAAATCGCAGCTAAGTAAACAGGGCAGATTTGTGTACTAAGTAATTTTCAGGAATTGTCGAGCGCAGCGCTCAAAACGCCCCGTGACGTATCTGAACACACGAGAAGTGGAAGCCGAAGGTAGCATATGCACGTTCGCTCGACATATTCAGGTTCATACGCCGAAATTTTCAGCAGCGGGTCTCAGTAAAAGCCACAATCGACGATCGATGTCGATGGCCATCTGGACGACGCGAGAACAAAGGGTGGGGTCAGTCTAATTCATTCCGCCCCCGGCAAACGTACTGGACAGTTCTCTGTTGAAAGTCCCAAGGCGATTCTCACATTCAGTTCGAGTCATAGTCGCTTCCATCTGGCCAATTGATGGCAGAGTATCCATCGATCGAGGTTCTGAAGTTAGTCCGCATGACTGTCTCTGTGAGACCGGTCAGTAGAACTATTAGAAGCATTTGGGAATTCGCTGGACTCTTTGGCGAGACTCGAGCTGACTGACACGCTCAAGAGCCGATCTCCGCCATTGAGTCGGAAGCTTGTAAGATGAGGCGCTGGAAGACTCAGTGAGAACCTTGAAGCCGTTCGGACTTGCAGGTTGAAGTCCGGAACATTCGGAATGGCTGAATGGCGATCGTATGTACTGTCGGTAGAATAATTGAAAGGCACTTGACCTACCTCGGAATCGATGAGCCTGTGAACGATTTGGTGTCGGGTCGTGCGTAAGGCTTCAGACCCTTGATTGATCAGGCCTCGTGTGAGTCGTTTGAGTACCGAAAGAGTGTTTGAAGTCATTGAAGGCACGAAATAGAGAGAATTTAGGTTTCGAAGACCTAAATCGATAGAATACGGACAAGAAGATACGTTGTTAGGACGAAAGATGAGAGTAGCATCCACCGCAAAGTTTGAAAGAGGATCGCAAGGATATAGAGGGGATAGTCAGTGGCATTTCTAGAAGGAAACGCGGCCTGTCGTTCTTTGGTCGCAGGGAGATACACTGCGAAGTTTGGGGTGGTGCGCCACTGACTTTTGATGCGAGTGTGGCTTGTGTTTGGTGGAGATAGATGACGGTAGTCCGAGATCGCCTCGACCAGAAGGTAAAGAGCGGGAGAAAGATGCAGACGTTGGGAGTCTTTCAGAACTAAACGGAACATGGCATGTTAATTTCCGAAGCGCAAACACACTGCGGCAACGGGGGCCAAACGCTGTCCGGAGCGAGAAGATGTTGAATACTCGCGTGACAAGAGCCTGCCTCGTGCAGAACGGCTGTCCGGTGACAATGAAGGCTACGAGTGGATATTCAGCGATAAGACGCGTGGCAGAAACCATAATGAATATCCAGGACGACAGACGGCGCAGAAGCGCGCAGGCAGACAGGGAAAGTGCAGGCGTACGCGCAAGCTACGCAGAAATAGAACAACAGCGGCGGCCCGGTGGCTAGGACGACAGGGAACTGGACAAAAACGAGAACAAGAGCAGACGGCGAGGTGCAAATGGGGATACTTGGCCCAAAAAGGCAACCCACTACGAGAGATCGCGTCGTAGAGAACTTGTCGATCTGCCATTTGAAGATTGGAGAAGACGGCCAGGAAAAGTCTTTTCTGAGCCTGCCTCTCTCTTAAAAGGCCTCTCTTCGGGTAAGTCTGTTGAGCTTCGTCTAATCTCGCCATTGAACGCATGTACGCAATGCTCAGGTCGCCTATTCTCTCTGCTGCCCGCTATTACCGCCCGTTTTCCTCGATGGACACCGTCCCAGCCGCCGACGTCCACTGGGATATGCACTATCGGCCCGCATCCTCTATGGCGCAGCATTCAGCCTCATTCCCAGTCAGTCCTGACCTCGAGTATCCATCGCCTGTCACATCGGTCTCCTCGTATGCCTCTCCGCATGCGCTGCAGCACTCGAACCACTCTGCCATGTTTCCTCCCCAAGTGGACTCTCGAGCTGGTCCCGACAGGGTTCTTACCCGCCGCCAGCGCGCTGCTCGGGAGCACGCGCAAGCCGTGGGCCGACGCTCGACAGCGCCGGCACCCTTCGATCCCGCATTGGACACGTCAGAAGACAGCCGTTCTTCTTCTGTCAGTCTCTCCTTTCTTGATACCAAGCTGCCCATACTAATTGTAGAAAAGAATGCGCTCTTCGACTCGCCGCGCCCTCACACGCCAGCCTCTCCTGAGAGTCACCGGCAGCGCTTATCGGGCGTTCCACTGGGTCCGCCAATGCAGTCGCCGTACCCACCTACGCCTGATTCGCCACTCCCTCCTCAAGGGTACTACACCCAAAACGCGTCGACCAATAACCGTTCTGCCTCTCCGGCTCTGAGCACTGTTACTACCGCCTCTTCCCACTCTGTCACGTCCAATACCCAGACCTTTGCCTCTTTTCCTCCTCCCGTTGATGCGCGCAAACCAAAGCAGCGTAAACAGCGTCTCTTCAACCTCGACCGCAGGGCCATTTGCGAGTTCCACAGGGACTTTCCAGCTGCCAGGCAGGAGGACATCGCTATCAAGTATGGCGTCGAACGCAGCACAATTAGCAAGATCTTGAAACACAAAACCAAATGGCTCAACGTCCCCGCCAACGAGGACATGCGGATAGCCAAGCATCGGTCAGTTCCATTTATGGTCATGGCGCCTATTGTTCTCTTATTGTTTGTTTCAGACCCTCCAAGTTTCCTATCATTGAAGACAGAATGGTGACCTGGCTCGAGGACCCCGAAACTACCAAGGCAGCGTTGTCCGATATGAGGCTACGCGAAAAGGCTCGCGACATCGCCCAGAGCCTGGGTCTCACTGAGGATCGCTTCAAGGCGAGCTCGGGGTGGGTTGAGAACTTCAAGCACCGTCATGGCATCCGTGGTGGTATCTGGACGGGAAACGGACCTAAGAGCGGCGCCAGAAAAGCCAGGGCTGTGGGTGCAGGTACTCTGGACACGCAAGAGGCGTTCTTGTCACTCATGCCTCCTGACTACAACGAGTACCCCATGCCTGAAATTGACGCCGTCGAGCCGACTGCCATGCGCCCGAAGGGTAGCCCTTGGGATACTGAACAGCTACCTTCCTCGTCCTCGTCGAACAATGATCCCTCTCCTCCTCCTCCTTTGCAGCACGCGCTGCATCTTCCGGCTTCGTCATCCGCCGATATGCTGGGCGAGCAACATCAGCAAGGGTCTCCGCTCGAGTTTCTCCCGGCTCCCCAAGAGCATGACACTCGCGCTGCCGTGAACAACCAGATCCACACTCCACTTGCCAGTAAGCCTGCTCAGCCGATCGAGTACCCGCCGTCTGCAGATGGCCTCCTTCCCGCGCTCTATCACGATGGTACTTTGGTGTATCAGCATCCTCAGGATGAGGCTGCGGCGATTCCTACTATGTCTGAGGGAGAGGACTATCTGAACAGACTGCTGCTGTTCTTCGATACTCCCGGCAGTGAAGGCGAGGGTCTCCTCACGCCTCAGCAGCGCGAGACGCTTGGCAGCATCAGAGCGACGATGTTCAACGCCGCCAGCGGGATCCGTCCGTGCCACTGAACTCTTCCTTGTTTCTCATCTTCCCTCATATTGCATTACCACCATCAAGTTACGACTACGCATGCACTCTCAATTTCTTCTCTCTCTCTCAATCACTGGCAGGTTATCGGTTGTTCTCATCTCCAAGTCTCAATTCATCATCATCAAGCAATCTTCCATGCAATTTTTCTCCTTATCTCTGCACTTGTGTCATTCAACACGCCCCATGTTCCATTTGCCTTGTATACAGTCACTATACGCACTTTACTTCCGTTGTTGTACTCGTACGCAATACCTTCACAACGTTTCACCATGTACATTGATAAGTATCATACAGTTGTGCTTATTACCACGCCTCTGTGTCGTGTCGAACATTCAATTGTCCCCTTCAAGATCAAGCGTTGTTGTTTATATGGAGTTGACTCTCGCTGTACGCGTTAGAAACGTGAGGCGAACATGAGGCTAGCCCGGTGCCCAGGGACACTGCCGATGTCATGCTGCTGAACTTGAACGTCCCTAACTGAGGCCGAACAGTTAATATCCATGTTCAAAGCGGATTCGTCTAACAATTTCATCCTGGCCGCGACGCCGTCCACCCTTGGCTTGAATCGGACTCCATTTGGACCTCCTTGTTCAAAACATATGCATGGGTCATAAACAGCATGCGAAACGATCTGATTGACTGGAAAAAAATGATTAGTTGAACCTGAATAATGTATGCGGTATATGAGCAAGGTATATGTATGAAATGTGTTTATCCATGATCTGTCCATGATCCATCGAGAATGTAAATATATCACCGGTCCTTCAATGCGCCGCTGTCTCTCAATAACACCTCTCGGTCCTGCTGAGCACGCGCCAGTCTCTCGATCTCCGTATTGAGAGCCCAGCACCAAGTATCCCGCTCCAACTTGCTTCTCGTTCGAAAGACGACCAGCTTCCGCTTAGCCGACAAGGCAGGGATATCAGCAGATTTGGGACGGTACGAGATCATGAAGAGCATGTCCTCCTCGGGATCGTCCGTCTCCAGACCATCTTGATAGTGCCGCGGTACCGAATTGACCTCAGGATCGTACTGCCCGTTGGGGAGCGCCAAAACCGCAAAGTACCCAGACGCCACGTACGCATCCGCGAGATTAACCCGTTTCTTCGCCTTCATCGTCAAATGGACCGCGCTTTGGGGCCTCACCCGAAACATAACCAGCGTCCCGGACACAAGGAACATCTGGACCGTCCTGGGAACAAGGAAATTTCAGTGGTAACTCGGAAAATATGAGAGAACAATAAGCGAACCTGTATTGACCATGCAGGCCCCGACGCATGTGGACTTTGCCACCTCGGATGATGGACTTGCATCCTTGCAGCACACACCAGTTGTACATGTTCGCCAAGGCTGGGAGGGGAGCTGCCGGGTCTGGCGGCGGAAGAGGAGGTAACTCCTCCTCCAAAGCATGTATGTGTTGCCTCGGTGTCAAACGAGGTCTCCGTGCCGAAGCCACTTCCATCTCATCTTTCGCGTCACCTTTGTGCCGCAAAGTCCAATACGCAATTAACGCGCGTAGCCGCTCGATCCAGTCCAATGCATTCTTACACGAGTGGCACTATGATGGAGCGACAGTGAATAAACGTCGCGCCTTAGAATAGCTTTAGATAGACTGACCTCGAAGCGGACAACATGGCCGCTAGTAAGGAGGAGCTCGAACGATCGCCTCATACGAACGTGTTGCTTGTCCTGATGCTTATTCAAAGCCTCTTCGCCTCCTTCGTCCGCATGGTCGCCTTCTTCCGGCACGATTGCACTAGCAGCCCAAATATTGGCCCAGTCCTCATCGGTTCTGGGTGGTTGTTCAGAGTGAACATTCGTCGGCACTGGTGCACTCGCCCTCCTGACCAGAAGGATGCTTCTCAAGTCAGCGACGCCAACAGCGTCCTTTATCTGGTCCATGCCCCGTGCTACTTCGCGATCTCGAAGCGGCGTACGATCGTCTTCTGTAGCCTCATCCTCCTCAGATAAGAAAGGCGACGGGGGGTGGGCATTTCCATGCTGCAGAAGAAAAAGATTTCCGTCATGCGTAGACAGGTACACGCTCTGCCGAAGGTTGGTGTGTGGCTTGATGCGTTCGACGTAGCCTTCGATCGATGGAGGTTCGGCAATGAAAGGCGGTTCCTCGTCCCCCTGCCTGGGGTTTGGAACCTTATTGGGATAGTGATCACCAAGTCGGATCTCGAGATGCGCCTATGAGGGCCATTAAACATGAGAAATCAAAAACTCGGAGAATGCCAACCGACTTGCTTGAGGGCTAAGCCACATAAGACAGCCCACGCTCGGTGTAAACCATAGACGTCCGTCTCGAGCCAGATCCAGTCAAGATTCGTGTCAATCCGCCACGCCAACTCGAGAACCTTGCCGCCATGCATTTGCCTCTCCACAATCTCCTGCCAGTCAGGTACACAATGTAGGGATTCTATGCACAAGCGTATGATATTCGCACGCGTAAACATCCTGTCACTGTCCACCGTCGAGATGTGCGGCACGTCGATCCTCACCTTTGTGTCCAGTGACGGATTGTGGACTTCAATCATCGTCGGCAATTGACCGCCTGTATGGCGCCTTTCAAAATGCAGAGAATAGAGAAGGATATCCAGTGAGAAAGAAGACACGGAGAGAAGCGCGAAGAAACAGCGAAATCACTTGATCAGTTAGGCATTCCGGGAAGTTGGTTGGTTTCATTTACCATAGCTGCCAAATCCAGTCAAGTGCTCTGGAACGAGTCTTCACTTTGAAGACGAAAATATTTGTGCCCTGTTTCGATGTCTGGAATAGGCCCCGAGACTTGCGACGTCTTCCAGTCGTCGGCGTTGGTGGGCACGTTAGACAGAAAGTCATGTCGACGAATGAATAGAGAGATAATTTGGTCCGTGCAGACTTGAGTGGCACAACAAAGGCAAGGTGTTTATGACCTGTGAGACGTTCTTTACCAGGTGTACTCTGTTACAGAAAATGTTGATCCATTCAATAAGAGAAGCATGAGGAAGTAACAAAATACCGACATAGTCTTCGTATAGCTCGATCTGATCAGCCCTCCATGCCACAAGGAATTCGGCCCATTCTGCATGGTGCAGTCCGCTCGTCATGCGACTCTGGTACTCGTCAAACCGCAGACCCATAACCTCGGATTTGGAGTAGCTGACGCGCACGAGCATCCTATCTGGATCGCAATAAGACCAACAACACGCTGAGAAGCACAAACACGCTCACCGCGTAGAACGACGTCTCCCCAATTCGCGCTTATGCCAGCATCCACATCTGCTGCATCTGCACTCATGGCACCTGCGCTGGTGGAAAAGACATCATCGCCCGACCGCTGCAACACCTCAGTAACGGGAGCCGGCTCTGGTATTGGGCTTAACACAGGCTTATCTGCGTAATGAACCTTGAATTTGCCCTTGTCTTTGGAGGGGGATGAAGAGGACGCGAGTATGGCAACGGAGTCGCTCTGATGGAGGGTGGATTTCTTGATTATGGGTCGGTGCACGATCTCCGAGCGCGCCCTACTGAGACTGGATGACTGGTGCGGCGATAACGTTGGTTGTTCAATGAGGACTGTGGTGGAATGAACGCTTTCTGGCGCAGTTTCTTCTGTTGTGGAGTGTGACAAGTCAATGAAACCGCCTGAGCTAGGACCAGCCTCCTGGGTAGGAGAGTCACACCGGAAAGGGATATCGACTTGAGCATCAGAATCTTCAGCATCCAGGGGAGGTTCCGAGCGAGCCGTCATGAAAGTCTCTGTGGTGTCCTTGCGCGATGGCCACTTCACAGACTCGACCTGGTCAAACAAAGAAGGCAGGTGCAGCTCCGAGAGGCCCTTGTGGCTCGAGACGCCGCTCATGAGAGCCTCGCTGCTCTGCGCGGCGAGGACATTGACGCCGACAAAGTCGCCGACCTCAAAGCTGTTCCCGACCCAGCGCTGCGTCGGCTGGTCCTTCCTCTTTGCATTCCTGCGGCGGTTCAGCACCGCGGCCCACTCGCTCTCCCGCCATTTCTGCAGCATCTCCTCTCTCGTCGTCAGCTCACTCGTCTCTCCCCAGTCCTCCAGCCTCCCGCCTTCCTGCAGGAAGAAATTGAGCGCATGGTCCTTGACAAGCTGCGATAAGTCCCGCTTTCCCTTCGCGCTCGCGTCGTCGTCGGAGACAGGGATGATGACCTTTTCTGGGAGCGGGCCGATAAACCACCGACGATGGACGTGATACTCCTCCTGCGCGAGCGCGACGTTGCTGGTTGCCGACGTCAAAGACGCAAAGCCGGTCGAGCTCGAGAACGTGCGACCTCTTGGACCAAGGCGGGCATCCATTGTCAGGGCATGTCAGTGTAGGTGATTGAGGGACAGTTTCCCCAAGTTACGTCATTCATACACTGATAAGTACAAGCAGTATGTGCCTCGTTTGCTTGCCAAGGTTTATCTTCGTCCACACTACATACTTACACTGTTGCGCGAAACCATAGATAGCCTGAGGATTTGGTGGGGAATATTCAGCAATCTCCAACTTCGATTGCCGACTAAGAATGTACTTGTCATTATTATCCTACGACGAGCAATATTCAACCTCATTTCTGCGTGATCGTCGTCAAACGCCAATGACATCAACCTAGATATATCGATTGACCCACACACCCTCACGAGGCTCACAGAGCGTCCAAGATCGGGTATAGAAAGAAATCATGAAGAGTTAAACCAAGATGTACCCGTAACCATCCAAAAACCATAGATCCTACATAGTGTCTACCTTTCGCTTCAGAATCTTGACCCCAGTCAAGGCAGATCTCTTCTTCTCCGGCGGGGCCTGGGGTTTTGGCGGTAGAAGGACAGTCGATGCCACTTTGGGCGGCAGGGGCAGTGAGGGTAGGGCCGTCTTTGGCTTGGGAGGAAGCTGAGCAGTCATAGCTGAGAATGTGGGTTTCGGCGGCAACGAGGCAGGCAGTGGTTTCGGCGGTAACGAAGCTGCCTCCATCTGCCGCAATTTGGCTTCCATCAGCGCGATCTTGTCCTGTGTTCTGGAGCACGCGATATTAGGAAACGCTGTGGGATGCAGATAGGCCACTTACTTGTCTCGCTTGACACCCTTATCTTTGAGCATGCTCAATGCTGTTGGACGACCGCTCTCCATCAGCGTCTTTCGCCGCACGACTCCGCCATTCGAAGCATAGTCGTCTGGTGCTTGATGCGCATGAGTCACGACCAGATTACGCCCTCTCAGAGGCTTCTCGTGTGTGGCACTCAGAGCCCTGGCAGCATCCTACAGAAATAGTCCAGTCAACGTCCTTGCTCTTGCTCCGTGCTATGGGTCTGCATTCGTCCAACCATCACAGATCAACCCATATGATTTTTTTGCAGAAAAAGTCGTTCGAAAACAATGAGACGACGGTTCTGAGGGAGGGAAGGAGCAACTCACGTCTGCTTTCTCGAATTCGACGAATGCGTAGCCGCGCGGTTTGCCTTTCATAGGCCCAGCACGGTGGAAGAGAAAATCGAATTTGCTGATGGGGCCGAATTTGGAAAAGAGCTGTAGCAGGGTGAATCTTCAGTTTCGTCAGTCGAGCTGTATGCTTGGAAATGCAAAGGGAAACTGACTCATCCACGGTGGGACTCAGGTTGCCAACGAAGAGACGGTCCCTCAGAGTCTCTTTGTCCTTGACAGCCGCCGCAGATTCAACTGCAGTCGACGTTGACGGATAGGACAGATGTTCGTTGCTGTTCATGATGGACGTCAGGTGTAAAGAGCAATTACAATTACCTAAACTCAGTCACGCTTATTCGTAGACAGACACCCACGTGCACTGTGACACACGCGTCTCTCTCTTTGACCATCATGCCTGCTGTCTCACGCCGCCGCACAAATACACGCCGCCAAGCATCGTCCGATATTGAGGATGGCGCCACACAGGCTACAAACGCTCGGGAAGACGTTGAGGAGGATGACGAGGACGAACAGCCTGCGCGCAATCGCAAGGTCGCGAAAAAGGAACGGAAATCTGTCGTTAAGGCTGCCCCGGCCAAGGTCGAAGATGATGACGACGAAGACGACGAGCCTATCGATGTAGAGAATTTCCCCAACTACCCGCTGGGTGAAGGGGATGTCATCAAGCTGAAGGGCTTGTCGAACGACTGGTCTCAGATGATAGGCAGTCTCTTGGGGGCCGTGTCTGCTATTGGAGAGGTTGGCGCGGCGTTAATTGAGCATGGGAGCAAGGACGATATTGAAAGGGTATGTCGTCCTTCTTCTCACAAGATCGTACTTCTTAAGCTCGTTCGCAGTATAAATCCGAGACAGATACCATCATGAAGCAGTTCCTCGACATCGAGAGCACCATGACCTTTCACGCCGAAACTCTGGATGATCTCAGACAGAAACTTGCACAAGGAGAGACCATAGTGCGTAGCACTTCAATATATCATTCCTCGGACGAAGAAGTAATCATTAACTAGTCGGACGTCGTTTCTCGATACAACGCGGGTGTTGTTGGAAAAGAGGACGAGCACAAGAAAAAGACCGCCCGCCAAAAGTATGCCAAGGACGAGAAGTATCGCGACTTTAGGCAGACTCTCTTTGTAAGTTCTCCATCTTGTTTCTCTTTCGTCTCTTCTGACACCTTTCAAGGAAGCGGAGAACCCTGACACCGCCATGCCTCCCATAACAGAAATGATTCCCAAGGGTGGGTGTTCTCTCCATAAGCTCAATCAGAGATTGACGGTCTTGAAGAGGATGGCGACGACAGCGACGACGACGACGAGATCGAGATTGGCGGTGTAACCCAGGATTACAAGTGCCCTATAACTCTTCGCGTAATAGAGAACCCTGTTACTTGGTATGCCGCCGTCTCCCCATTTTGCACTATCATTGAACGCGCTTCCAACAGTCGAAAGTGCCAACATCACTTCTCCGGCGATGCTATTGCCCAATTGTTCGGTGGGCAAAGGAACGTATCGAAAAAGTGTCCTGCGTCCGGGTGCCATGTCTCGTTCACACTGGCGGACTGCGTGAAAGATGAGGCTCTCGCGAGGAAGATCAAGGTATATCAGAGAAGACAGAAGCGTAGAGAGGATGCAATGGAGGTGGATGAGGTTATTGAGTAGGCGGTAGATGTGTGTTCTGTGTCCCAGTCTTCTATTGTTCTGTGTGCATAATCTTGATGTAGTACTGTAAGCCGTATCGTAGACTTGAATATTTTTGCCCCGATTACTTGCAGTAGAGAAGCCTCCCCGACGGTAATCTTGGGTTAGGGTTAGTGTTGCTTCTCTCAGCTTACATCTCGGAAAATCAAGGGAAACCCAGACTGCGGGTCAACCAGGGTCTCAGTCGACGTGAGTACGCCAGAGAACTGTCTACTTCACCAGTGTATCGCTGTCCTGTCCTTGTGATCTAGAACAAAATGGAGGACGATTGTGCTGGGGCCTCATCCGGGATGGAAGCTACCAATCTGGTTCGTTTTCTTTGTTTCAGTACACAGATTGCAGAGAGAGATCATAGCAGACATCTGCGGTCAACAGGATCCCACTCAGCGTCAAACTTCTTGTTCTTGCCGAACTCAAAGCCAACGTCGATGATGGCCGGAGCTCGCATGCCCCGTGCTACCCAGTGACTTTCCTATGGAAGGATATGCTACCACACGTCCGCCAAGCTCACTTCACATCTATCCTCCTCGATTCGGGTTTCCACAAAGCTCACATTTCCCTCCGAAACTTTCTCCAACTCGATCCCAGTATAGCGGCGCTCACGCGTTCGCTCTACTTGATAGACTATTCCGAAAGGCCCTTCAAATTCATCACTGCTTCCCCGGCCTTCCCAAACTTTCTGGGGCGAATGAACAACCTCAATTCCCTCCATTTCTCGGGATGGAAAATCCACCGTACTCCGAGCTCCAGCTTCGAAGCTATTCAGACAGTACTCGGCGAGATGCCGTCCCTTTCCACCCTTTCCTTATTGTCTACTGAAGTCGGCCGTCAACGTCTACTTTCGCTACTCGAGGTGGTCCCGCACCTCAAGACGTTGCAGATTGAAGCTCTCGAATATCGTGACAATATCGATGCGAGACCCTCGAAGACAAAGGCGTGCCTAGCGCTCAACAAGTTGAGCCTTCACCTCCTAGGTCGCGCGAACTTCGAGCTCTGTGACATGCTGACGGATTCAACTCTTTCGCCGGTCAAGAGTGCACACATTTTGGAGCTCGTCGTAGTGAACCCCGAAGAAAGTCAGATGGTGCCATGTCTCAACAAACTCCTGGCGGTCACGCAGGCAACTCACTTGCATGTGGAGAGTGTGGTTGGGGATTTGGACAGCATGATGTTTCATCAAAGTGTTCAGCGTCAGTAGGATGCTTGCTTCGAGAGTCATGGTGCTGACGAGCATCTACAGCACTTGCCGTCTACGAGCTTTTGCCCATACGTCTCGAAAGCGTCACCAAGTTCTCGTGCCGTATGCAGTTGTCGCCATCCATCTTCCATTCTGCACTTTTGTTGAAGGTGCTTGGCGATGCCCAAGCACAGCAAAGCTCCCGATTAAGGGACGTCGAGTTTCGCATTGTCTCAGGTCTACAGGAAGATTCCAACCACGCACAGCGGCTTCACGAATCATACCAGGTCCTCGACCAGGCTTTGGTAGCATTGAAGCTCGATCGCTTCATCTTCACCGCAGATCATTCAACAACACAGGCGGAATTCAACCACCTCATGAACGACGTGCTTCCACGTTATTTTCCCGGAGCCAACAAGGCGTATATATCCGAATGCGCACTCATTCGACCGGTGTATAGGATTCCGCTTGAAATCAAACTCCACATTCTGGAGCTGATGAGACCGATAGACATCGACTTACCCCCACGCTGCTATCCTCTTGTCTTCCTTTGGAGTGAGATGCTCTCCATTGTCCGCAGAATCCACTTTTCGACCCTCATTCTGGACGCTCGTTTCCACATCATAGGACGTTCATTGCGGAATTTTCTTGCCCTCGACCCGAAATTAGGAGGCCTCACCCGCGAATTCTACCTTATCGACTCGAGCGGTTTGGATGATATACCGATCCTTCCTGATGTCCTTAGGCGGATGCCCAACTTGACTATCCTCGAAATCACGGGATGGAAGCTGGCTCGAGGCAACGAAAGCCAGTTCACAGGCATGCGAGACGCCCTGGCTGCCTGTTCCTCCGTCACTCGATTTGCTCTCATAACGACCGCAATCGACAAGCAGCATCTTGTCGAGCTTTTGAGCGTCATGCCTCAAATTAAAGATCTACAACTCGAGCTCGACCGCTATGACGATGGTGGCCGACCCAGTACAACGACGAAGCTGTCTTTGGCGCTCAACAGCTTGAGTGTTCATCTGTGGGGCACACATAATATCGTGTTCTGCGACGATCTGCTGTCTGATGTAGAGCAGTCCCCGGTGGCTAGTGTGCGCAAACTGGAGATTCTTATGTTACAGCCTCATGACCGACGAGTCATTCACTCTCTGAATGGGCTTCTAGACGCTACCAAAGCATCGCACCTGTATGTCGAGAGTGTCATCGGAGAAGTGCAACTGCATAGCTGGAACGAGATCATGCGTGTGTCATAAGCTCATTCATCTCTGTAGCTTTCATTGACATGTGCCTAAAGCATTACCGGTATACGAGTCCTTCGAGGAATTGCACCTCCAGCATATCGTCAAGTTCTCATGTCGCATAGCGCTCTCTCCCGACATTCTTCGGTCATCTTTATCTCTGAACGTTTGTCGAGATGCAGGCGCCGGGTTGAAAGAGATTCACTTCTACGTCATTCCGGGACCCGATGAAGATGATTATGATGTTGAGAGCAAGCCTGTGGAAGATTATGACGAGCTGGACAGTGCTCTTGTTGCGCTGCGCCTCGAGATATTCAGGTTCTCTTCTGATTACCCCGTCTCAGAGGCGGAAGAGGAATATCTCGTTAACAAAGTAATGCCTCGTTACTTCCCGAAGGCGTGGAAGATGTATTGCTGTGACAACGATTAGGTCAAACCCACTTTCAGCTACGGTCGCCCAAACCCACATGAATACTAGCCTAGGTCTGCGCTTCTCGTATATCATTCGTTATTCGTGAGTTGGACTCTTGAATGCGGGAACGGACGTAGCCTCCTGTCAAGAGTAATGGGGACGAGGATGACACTATACAAAGACAGTCAAAGTCGATTAAGGTATCGTATTATAGTATGCATGAAAGTACAGAATAGTACAGAATTGTGATTATGTCGAGAATGATAACCTAAAGCTTCTCCACGATGACTGACTTCGGTGCTTGTGTTGCCAAGGCAGATCTTCTGCGTATAGATTCCCCGTACTTAAAAAAGATGAACGGTATCGGCGTGATGACAGCGGCCACGAGCGCCAGTAGCAAGCCTGCGTATTGGAAACCCATGTTATGGAACATCTGGTTCACGAACAGAGGTACGGCCGACGCCACCTCCGACCTGAGCAAGGTCTTCGCGGCAATGGCGGATGCAGCAAATGCGCTGTAACTGTCAACAATGTACGAGTTGGCGGAGATGTAGATGAGGATCAGGGCAAATCCAAATAGGGCGCCGGCGATGCACGGTGCAATCCAGTGGACTCGTTCATAAGCACCAGTGAAGGCAAAGATGAAGAGCGAGATTGGGAGGACGCTGTGTGAGGAAGTCATGAGCAAGCGATCGCTCGCACAGACACACGGAATACATACATGGATCCGCCCATCATCAAGAAGAGACGTGCTTCTGGGTAAACGCCATTTACTGTTGCTTTGCGATAAACCGTCTCCTGGAGAGGAACAATACACATGGCAAGGCCAATACCCAACTACGAAGTATATGTAAGGGATGACAGAGGAGGGAGACACGCTATGAAACTCACCATGATGCTGATGAAGGTCACCCCAGTCATTCCAGCACTAAAGCCTCTTATCTCGCTGAAGGCGATGGGGAATGCAAAGAAGAACAGATCTGAAGAAAGCACCAGAGGTCAAAATATCGTGCAAAGGTATAGGTGCACCACGTACACAACAAGCTATAGACAAATGCCAAGTCTGGAGAAGAATGAGCACATGCACGAGGAAAGTGAACGCGATGTACGCACAGAAAGACATGAAGATGACAATGGGTTCCGTGAGAAGCATCACAATGGGCCGAAGCAGCGCTACTTTGAGTGTCACCGAGAAGGGTACACGCTCCAGCTCCTCGAGTGTCTTGTAACTCTCATCTCCGGTTTCTTTGCGAAGTCTCTGGGCCTTGCGACGCAAGATGACCGGAGCAAGGGTCTCGGGAATGAATAGCGTGAACGCAAAACATACTCCCGCGAAGATGAACAGAACCCAGTCTGGCATTGCAGTATTAGATAACGTCAAGTAAAGGGTGAGTGAACTTACAGATCCAGCGCCATCCAGCGCGCTCGCCAATCCATCCTCCGAGGAGAGGACCGACACATGGACCCATGCTGCACGTAGAGGTGAGACTGGAAATACCACTACAGAAAAAAGGCTTACAAAATGGTGAACGAGAAGATGGCCATTGGAATGCCTCGGTCTTCTATGCTCCAAATATCCGCGACACTGCATGGATCAGATCGATGAGCAACCGAGGCATAGAAGTTTGGAGACAATGTACCTTCCACCGACATTACACATCGGAGCCGAAGCTGCTAGGCCAGCAATCTGGCGTGCAACGACAAGAGTAGCAGCATTTTTGGCCAGAGCACTCGGGAGGGTGAATATGAAGTAGAAGAACATGCTAACACAGTAGACCGGTGTACGACCGACTACCTCTGAAAGAGGAGCAAAGATGAGAGGCCCAAGACCGAATCCTATCACGAAACATGAGACGGTGAGGTTGACAATTTCTTGGGTGGTGTTCAAGTCTGTGACTGGGCCAGCAAGGCTGTTCGCGTACATCAGAATTCGAGTCATATGACACAAGTTGAATCGCTTACTCTCCAGTCACGATAGAGCTGCCTAGTGCGACGGCCAGACACAAGAAGGCGGTTGATAATGTGATGAACCTGCGAATTGCCATTAGACAAACGCTCTGAGAGTGAACATAGAGGAAGGACTCGCCATTTTCTCCCTTTACCCCATTCTCTAGGATCTTCACCCCTTCCTTTGTCGAAAGTCACTACATGTACGCCTTCGCGTGTGAATGCGCGTTCAAGCTCGCCAAGATTGGGGGAAGCGATAGTTTCAGTAACAGATGAGAGTGAACGTTGGAGCGGTCCCTCCAGTCCCAACTGTCGGTATTCATCTTCTTGGTCCGTAGAAAGGACAGGAGGGTAGGCAAATTCGGCTTCGAGTGGTTCTGAAGGCATTGTTGGAGAGGGCTAGACTGATGGTAGATGTCACGAACTCGCCGCTCATATAGCTTTTCGAGTGTCCGACACTACGACGCGAGCGGGCGATGTTTATAGTATGACTGAGACTGATTTCTGAAGAGCGCGATAAAGTGCACGCGAACCGGGTATAAAGCATTATATAGCCAGCGAGATCAATGACATCATGCTCACTTTCGGTACGCTACTAAGTACGATGATCATAGGGTCTACAACCTTGAGCCGAAGGGGTCTTTCTCTGTGAGCAGTGCAATGTCATGAATGCCTTGAGGCGGTAGAATTACGAAAACGGCAGTCGCGGCAACGAAGTAGCAAAGATCTACCATCCATGAGCCTGTGGTCATGTACCTGCGATCAGCTTGACATCTCTTCCTAGCTATAGTTTCCGAACGAGTGGGTTTCATTAAAGAGAGACTGCACATATGTGATAAGCAAACGAATGAACGAGGTCCTTGTTATCCATTTCTCGTATCATCAAAATCACTTCCCAACCTGATCTCCTCAGTCGTTGCATTTCCCCTCCCTCTTCACCTCCAAGTACGCCGCCGAAGCCGACCCAGGCACTTCAATCCACCGCGGACCCCTCATCGTCCCCGCCGCATCCATCAACCGCTCTACCTCCTCCCCATTCAGCCTCTTCCTTCGCTCCCGCGCGCTACGGTTCGAGGCGAAGTGGAAGCAGAATTGCGACTGTGATGTCTGAGAACTGGTACTGGTGCTGGCTTGAGCGCTGGCGTTGTTGGTCGTATTAGTGTTAGGATTGACAAACCCCTTGAACCTCGCCGCTTCGATGACCCGCGATGCCTTCATCGCGCCGACGAACCGCTCGTAGCGGTCAGAGATGGATGTGCAAATGGGCATGGTCCCCGGCTCGTAAATGTCTTCATCTAAGAGCCAGCCCCATAGCATCAGCGGGGTCTCTTGCGGCGTCGAGGACTCGGAAGCAGCCTGAGGAACGGGTTCGGAGAGGTATTCCATTTGAGGTATAGGTACACGTGGTACTGGTTGTCGACTAGAAATCGAATCATAAGAACGTTTTTGCAACTATACTCTGTGTATCACTGACAGAGTCGGCATCGAATAAGGGGCGGGCCCTTGGCTGGATTATATTGAGCTTGCAAGGTCGGCCTACAAGAAGACTGACGGGCGTACAGTATAAGAATGGACTCAAGGGAGCTAGACAGTTGATCCAGCAGCATTTCATGAGTAGGCAGTGTCTCCTGCTGTTCCTCCTCCTTCTGATCTGAATCAGACTCCGAGTAGAAAATTGCGCCACTATAAGATCACTTTGGTCAACCTCCCTGGTGCTCAAGATAACTTCAAATATCACACCTGGCATCGATGTCATGAACTCCTTCTTCTTCGATCGTATTGAGACCAAATTCATCCCTTCGTGATTGCCACGGGAGGGCTTTTTCTCCTAATCTAACCAGGCGCGGAATCTGCGAGGGCTTCAGACTGGCTGGAAGAGGTGCAATTGACCTTGGTTGCTGCTGCCTACTAGGGTTAGGGTAAGGCGCTGGGAAACAATGACAATGGAATGCTTGGTGACACACTCATTGCTCGGTGGGCCGGCAGCATCCTCAGCAGAGAGAGATGTTCCAGTGTCTTGAAGACCATTCAGAGGTTCAGCAGCTTCTCTGCGCGCATATCAGCCAAGCGAAAACCAGACACGCACTCAAAGAGACACTTGCCTGGTCCTCCGACTCCTTCGTCGAATAAAGGTAAACGCGCCGTTCAGATCCACTTTCCCTAACCACTTGATTTCGCCAGTGGGATAATAGATCCTATACGTGAAGGAATAGGACAGAATCCCCGGGCCCGAATCTAGCGGAGCGTGCACGGCTGACTTCAACACGACCTGGTCAAAGTCCGACTCCCCGCCCCCGAGCTCCGAGCTATCACTACTCCGGCTTGAGCGTCGACTGGCTCCCAGGGAAGCTTCAGTAAAGTCCAGCGCTGCCCAAGCGGAACCTGGCGCAGGAAGAGGAATGTTACACCACACCTGCACCCTAGCCCCATCCCGCACATATCGTCGGTACTCCCCATAGAACAGAACAGCCGTAAACCGCAACCGGACACTCTCCGCATCGCGATCCACGGGGATGCGCACAATTTCGCCCAGAGCTGGGGTGAAGGTGATGGTCATGAGGCACTGAGCATTGACTACACCATGGAGCGTTGCATCCTTGTACCATACCATATCGCCTGCTCCTGCCAGTCTTGAATGGAATGTAAAAAATCCTGTTACGGCTCTGACATTCCCGAAATACACAAGTAAGCATTTAATGGACGACGAAAAAAATGCCCGTCGTACTGTACAATATGCTTTCGTTCAATATCGCCTTGACGTGCGACTCGAAGAATCTCTATCCCGGGAACGATCGCGCCGCCTGTCTCTGTCATCACGGCTGTCTCTACCTCTGTCGCGCCTATCCCTATCGTCCCGGTCACGTCTACGATCCCGGTCGTCATGATCCCGTCGCTTGCTGCTCTCCCGGTCGTCGTCTCGTCGTCGACTGCTGCGATCAGGAGAGCCGCGCCTAGAAGATCGTGCTGAGTCACTCTCACGACGGGGAGACAGAGACCGCTCGCGGCGCTCTGAGCCGCCTTCCTTTGCCAGCTTGACAACAGGAACGTATCTGCGCTCCGGTCGGTTACTTGCCCCCTTCCTCTTCTTCGACCCATCATCAAACACCTCCTGCTCCTTGGCCCCAATTCCAAGCAGAGCAGGCCGCGCTTCTGGGAGGTACGGCTCTACGATGCCTTTGCCAGGTTTGCGCGACGCGGCTTGGCCCTCCTTCCAGCCCATACCGCGGAGCATGGCAGCACCAAATTGCGACACGGGAACCCGATTGTAGTCCGAGAGCGTGGCGGATTCTGGGAGCTCTTCGACGTCTTGCTTGTAAGCATCGTCTTCGGATACAGGTGTCGGGATGATGTCTATATGGGGTCCCTGTATGCCGTCTGTGTTCCCAGCAAGGATAGCGCGTAGAGCGAGTTCGTCTTCTGACTCTGGGACGGGCTCCATTTTGACGTCCTCATCGGGCACTGCTACCTCCGCCTCCGCCTCTCCCTCCTGCGCCGTTTCCTTCTTCCTGTTGTAGAACTGCAGTCCCTGCAACACGGGACCAGAATTGATCGAATCCTTGGTACCAAGTCCACCTACACTGCCGTCCGCTCCCGTTTGTGCTGTCGGCGGCACGAATTGATTGGCAGTTCGGCGCTTGCGTGCGAGGGCTCTCCAGTCCTTGTTCTTCAGAGCGGGGATAACGAGCGGTCCTTGCGGAGCCTGTCGTTTACGCGGGTTGACTCTGCGAAAGGAAAAGACATTGAAGGGTTCTGATGTGAGTTGAAAAGGCTGGTTGGGCACGAGAAAGGGATGGACACACCGCTGAGCGCCGCTGAGCTTGTCAAATGCGTCTACGAGCTCGTCTTGCCCTTCGTCATCCTCTGCGTCGCTGTCCGAGTCGGAAGGTGTGACGCTGTGGGAAAGAGGGCTGCCGGGGAGCGACGAGTCATTGAGTTGCGCGATCCGGTGGTGCGGCAGGGTGGGGACCTTGAATGAGGACGAATCCGAGTCCGCGGTGGATGAGGCCCGCGAGACGGGTGTCGGGCGGCGCACTGTGAAGGAGACCTTCTCAGTCGACATGGCCGTTGGAGACAAAGGTTGATTGGGCTGCACAGCCACATACATCACTGCTTCATAGTATTTCTGACGCCAACCACTTTTCGCAAGTTGAAGCACAATTCAAGTTACACCACAGGCCTGATGAAGAGCAGAAGCTTTATGGTACATAAAGATGACACTGAGTTCGACGGCTTCCATAGCTGCTATTACAACCCGTTTTTGATCCATTTCCACTGGTACCTGCCACGCCTTGCAGCATTCATTATTCCACATCGACAGGATTCCAAGATATAGCGCCCTCCTTCCCTTTATCAAGGCCATCAAGAGCTTCCATATCATCCGACGTCAATTCAAAGTCGAACACCTGCGCGTTCGACTGTATACGAGCCGGTGTCGCGCTCTTGGGCAGTGGCACGAATCTACAGCGCTGTCGGTACAGACACTAAATCAGGAGTAGGGCACTCACCCCTTCTGCAGTGACCAGCGAAGCAGGATTTGTGCGGGGTCGCGGGCGTACTGAGCACAAATCAGACGAGGCTGGTGTTTTCAGACTCTGTGATTACACACCTTCTCGGCAAGTCTGACAATCACTGGCTCGTCCATCTTCCCTCTGATGATGGGACAGTAGGCTTGCACGATGATCGAGTTCTGCTTGCAATAGTCTACGATGGGGCGTTGCTGGCACAATGGATGGAGCTGGCGGGGCGATGAAGTCAACAACAATGGGCTGGAGAACCCGGGGGTCACTGGCAGAGACGTACTTCAATCTGGTTTATAGCGGGCATTTCAAAGCCGGCTGCGCGTATTTCCTCCAAATGGTGGATACCACTAGGGTAAATTATCAGTAAGATCAGACTATAAGCCGACACGGTGGCTCTGAGATACGAACTAGTTCGACACGCCAACAGTGTGGATCTTCCCCGCTGCGCGTGCTTCTTGAAGCGCCTTGTACGTGGCGAGGCGCTTTTCCGTCCCAGAGTGGGGATTATGGATCAGGAACAGGTCAACATATTCTATGAACGTATGAGCTTCTGGGTTATAAGCGTCGTACGGGGACCTACCCAAACCAAACTTCTTGAGACTTTCATCGACGCCTTGAAGTGTCTGTTCGTGACCGTGGGTCTTGGAAATACACTTGGTCGCTACGAGACTCCCAGCATGGTACAATGAGGCAGAGTTGGTACTGACTGATGAACAAATCCTCCCTGGGCAGTCCACTCTCGCGTATGGCCTCACCAATGGCTGCTTCATTACGATAAGCCTGCGCAGAGTCGATGTGTCTAGTTGAGCCTTGAGAGGCCGTAGGTCAGCGAGGAAGATTCGAAGGTGCACACCGATATCCAGCTTTGAATGCCTCCAGAACGGAAGGGCGGGCGTCATAGTTCTGGTATACGCCAAACCCCAACATGGGCATGCGAAAGCCTGGGTTCGAGGTGTATAAGATGACCAGAAGAGTAATTGTATGACAAATACCAGAAGAGAGTTTGACGGTAGACGAGAGGGAAAGCGCGGAACCAGACATGTTCAGTCTACAGTCAAGATCAAGACAAAGTGACACTCAGAGGAAAGTAACAGATAAGGACAGCGGGCGTGCAGAGAATCTGCCGATGTCCAATCGTTATAGGAACGGGTGGGAAGGCTCACGCGTATATGTAAGCCGAGGACGCGTATCTTGGTGTTTAGAAAGCAAGTGCTATCAGTGAGCCCGCTCTGACAAATCTTGTGGGAGCGATCGGTCTGCCCAGAAAGGAAATTTCGCGTCAGCTTTGAACTACGCGATCGTTCTATACACTAAATGAACGGCACCTTCTCTTTTTGCTCTTGGCGTCAATATTGGACTCGTGTCAACTCAAGCGCTGACTGTGTGCTCTGAGCGCTCGAACTCACTTTTGCCGCCCGACTCCCACGATAAACAATATTCATGCGGCCACAATAGAGTAAGCAACATGTTCGGACTTGTCGTTGCAAGGATTAGGACTCGCTGTCACTCGCATGCCGCAGGAAACCGTAACACGAGCATGTCGTACTCAAGCCATATGACGGTGGTGTTGTTTCAGTAGAAATTCTCATCGATTTAGTAGTTCGCTACATTTGAATTTAGTCTTGAAGCTGCCGCGAATGTTGGCTGTGCGCTGGTGTGAACTCACAAGATTAGCATGATATTCTGAGGTGCCTCTCGTGAGTATCTTCTGTGATGTATGGGCTGAGCTAGCTATAGTTGTACGACAGAACAAGACGGCATACTTGCCGGTGGCGGCATGACAGATTTTGATCACCGCGTCATGTGGCCGCCTGCCGAGGCCCGCCTGCCACAAAAGTAAACTCCGTTTGATAAGGCAACGGGGACCCGAAGGAGCGGTGGTCCCACCGCCATTGTCCGCTCTCACCTTTTCCTCCCGCCACTAGCACTGGCGCCAGCTCAAGCCAGCTTTCTCCCTTTCTGAGTGCTGCATATACTCAGGCACTCGGGCGCCAGACGAATCAGAACTGCAGGGAAAGGCGCTGCACCAGAAGGAACGGCGCTGCGCACAAGATACATAAGGCAAGGCGGGAGTCGGGAAGTCGGGGAACCGACGATCAGATAGGACTCCTCGTGAGTGCTTGTGTTCGCGATGACAGGATGGCTCACATTCTCGAGGGCAGTGCTGCGACCGCTGCAGACGGGTGATCCGAGACCGTATCGCGACTCGACCCGGCGATAAGCTTTGAGGTGAGTGTTGGGTGTCGGGGCGGTTCGACTGAGAGCAACGGCGCTGGCACTAACTGGATTATTCTTTGCAGGAATTGGTGCGGCTGCACTATAAGATATTATCTCCAACACTGGACGCGGAGATCGACATGACATCGCCGGCATCGCACACGGCGCTGGCCGCTCTGCTGAGCGAGGCGTACAAAACCATCGACAAGCTGACGAGGCGGGTGGCGGAGCTGGAAGGGCGGGGTGACAAAGACATGGCCAAGGAGGGCGCGAACGGGAAGGACGACAACGGGACCGACACGCTCCGCGCCACCATCGACTCTCAGTCGCAGACGATCGCGCACCTCCAGACGGCGCTCTCATCCGCGCTCGCGTCGCGCGTAGCGATGACCGACCAATGGCACCAGCTCCGCGATTATCTCAATATCATCGACGCTCGCAGTCTCGCCGCACGCGCCAGCCTCGACCGCCTCTACGCCGTCGGTGGCGGCGCCGAGCTCGTCGAGGGCGAGGAGATGCCCCGCCTGGAGACACTGCCCATCCCTCTCGTGGAAGAAGTCAACAATGAGCGCCGAGTCTACCGCGAGAAGCGCAAGACGCCACCTCCCCAGACGACATCCTCCTCGTTCCAGACTCACGTATTCGCGCCCGTCGTGACGGGTGCCCCGCCGCCCAAACGCGTCAAGACCGTCTCCGCCGTCGCGTTCACGCCCGAGCGCAGCACCAGCTCTCCCGCCATACCGCCGACGCCATACCCACCGACCAACGAAGCCGGCCAGCGCATCTGCCGCGCGTGTGGCCAGCCGGGCCGCGAGAAGGACGGCAAGTGCGTCGAAAAGTGGGGTCCTGGGCCGTGTGGGCCTGGGAGTGTGTGTGATCGGTGCAGGAAGAGAAACCGCAGGGTGGAGAGGAAGAGCTCGGTGGTGTCCTTGTCGCCACAGGCATCGTCTCTGCTTGGAGGCGTGCAGGGCGTGTTCAAGGCGTACACACCGGTGCAGGTGTCGGATACGCGCACTCGGATCATCCAGCCGGCAGGCGATATCGACGCGGATGGCGAGGAGGAGGCTGAGCCTGAAGAGGAAAGAGCGGCGACGCCGGAGACGCCTGAGGTTGTGGAGAAGGCATCGCAGGATGTCAAGGAACTGGAGGCAGAGGGACTTGCGAGAGACGTGACAATGACCGAGGCGCCAGCTCAGCCTCAATCCGGGCCAACAACTGTCAAGAGTGCGAATGGAGACGTTGCCATGGTAGACCCCAACGAGACGACTGTCACTCCAGTCCAGCCTCAAGCCGAGTCGACGACTGCCAACGGACATGCCGCCGTGCCCGAACACAATAACCCACCTACGCCCCGTTCCCCGCCACACATGTCCAAGTCCACCCCTGAGTCCAAAGCCAATGGAGATGTTACTATGGAAGCACCTACTCAGCCACAGAGCCTTCCCGAGCCCACACCCACGCTACGCGCCCCGCCAGACTTCTTAGGCCCACCATTGGTCGAATCTGTTTAATTGCTTTGTCTTTGTTTCTATGTCTATAATCTGTGTACTTATTTCTGTTGCTGCGTCCGTATCTGTTGTACCCTTATCTCCATCTTTTTTGCTCTTCCCCATCGACATCAACACTATCAGCTTGCCTAGTGGGAGTTTCAATGCCTCAATTGGATTGCGAGTGTATGATCATCGACGTCCAGATGGACAAACTAGAATCAGTCTTGTCCCATCAGCGATTTCATACATAATCATCTTGTACCAACAAACATGCTCCACACTGCCTGGAGGGAGTCATATATTATATCTAAACACCTTTGAACCGCCACCACACGCAGTGGAGGTCGAGCTATATCGACCGGTTGCCACAACTCAGGATTGACACCCCGCTTCGTGAAATAATCGTAGTCCACACGGAGAAGGTCAAAGCTCTCAACCCATCTATCTACCAGTTCCAGATAATTGTCCCAGTACCAGCGGGCACAGCCTCCCACTATGAAACTAGAGAACCGCGAGAATGACTTGGGAGGCCGGCGGTCTGGATTGGCAGCATTCGCCCAACCACCGAACGGAACATACTCGAAGCACGCTGGGTACGCACCCGCAAAGGCCCAGTCGATGAGCCAGACGCGGTTCTCCTTGTCAAGCATGATGTTCCTCATATGCAGGTCAAAGTGGCACAGGACCAGAGGCATGGATCTGTCGAATTTGGGATAACGCCAAATCTCTTGGCCGCCTGATTCGTGATGTATGATTTGGTAGCGGTGGTTCTGGTGGTCATGCCAAGCAGCCATGGCGGCGTACGTCGGGAAGGGACCGCCGCCAGACTGCCCAAAGTGGCCGCCAGAGCAAAGACGCGGGTTTGCTGTGCCGTCGAAGGGACCTGGGACGTCTGGGCGTGGAAGGGGGACTCGGCGTAGCTGCTGGATGTAAGATCGGAGGGAAAAGACGACCTGCAGGCGGCGCCACCAGCTGAGCTTGGGCCACAGGGTGTGCAGACTGTCTCCGTCAATGTAGTCCATGACGAGATAAACCGAATCGTTGATGTTGCTGGCTATGACTCGGTGTAGTTGGGGAATGAGGATTGAAGTGTGGTGCTGGACGTATTGCATAGTGAACGCCTCGTGCTTCAAGTCGTTGCAAACGTGCTTCACCACAAGCGCATAGGGATGTAGACGATATACGGGAGCAAAGCCCATGATGTCAAGTTCCGGTATGGCCCCAATGCGGTCTCGATCCCGGTCAATCTTCGAGATGAGACTTCGGAGCTCATCATCGCAAAGGTCGTCGATTGGTGAACCGAGGTGATTCTGGCGCGATGATGAACAAGGAGTCTGTGACATACGTCTTTCGATGTGGTTGCAGTACACGATGGAGCTGCCATGTTCGAAGTACACCCATTGTAGCAATGCGCAGACAAGTACTCACCTGTGACGGGCAGATATTGGGAGCGGACAAGCCTGGAAGCTTACGGCAGGCGGTCAGCATCAGTCTGAGTTTGAGTCACCATCGCCACCGGACCGACACCCAAGTTTCTGGTCCAGCTCGGGACTGAGTCGACTCACCAACGAAATGAGAACGCCTCGAGACTTCCTGGCTGACGGAAACATTGAAAATGATCACAGAAGTATTCAAGTCTTACACATAACTGTCATCGTACAAGATTCAAGTACATTCCAGATCATTCGTGTGACAAAGGCTCCTCGCCTAGTAGGAACTCGGATGCCTCAGTAGTGTCTAATATCAGTAACAGGTGAGCAGCCGACACACGATAGAGGACACCAGCACTCACGCCTCCGTCAATCAATACCGTCTCTCCCGTAACGTAAAAGTTCACAAGCAAAAACAGTGCCAACGAACCGACGTCTCGAGGTCTGCCGTATCCATGCTCTTTGTAAGGTACCTCGAATTCGATCTTATAATCTTCGGGGACTATGACGGTCCCTGTTTCGTCTGTCAGTGCGCCGGGGAGTGACATCTACATCAGAGAGAATGACTGTAAGCAATGATCTTGATTCGGTGAGTATGTTGGCGCGTACGGCACTAGGGAATAGTCCTGTTTCGGTGAGCAATGAGTGCCTGTAAGTTGCCAAATGACCTACCTGGGGCGATTCCATTCACGCGAATACCGAGGGGAAGAAGTTCATGCGCCAACGAAGATGTCGCGTGTCCAATCGCGCTTTTCGAGAACATGTACGGGTAAGACAAACCGGCTGTCGACGAATCCTTCGTCCAACCATTCATGCTACTCGTCATGATGATCTGTGGCGGAAACTTCTTGGTGACTTCCTTCTCAGAGAGCTTCCACTTCTCCAATAGCGGCAGGAAGGCAAACGTCAGCCAGTAGGGACCCACGGCGTTTGTGTTGAGGGAGTTATTGAACGCTTCGGCGGGGATGTCGTCGAAGAACTTGGAGACGTATTCAGCAGCAGTGTGAACCTCCGGACGCTTGAAGGATCCCACGAGAATACCGGCGTTGTTGAAGAGTGCAGTAACATATGGCTCGCGTTTACCAATCTCGTCTGCGAGACGCTTAGCCTCGGACTACGAAACGGATATGATTCAGACTAAGTGGGTGCGTGCAGATCCGGCGCGTACCTTCTGGCTAATGTCGGCTTCGAGACAAAGCATCCTGCCGCTGTTTAACATATTGGATACAGACGCATTGTACATTTCACAGGTCCTAGTGTGGGCATCAGCGTCTATTATACATGTTGAATTTTAGAGAGATCCCGACTTGGCCATGTCGTCTTGCGTTCCCGGAAGACCCACGATGTAGACCGTAGCGCCGTTAGCTATGAGCGTAGAAGCGATCATGAGACCGATTCCCTTCGATGTCAAGGATGTCAGTCGCATGTATGCAGATTGTACGATGAAGGTGACTGACGCTCCCGCCACCTGTGATGACTATGACTGTGCCTCGCAGGTCGAAGAGGTTCTTAGCTTGCAGGTGATCCAGGGAGAGAGGCATGGTTGGTGTCTAGATCTCCAAGCTTCAGAGAGAGGTTCTTTATGTATAATCTGGATGTCGACGACGTCATATTCATGTTACGAATTCCTTCGGCAAATGTACATGTGGGTTCATTTTTTTGACGGACAAGGTCCATTCGTGGATTGAGTCAGTGTACGCGGTCCTGATTATCGAGAAGATAGATTGGCGAGTATAATCCAGAGAGCACCGATTTGTCATTTGAAGCTGTGTGATACTGGAGCTGATTGACAACGAGATCAAAGGCGAAAAATCTGTCTCGGAAAATGAGTGGGTCGAGCGACCGGATTACCGGGCCGGATGTAGAACGATCGCGAAGCTTTGTCAGGGCGGGCTGACAGCACTTGCTCTCTAACCACCAGGACACGCGTCCTGGGCCTGTACGCGTAAGCCGCTCATCTCCCTATATAACGACCGGACGTCGGACACCTTATTTTACACCCTCTATTCTCATCTACACCTTTGCCTACATCATGAATCACGACGAACAGCTTCTAGCCATCGGGAAGCAATGCTCCCACCCTACCTGCCTCCTCGTCGACTTTCTGCCCTTCAAATGCCAACACTGCTCCGAGGCCTTTTGCCAGGAACATTTCCTCGTCAAGGATCATGACTGTCCGAAGTACGACGAGACGAAGCATAACCGTATCGCGCCGCACTGTATGTACACCTTCTTTCTCTTCTGCTCATTGTGCCGATGTTGTGCAGGCCCACTATGCAATGAACCCGTCGCTATACCGCCCGGACAAGACCCCAACATTCGGATGGACAACCATCTGACCAAAGAATGTAGCGTGATGACGGGAAGGGCCAAGCAGAAGTCCAAGCCTACTTGCGAGAGCGCCCGGTGCAACAAGGTGCTATACTCGCCTATACGGTGTGATGTACGTTCTGTCTTCTATTGGCTCTCACCGCGCTTAAACCTAACGGACCCTACTCAGAAATGCCGCAAACAGTTCTGTCCTTCGCACCGCTTCCCGAGTGATCATCACTGCACGCCCGCACCCGTCGCTCAGTCCAGCCGGCTTCTCAACATAAACCTCAGCGCGCCAACTGTCAACACCAAGGCCTTCACCGCTGCGACGGACGCTGTCAAGAAACACATGCCCACTTCATTACCCAAACCTGGGCCATCACCGTCTGTAGGTGCCAAGCCTACACCTGCATCATCTGCCAAGACCTCCTCCCCGGGTCTCTTCTCCAAGACAGACAGGTAAGCAACCCATCTTCCTAGACTAAAGTATTCGCTCATGACGCTATAGCGATTCCCCTGATATCTTCCTTGTCACCATTCCCGCACCTTCCCCGCCGCCCGCTGATGCTGATCCCAACAATAAACCGCAACCCGCTATCCCACGTACTAATGCATACGCGCCGCCGCCGATCTTCGGGAATGCTTGATCTCTGTTCCCCGCTTACATGTGTATCGTTACCATTTTCGCCTTTCGTTGTATCATTATATGCTTCATGTAGACGCGCTAGAGCAGAGAGGGACAGTCGTAGGAAAGCGCTGCAGGCGAGGGCGCAGAAAGGCGTACGTCGACCCGACTTCGAATACACGTTCCACGATACTGATTCTGAGTCTTGTGTAGCTGTTGTCTGAGGAGGAAAAGGCATTTCTTGCGGCGGAGGAAGCGGAGGAAAGGAATAGGAAGGACGATTGTGTCATTATGTGACAACAGCTTTACTATACTATCCACATTGCTAATACAATTCTCTTGCGTACCGTTCGGGCAGTCGATGAATCACCAAAGGACTCACATACATATTCACAAACCATTCTACCGACTCGAGTCAAAGCCTTAAGTTGTGTCGCACTCCCAACGATGGCGCAGGTACACGATGAGTAAGATGAACTAAAGAGCCAGGTGAACCCGAAATTTACCTCAAAACTTGTCTGGTTCAGGAGGATTTCAGATATCGGGAGTCGAGCCCTCGAGAAACTCGACGAGGAAGTTAAATTGTATCTCACTCCGAGTGAGTTAGCATGACTCGCAATTCTAACTGGCTTGCACTCGTTGCTCCATGCATCGTGTCTCATTCAGGCATGAAATGCTGCTCGGACCCTTGCCAAGAACACGTTTGAACGAAGTCTAGTGTAGGAGTTGGCACCTGCAAGATTATGCTAGTGAATAACATTCACCTCCTTGCATGAATTTATTAGCGAACGTGAGACGTAGATTTGTGTACATCAGATTCTTCCTCCAAAATGACAGTACATCACAATGAACCCATCCGATCCAAGGCCCACAAGGCTTCTTCTCGGGATACTGATAGCGTAGGTCCCGTTGTGCCCATGGTGGCATGCACGACTAGGCGCGCCAGAACTTCGCCCTGAGTAAAAAATGAGCGAACACTCAACAGAGATAGCTCGAAGACGTACAAGTTCGACCAAAATGGCAACAACGATCAACCTATGACAAACATTGAGGACGCAAACATCTAGAGAGGAGTCACACCCACCAAATGACGATCCAAGTGATTCTCTCCATGGCCGAGTTATTCAAGTGGTCATGTATGGCGTCCAAGAAGTCACTCGCGACCCCGAGCTTGTCGTTGAGAACCTGTACCCTTCCCTTGATCTCCATGTACTCGCGTACCGCGTCGTACAGCTCCTTCAAGCTCGCCTCGCTCCAGAACAGCTCCGGCACATCCAGCACGTTCGACACCAAATTCACGTCCCTCCGCAGCTTGAAGAGGCGCCCCGTAAGCTTGAGGGCATCGTGTCGTTTCAGCTGCAGTGCGCCGGACTCTGCCAGCTGCCGGGGTATAGACAAAGTGAGAGGAGCCGACAGCACGCGCTGGGCGTTGGTCTCGAAGTGAGCTAGGAGAGTGGATTGCGCGAGGGCATGGGCGATGGAAAGTTTGAGGAGATGTGAGCGTGACTTGAGCGTGAAGAAGTCGTTATATATTCGAGGGTAGGATATGTGTGGGTCGTGCGCGTAGTGGCACTGCTCGACCTCCCAGTCGTCCTCCGCGATCTTCCTGACCATGATGTTGACCCTCTCGATGTCTTCGAGTACGCTGCGCTCTTGGCCTTCGTCCAGACCGAAGAAGACGATGACGCCGTATTCAAAGAAGACGACCTCTGCGACATCTTCGCTGACGGGAGGAATTGATGTGGTAGTCTGGCGTTTGGTGACTCTAGGCCGGGAGGGTGGGACCTCCAGAGATTCATGCTCTGTGTCCGAGACAGAGGAAACAGTAGCGGGATTGGGCTCTGCTTCAGAAGCTGTTTCCGCTTCGTATGTAGTCCGTCCAGAAAATGTTCTGGTAGTAACGGGTGATGATGATATATAGCCATCTCTGTGTGTCTCGTCCTGGTGAGTGAAGTATGAGTCTTGATAGCCGTTTTCCTCTGCCTCGGACAGCCGCGACAATATATCCTTGCCTGCGGCTGCATGGGAAGGTGCCGAAGACCGTATATTGGAATTCGGACCGTATCCTGGTAGAAGAGGGAGATGGTACATCTGTGATAATTAGCTCGAACATCATGGGGGCTAGCGGACAGACATACAACGTACAGAGCCTCGTCGAATATTCTTGGAGAGACATTATGTTCCCGCTTGAGAAAAGACGCAAGGAGCTTCATGTTGAGAGACTCGGATACACAATAAGCTGTAAGCCGTTTGAAGCCAGCGCGATGCCTTTGCTCCTTGGACATTCGCTCTGCCTCGCTCTTGTAGTCGCGCACGACGCCTGCGTTAGTCTCATAGCCAAGTGTGAGGTCCTCATCGACATCGGCGAGCAATGGCTTCGTTTGAGGGGCAGATGGTAGCACGACAAGCTTCTGCGACGTCTTGGACTTGCGCTGATTCTTGGCTCCGCCGCCCGAGACCGACGACCGACGCTGCGGGACATTCTCTCCTATGGAAGCAAGACGAGTGGGCCTCGTGCGCCGGCCGGGCAGCTTTGAGGTCGACGGCAGATGAAGGGGTTCTGGTCGTGACATGGTGGCAGGGTGAAAAGGGCCGAACTCTACGCCGAGCTAGGCCGAAGTACAAGTTGTCATTTGACCACCATCATCGTCGCGTCGAACGATGTCAAGCAGCTGAACACAATGGTCGTGGCCCAATCAGACAAGCGTCTACTCTGGGATCCCCGCCAGGGCAACAGGTTCATCGTCGGCGGGCGATCCCAGCTCACGCTGTATGAATGGACGCCAGAATATCCTGAAATCCGACACATAACGTCCAAGCATGGTCTGGAGCATATGAAAGTGCGCAGGTATCCTCGAGTATCATATGCTCAATTCTCAAGTATTCCAGTGTTTTGCTTGGTCGCCAGATCGCAACTTTGACGACCTCGTCGCTGTCGGGTACTCGACGGGACGACTTGATCTTATTCGGCTTGAGGGTTCCAAGCTTGCGCGCCAAAGCAACCTGCTAAACACCGGCCCAGTTGCCCCTCTACTTCTGCGCAGCTATCGCTCCTGTAACACGCTCGCTTTCTGTGGCACCGACCCAAACTATCTTGCCATGGGCCTGGATAAAGTACGCGGCGAATGCAGCATCGTCATCTGGGATGTAGAGTCAACCATGCCCGCCATGATGTTCCCTATAGAGAAACCCGATTCTACACCGGCGATTGTGCGCCCGCAACCGCTCCTTCCCCATGTAGAGCTCGGAAGTAAATTCGACCGCCGAATCCTACAACTTCATGCACCAACTGAAGTCGTGTCAGCGCTGACCTTCCTCCCACAAACGACCAACCTCGTCCTGGCTAGTATATCCTCCCGATGGCTTCGCCTCTTCGACCTTCGCACAGGAAACCCTGCAGTCAATGTCGGCGCCAAGGTATCGGGAATAGCTACAGATCCATTCGATTCTAGACGCGTTGCATGCTTTGGGGAAGGTGTCGTCAGCGTCTGGGATACGAGAAAACTTATGCAGCCGATACTCAGTTTCTCGGAGCGAGACGCCATCGGGGACGGCGTCAAGTCCCAGCCGGGAGCTTATACATCTGTAGAGTTCTCACCCACTCGACGAGGCATGCTGGCAACACTCTATCAGGGCTCCCGTCACGTCCGCATGTGGGACATTATGGAGGCGCACAGCTATGTCGTCACTCACGATGGGTCGTCTGATACTGAGAAGTCTCGGGATTCTGGGCCCTCCAATCGTATAGGAAAGAGGTCGTGGCCAAATCTGCCCTGGAGTGGAGGATCCAGTGGACAGGATTCCATCAGGGAACCTGCGCCGCCCACAAGGACAGGTATTGTCCTGTCGGATACGCGTAGAAGTAAGTCAAACAGGAAGTCTCTTGAACCAGAACTCATAGTTCACGAAAGCAAAAACGTTCAATCAACCTTTGGCATCATTTGCCTTGCTGCCTCCATCACAGGAGCAGAACGACCGTTTGACCTCCTCCATCATGGTCGTCAATGGAGACGGGGACCTCGAACTATCCTCAGTATATGACACTCCGAAGCAGGCAACATGGAGCTCTCGCGGTGACTTGGCAATGGGTGCCGGCTACTCCTTCCGCGTCATCTCCGCCATTGTCGACGACGAGGTTCACCCGGAACCTTGGGATCTTCCTGAACCTTCTCAACCCCCGCGCAGTGGGTCAAATTCACATTCTCGCGGCAGAGAGCATCGTCGGCCCACCGACCCCGAAACGACTCTCACACCTTCTGCATACATTCATCGAGACGCGGAATCTCCGCTGGGTACGCGATCGGTATCCCAAATGAAGGCGGCCAATCTAGCCGCAACTCGACCGGACAAGCGGTCTTTCAGTCCAGCTTCACTTCATGTGCTTGATCCTCAGCTTCATTCGACGCGTGGTAGCGATCTGTTAAGAAGGTCTACATCCCGTCCCAGGCGTGAAGCGGTTCACAGAGTCTCGTTATCCCCCGATCCTCGTCAAAGGAATTCCAGCAAGCTCAAAAAGAATTCATCGAAAGGCGCGGCTGCGACTGTCGAGGATGACATATCGATGGTCATGAGGAAGAGAGTGATCAGTGGGTATGGAATCAAGAATGTGATGTGCCCATCCTTCACAATTGTCATCGCCACTCACCTTCTCCCAGCCCGACTATAACAGCTCCATCGTGCAAAATGGGAGTGACCCACATGATGCGGCGGCACAGCTTCTCTCTGATCTATGGGGCTGGATATCATGCAAGTTTTGCCATTCTGGATTGAGAAATTATCCTAACCTCGATTACAGACTCTCGCGGGATCTTGTGCAACCCCACACCTATTATTCATGGATACGATTTTAGCTACGAAGGTCTCCTTAGCATCTGGGAGGGCATCGAACCTCATCACATCAACACTGTCCCAGCACACGACGCTTTGCTTGAATCTACAGAGGTCGACAACTTTCACCGTGGGAGGAGGGCGCTATCGCCTGTCGGAGAGGCACATGGTAATTTTACCGCTGCATTGAAAGAGCTTCTGTCCCGCTGGGGTGTAGATACGGTATGGACTCCTGCTGCGACGACTTCGCGGCAGCTGCAAAGACAGGTTGCGCTGCAGCTCATTGGATGGAGTCTACGGGACTCTGAGCTGCAAAAGGACATTGACAGGTTCGACTTACTGCCCGCCTGCATAGATATTCATGGACTAACGAATACCCTCTAGATGGGAAAGCAGTGGCAAGATATCTCGTGCAGCGTGCTGGCTCGTCTTTACAAAGAAGTATGATCGTGCAGTCAAGCTTTTGCTAGCAAGCGAAGGTACGCGCTCGGTTCCTTGTACAACTGAACCTGCTGACGATCCTCAGATGAAAGCCATCATATGATGTCTGGCATGCTTGCTGCTTTGACGGCGCACCATTCCGACTCTCGATCGGGCGGCATTCGCTCGTCGGACCTACGGGAGCATTGCGAGCGTATCATCGTAAAACTCCAAGACCCGTATCTTCGAGCACTGCTCACCCATCTTGCGCTCGGTGACTGGTCGGAGGTACTGGAAGAAGAGCTCATACCTTTTCGAGAGCGTCTGGCCATTGCCTTTCAGTTCTTGGACGACAAGTCCCTCACATCCTACCTTCGACGAGTCAGAGATCGAAGTACTGGGGGCGACATCGACGCCATTATTGTCACAGGCCTGACCAAAGCCGGGATGGATATCCTCCAAATATACGTCGACAGGTCTGGGGACATACAGACCGCCGCCATCATGGCTTCGTATGTGTGTCCGTCGAAGTTCACGGACGTTCGCGTGGATAGGTGGTTGCACGCATACAGGGACCTTCTTGACGGCTTCAGGCTCTTCCATCATCGCGTGGACTTCGACGTCAGCCGCGGGCAGATTGTACAAGAGTTTGTCGAGGATGGGTACACACCACCCGCCGACTGGGCACCGAGACAAATCCTGATTCGATGTAATTACTGTAACAAGACGATAAGCGATGACGGGGATGGGTCGGAGTTACGCAGGACGAAGGTGATTTAGAGCGAGACGGCACTTTCTCTGACTGCAGCTGATGTATGAGCTTCTAGGCAACGGTTTGTCCCCATTGCGCGCGCTCTCTGCCTCGATGTTCTGTGTGTCTCATGACACTGAGCGTGATTCCGGATGCGGCGCGTGAAGTCGAGCTTGGGCACTCACAGACACAGTTTGCTGGTGCGTAGTTTGATCTCGACATGGTGTCAACTGACAGTCGCAAAATAGACACTATTGACGACGCTATCGTCATTTGCCAGACGTGTAGGCATGGAGGTCATGCGTCGCATATCTTCGATTGGTTCTTCGATGGAGATGGCACGCCATCTCATGGGACTTGTGCTGTCGCTAATTGTGACTGTCATTGTGCAGACAACATGTAGATTAAGTATCAACCCACTTCATCTTTATAGCTTACTGCTTTGCTATTGCTGACCTATCATTATTCTTACCAGTTTATTCGTTTGCGTCCAATTCTTCATTGACACAACTCACTGGGTTGGTTGAAGAGCTAGAATTAGACAAACGGTTTACATGACTGGTGGTAAGAACAACAATTTCAATACTGATTGGATGTGTGTGTACAGTCGCTCCGTATATGGCGGAGTCGACGCTGGAGTCTTTCAGACTCAATGATGGTCTGAATTCACAGATCCACCGATAACTTCGGGTATTCACTCACGCGGAGCTACGAAGGCTCGCGAGCGCAATGTTCCTCAGGCCGTTAGCGCCGGCTTTGGCGCCTATCCACAGCTCCTCGTGATCCCCCCGCTCGAAGATCCATGCATGAAGTTCTGCGTTGAGTTTCTTCATGGCTCTCTCCTGCTTCAACCTCTCCCCTCTGACCCAGAACGCGTGCGGAGTCAAAGCCCCGCTCCAAGTGAAAGCAATCGCTTGGTGCAACAGGATAGCCGAGGCCCTCCTGAACAGGAAATGTGTAGAGAGTCGACTTGGGATGGAGGCAATGATGCTTTGCACCACGATGAGGCAAACACATAGTCCTGCGAAGACCATTGTTGCCAGGCGATATCGCTGCCAGAGCAAGTCCATCCATCCCGAAGCCATGAAGCCGAAGCTGAGGAGATTAAGGTAGCTGCCAAACTTGACGGCGATCGAGACATATATGTACTGGATGCGCGTTGAAAGCTGGGCCTTTGTCAGCTCGAGGGACCAACGAGATACATCTCAGCCTCACCTCTGATTTAGAGACACGCCATGGCATCCTCCTGTAGAGGTCTTGATTGCACTCGACAAACTGGAATGCAGTTTGCAAGCAGGTCATTGATCAGGATGGTGCAGCACTCACACTCGGGGAGCTCTCAAGGATAGTCCTAGAGTGCATGATGAACATCCCAGTGATTATAGTCATCACGTACGCTCCTGAAAGGAGTGAGTCGTAACGCTGTACAGAGCCCTCGGATGCCTGGATGGAAAGCGCGAAGACCGCGAGCGGTGTCGCGATCGTCACGGCAACGAATGTCTGAACAGAGGCGAATTGAGGCATGATGCATGCGCGACGACCAGGTAGAGGACTCACATAAGCTAAATGCACCTCAAGCAAGGCTACCCATCGGTCAACAAGACCTTTGGTGCGAATGGTGTTGGGTCTCGTAGCAAGGATTGGCACAGCGCTAGCCTCGACGTCAATAGTAGACATGGTGCTTTTGGCATCCATGAAAGAACAGGGACCGTCGCCTCTAATAGCGCCTGTAAGCGGCTATGGGAATAGTAGTCCAGGCAGATACAGTACCCCGAGCCAGGGACAAGCATCGATATAGATTCGACTGTTCCCACAGACGTGATCTTCGACCTATGTGTGCGACGGGTGTGGGAAGAAACAGCAGCGAATTCGAGCTTGTCGGCAATCAGAAGACGGGACTACTCGTTAATTTCGGCTTTACTGCAACGTGTTTGCCTCGCGATTGATACATAGCGCCATTGGATTGATAGAGGATGCAGATAGACAGTAGTATGGATATTGTTATGAAACCGACCTAACGAACGTTCAGTACCTGAACATCCGTACGGTAGATGAATACTTCGCCTCACCAACCGAGCTGTAATGGTGGTATAGACCAATGAGAGAGCGATATTTGTGTCAGTTTGGGTCCGGGATCCGCTCTGCCAACTACCATCAAGTAGATCCCCGAGCCACCAGCTGGTCTGGCGGTCCGTCCCCTGCCACAAATCCCGGACCTTCCTAGTGCACGATGCCAAATCCCCGACTCGCTCGCCTGTTCGCGAATCCCCGAGCCCGCTCACACTCTTTTCCCATCCCGACCACCTGAACAATCCCCGAGCCCTCTTCCACCACCACCACGATCCCAAGGCTTCTCAGCTTTGCAAACCGATCCCCGACCCAGCTTCACTCCTCATGCACGCGCGAGCCAGGAATCCCCGAGCTATCCCAATGTCAGCTCGCAAATCCCGGACGCCCTACTTCTTGCCAGTATTCCCCGGACCATCCCAACGACCGTTACCATCCCCGAGCCGTCTCCAGCTCGGCTCATGAATCCCGGACGTTGCTCGTTCTCGCCAGTGATCCCGGAGCCTTCCCAATGTCAGCTAACATCTCTACGCCTCCTCCAAGTAAGCGTATATCCCCGAAGCATTCGCTCTTGCTGACAATCCCTGAGCCTCTTCCAGCTCAGCTCACACTTCCTGGGCATCGCTCTTTCACGCCAGTGATCCCCGAGCCTCCTCAATGTCAGCTACGATCCCCGAGCTGTGTCAAGGTAAGCATTCAAATCCCCGAAGCGTTCGCTCCTGGCTGATAATCCCCAAGCCCTCTCAAGTTCATTTCACATTTCCCGGATGTTGCTCTTTCTCGCCAGTGATCCCCAAGCCTTCCCAATGTCGGCTGGGATCCCGGAGCCCTGTCAAGGCAAGCATGCAAATCCCCGAAGCGTTCGCTCCTGGCTGATAATCCCCGAGCCTCGTCAAGCTCAGCTCAAATCCTTTGGCGATCCCCGAGGTGTCTCAAGGTAAGCATGCAAATCCCCGCAGCATTCGCTCTTGCTGATGATCCCCGAGCCTTCTCAAGCTCACATTTCCCGGACGTCGTCTTTTCTCGCCAGTGATCCCCGAGCTTTTCCAATGTCGGCTGCGATCCCCGAGTCATCTCATGCAAGCATGTACACTTGGAGTGTTACCTCATACTGATAATCCCCGACCCTCCTCAAGCTCAGTTCAGGAATCCCGGATGCACTCTTGTCTGCCTGTGATTCCCGTTTATTGTGATCAATCCCCGAGCCTTCTGGAGCTCCGCTCATCGCGCTCTCAAATGCAAGTGACGGCTGTGGCCACGTCAGCTTAAACCTCCCATCATCGTCTTCCTCCTACAAACGGCTCCTGTCCCGAATCTTGCCTTCTTGCCACGTCTGTTGCCACGCTAGGGCGTCCAAATCAATTTGCATGGACGCGCGCTCCCCTTCCCCGCCCTTGGGCGCCCTCGCTCTGGACTCTCCGGCCACTGCTCCCACATCTCCAATCCCATTCGTCACCCTCGTCGACGACATCATCCTGCTTATTGTCGAAATCGCATGCAACGACCTCCAACTCGCCTGCGTATTGAACCTTACAGCCAGGGTTTTCGGGCCACTGGCGAAGGGAGCGATCTTCAAGGCTGTCACAGCTGACAGGAATTGCGACCGTGAGCGGCAACGCTTTCTGCGCCCTGTGTCGAAACGCAGGTGGCGTCTGGGTCGACCAGATCGCTGTAGGCGCCCGTGCACCTCGAGTTGGGCCAAAATCATTCATTTTTTCTCTGAAAACACCCATCTGTGCAGGCTTGTGAAGGAGTTGCGTCTCATTGGCAGGTCCATTCCCAACCCCTTAGGACATACTCGCACTCACTCCGTTGCGCCCCTTCCCGAGCTGGCAAGCGAGATGTTCGCTCTTTTCCGGTCCATTCACACTCTTATTCTCACCGACGTATCGACACAAGGCCTTCCTCTTACAAATTTGCTGCCCCACGTCCTTGTCTTACGTTTCGATGGATGCAGTATTCACCTCGACGAGCTGCCTCTGTTTGTCGCGGCTTTTCCGCGCGTTCACAGCCTCATCTTGGGTTATCGAAACGATTTCATTCCATCCTCCACCGACACACGCTTGCACTCCCCTCCAGAGATTCCTTCCCTCACGAACCTCACAGTCATGTACAATACGTTTGAGCCACCAGACGTCAACAGGGTCTTCATCAGGACTCCGGGCGTCACAACGCTCAAGGTTTATATCTCGCCAGTTCAGCTCCGCACGTCGGCCATCTCCCTGCAATATATGTGTACCAGTAGTCAGCTGGAAGCGTTGCATCTTCATCTCAGTGAGTTATCACTGCCTGTTCAGCCATGGTCTCTCAATGGAACATGTCAGATCACTCCGAGCTCCCTTGGGAGTCCGCTTGGACGCCTGGCAGCGTATTTTCGCAACTTCCAGACTTGGCCATCCTACACTTGTACGTCAACGACTCTCAATTGGAAGGTCTCGGTCGGACAATGTGGCACGTCCGCCCGCCGGCGCTTCGGACTCTACACCTACACGTTGGACTGGGTGGTACTTGTCGCGTGAATGAGCCCTACTGCGTTAAGCTCACAACCAGGCGCCATCTTCGCCGTTTATGTCGCGCCATCCAGCCTATCCTTTCGCGAGACACAAACTTGCCATGCCGCCTTCATGTCGAATTCGGTCTTGATCTTCAGGCCATTCAGAATGGTGCATACTCCCTGTCCCCGTGCGTTAGTTTGATATGGTGGGCCGACCTTGTAGAAAGTCTTCGTGAGTTCCTCGACGACTCTCTACCGCAGCGCCTTCCGAAGGGTATCGTCTCGTACACGTTGGACCCCACCATAACTCCGTACTTCGATCCTCTTTCAGAAACCCCGTGGGCTCAATACCTGTGGGAGGGCAAGTGCAGACGGACCCTAGCGAAAAACGAAGAAGAACACAATGCCCGCGCAAGGAAGGCTTTCGATGAGGGCAGGATGGAGGAATTCAGGTTAGAGTTGGTGTCAGATAGTAACGACGAAGACAGCCGCAGCTGAGTATCATGCGTATAGGCAGCAATATGAGTTGATTTTTTTCCAATTCTCTGCACGATGTCGTTGCTCCAATGAAACTTTGACTTCTCTCCTCAAGATGACTTGTTGTAATGTCTGAACTCTTCAAGGTGCGACTAATTCAATTCTGTTCATCGATTACAAGTCTCAGTCATTCCAAACTACATAGGGATCGTCACAAGAATCTCAACAACTCTCTGGTATTCCAAGGTCGGCACCTCTTTTGCACGATGTGTGATCCTTTGGCCGCCCCGATGGATCTTCATCATGCAGTTTGCAACCAAGACAGACAACCGCCGTGCCTGCGAACTGAAATTGAGCCCAAACCAGACAAGCGATCTCAAGACAATCTCGAGACGGTGAATGCGCCCACGCCCATAACCTTCTTGTACCCAGTCTGTGAATTCCATTCTCATCCACTCCATGAAGAGCGTCTTTTCGTCATCGCGCAAATCACCGTCTAGAATGAACTCGATCCTCAATACTTCCACTTCTGAAGTGTCAAGGGTGCGCAGGCTATCCAAAATGTCATCGTGATCCACACTATCAAGCTCAATGCTTAGTGAGGCCAGCTTCATGCTGCGGAAGTCCAGTGGCATCCATGTCCCCGCTAATTTGTCGCTTCAGCTATCGAACTCAGAGACGTTACGGGAACATACTTTCGGAGCAGATTTTAATGACTCTAAGCGTCGTGCGACAGGCCTCGATGACCCCGGCGCATTGACTTGCGCTCTCCTGGCACGTTGACGTCCAGTTCAACGTCTCTAAGCACCACCTCAAATCCGTGAACCAATCTGGGCTGACGCTGACTTTCTCCTCGACCATCCAAGGCGGCAGGCCCGGGGGACACCAGGAAGAACCGAATTCCAGAGACTTCAGCGATCTAAGGTTCGTCCGTGCTTGAACGAGACGCAAGCGCCACTCCTTCTCGGTCTCGGGGAGCAAGGTTGAGCATCTCATGAATGGATGGCCGTCCATGGCAAACCAGTCGGGCATAGATCCACTCAGCGTGAAGTGTTCTAGCAATGGTGTGAAGGGCAATAGGAAGGCAAAAATGCTGTGTAGGCTCATGCCGCTGCAGCCTCGGAAGGTCACAGAGATGAGACGGTTGAGCTGTTGGCTGTCTGGTTTGGTCAAGGCGGGAATGGGGGGCATGATCTCGTCAGGAGGTAGGATTCTCTTGAAACCCTTTGTGGCTGGATTCCAAGGGCGGAACTGCATGTCCACCAAGGTCAACGTCTTCAAGTTCGGAAAGAAACGGGCAAAGGCGACGATTTCATAGATCTGGCTGGAGAGTATGAAATGATGAAGCGTCAAAGAGGTTACCCAATGAGCAAGGTGAGTCTGTGATGGCTCTCGTAGCCCGTTGGTCTTCTCGGACATCTGACAAGCGAGATGAGTTCTTGTAGCCTTGCATACCAGAACATCGTCACATACCTCCTCGAATCCAGCCGAGCTCATGTTGATATCTGCGAATCCCAAAGGACTCAGTCCAATCAGCGCCTCACGGCTAGTTTGCCGAATCTCTCGCAGAAACGAGGGATTTCCTTCGAGAGCAATGTATGCACCTATCTCGCCCCAGAGCTCTGCGGCGAGTCGGGGCATGGCGGTTTGTGTCAAGCGCGAAACAACGCTTGTGGGCCAGAAATTTCTCAAGCACAAAGTCTTGTAGAACAAATCCCCGAAGCACAAATCCCTGAAGCACAAATCCCCGAAGCACAAATCCCTGAAGCACAAATCCCCGAAGCACAAATCCCCGAAGCACCAGTCCCCAAAGCCTAAATTCCCGAAGCACTAGATCCCCGGAGCACAGATCCCAAGATCTCCGCTGTCTGGGGTCCTGTTCATGCACCGTGGCGATGGTTTTTCTTCCAAAACAGAATCTATTTGGACACCGACATGCATATCGTTAATTACACTGACTCGCCCACCCTCATGCCCTGAGACGTTCCAGCAAACTTTGCAGACATGTAAAAATCACCGACTCGATGCTCTACCATCCACGAATATACAACTTGCCCCTCGCCCAATCCCTCCCTCAGCTGTCCCATGTGCGCATTGGTCCGCTTCTCGAAATCGTCCTCCACCACTCGGTCGATGTAGCCATAGTCCCATACTACACCTCGGGCGTCAAAAGTGATGTCAACGGAACTGGCCTTCATGACCGCAAGCCACCGCCCGAGCCGCCTCATCAGAGGCATGAATCCACCCCGAACACTTATTCGATTGTACGAACAGTTGAGAGTCAAGCCCATGCTTCTCAACTTGGGACAAGTCCCTTCAAAGACATCCAGCAGGGAGTACAGACATTCCAGCTGGTCGACAATGAATTGGACGTCGAGACGCTCGAGAGAAGGGAATTTGAGAGAGTCGCTGAACGGTACCGCCATCTGCAAGTTCCCTGTGGAGGTACAGTGTCGTCAGCTCATCAATCAAGCTGGAATAGAAGAAGTCCAGACCTCCGAGTCGCAAAGACAGCTCCTCCAAAGACATATGGTTCCGACTCAATAAATTCTGGGCGATGAGTAGCTGATCCGCATTGATGAGAGTGAAATGCATCATTTGTAGCGCGGATAGGTCACTGTAGTAGTGTGCTTGGTCAAAGACGCCCTGTGCTATACGCGGCAGTAAGCAAATCCACAAGATGGTGAGACCGGCTGGGGCTTTGAACCTGCGCGCCATCTCCTGCCAGTCCTCGACTGTCGCCGGAAAGGTAGCTTGATCGCATGAGCGACGCGCTGTGCTCTCGATGCAATGACTGAGCTCCAGGCAGAGCAAGTCGTCGCTTCGGCCAGCAAGGTACTGCATGACATTACCGGGAAGTAGGGTACAGTGACGAAATCTGATGGAGGCAAGGCCGGGAAGAGATGGAAGGACGTCGGAGGTGATAGGCAGAGCAAGAAAAGAGCACTCGAGCAGGTCAAGCTCGCAGAGCGTATCGCTTCCGTGAACCAGTTGGCTAAGTTCAACGATGCATAGGTTCCGAGAGTTTCGAATGAAAAGCTTGTCCACGCTATCCAAGCAGGGTAGCATGACGGGAAGGCGGGCGAGAGGTAGCTCATCGCACAGCGTCAGTCGGAGACGTCGAACGCGACCACCAAGATGGTTGTCTTGCAGAAACTTGGAGAGTTCCGACATCTGTGCAGTGCGCAGTATGTAAGTAACCATCGTCAAGTTGAAGGCCACTGGCAAAGTACCTTCGACATAGTGATGAAGAAGTCGCTCCCTCCGCCAATGACCTTGACACTCTCGAACGCTGCACCGAGAAAACAATGTCGCAAGGTTTTGCATGCACCGGATGCCAGAGCAGCGTCGCGAACGCTTAGGTCCTTCGAGATCAACTCGAGGACATCAAATGGTAGATCCGTCAGCGCTTGCGGCTGAGAGGGGCTGTGTAGCAGAGCGAGTGAAGGATAGCCTATGACCTTGGAGACCATGTTGTTTGGCTTTGAGCAGATTTTGCGAGCAGGTCGTCGTCGACGCAAGGACAGAGGCCAACGATTGGGAGGAGTTATAAGCGCAAGCAGACCTCTGAACCTCTGAGCGTGTTTATCCCCATGGTGCTGCAAAGGGTTCATGAGGACCCCAGGACGACGTTCAGCCATTGAGGTCAGTAGGGAAGTTCAGCGCAATCACCGGACGTTTTAAGTACCACATTTGGAATGATCGCCGTACATACTGATCAGTATGTCAACTTCGTACATTGATCATGACCACGTATCAGTCGATTTGGCCTTCTATCACCCGGACGATGCTCATCTATTGCGCCTGTTGGAGCAAACGATTCTCCGTCATGCACACAAGAGGACGATAAGGTACATTTGTCCAGCTCCGAGTTGCAAAATACTATTTGACAAGATTTAGCGCATTTCTGCTTCGCGATGACACCTCGCAGATGATACCAGGGCCGCTCTTGTGTTTCTGGAAGATGGGTGGGGGGTTTCACCTTGCTTGCAGGCGGGATTTACCTAACAAGCAGCAGATCGCGATGAGTGGTGACAGTCTCCGACATCGACCAACCAAACAGGCCCACCCTCTATCCTTTGACGCGCGCCCTGTTGCACTCCCGACGACCAGTCCAGTCTCAAACAGTCTCAAACCTCCTCTGGGCCGCTCCCCGCCTCACCACACTCAATGGCTTCTCTCAGTCCAGAGTCCCCTGATCGTTCTGTCAGTCCGTCTCCACCACCCTCTATCCATCTCGTCGACGACATAATTCTCCTTATTGGAGAATTTGGGTGCGAGGATTTTCAAACTGCTCGTGCGCTCAACAACACCGCCAAGCGCTTCTGCACTATGGCTAAGAGATCCATCTTCAAAGAAATCAATGCTGACCAGAACTATGACCTCGATGCGCAACAGGGAGTCAACCCCATGTCCCTGACGTGGTGGCGGTTAGCTCGCCCAGATCGCTCTGTAATCTCAGGCGCAGCGAGCTGGGCAAGGATTATAACGTTCTTTTCCGAGAACCCGCACCTCTGCCGTCTTGTTCAGCACCTGCGCCTTATTGGCAGATCCTCCGTCATTGCTGGTGGTCGTGCTAGCGACGCTCTCACCACTGCTCCCCTCCCTCACTCGGCAACTACAATCTTTGTTCTGTTTCGGAACATTCGAGCGCTGACCCTCACCGATATTCACACCATTGATCTCCCCCTCACGAGCGCGCCCACCAGCATTCGGACTTTGAGGTTCGACGGTTGTACAGTCTATCTCGACGACCTACCAGGCTTCGTCAGCGAGCTTGTACGGGTGGACAACCTTGTTTTCGGCTATCAGAACACCTTTGTTTCCTCTTTCACCGACATCGAGAGAGACATCCCTCCTGAATTTCCCACCATTACATCCCTCGCTATCACCTTTAACTCCTGGCCAATTCTCGAAGACAGTCGCGTCTTCATCAGTGCTCCTGGCGTTCGCAGCATAGAATTTCGTCTTAGCCCGAATCAACTTTGGAAATTGACGGACGTGCTGCATTACATCTGTGCCGGAAGTCCTATTGAGATCTTCCGGCTACACTTCAGTAAGCTGCCTTTTCCAAACGATCAAAGCTACATTCTCACTTATCTCAGACCGCTCGAACGCTCCATGGACTTCTGATTGGAGAGCAGCGCGCATGTTCACACACTTGGAGGAGCTCACCGCCCTACAAATCCATCTGGTCGACGATCAGCTCGAGGGCCTCAGTAGGACTATGTCCCGTATTCGTCCCCCTGCTCTCGAGTTCATGGAGCTACACATTCATGTCGGACGTCTCTTCAAATTTAACACGCCACACACCATCGATTATGCGGCCCGGCGCCTCATTCGACGATTGTGCCGTGGAATGTTACCTATCATACTACGCGATCCCAACAGTCCGTGTCACGCTCACATCGAATTTTGTCTCCAAACCGAGTATGTGCTCGCTCCGACGAAGATACAGCCTGGTCTGAGCGTGACGTGGTGGAGTGATCTCACCTTCGCCCTCCAGTCTCTCTTCGAGGAGTCGCTCCCAGTTCCACCTGGCACTATTTCTTTCTCCATAGAGCCCACAGCCTGGCGCTCCTTGGACCCGAACTCGGATACCCCGTGGGCTCAGCGAAGATGGAGGAGACTCTGTGCCGCCATACACAAGAACAAGGAAGAGCAGTTCGAAGCTCGAGCCCGGCATGCTTTCAGGGTTGGAGGGGACGCGGAGGTGCAGTTTTGGGAGGATTGGAGGTCTGATAGCGGTGAAGAAGATGGCGACGTTAGCGCAGAACATGGTATAGCGCAGTGATAGTATCAAGAGAAGACTAATATTGCATATGGGCCTCACTAAGTCGCATCGTAGGATTGATCAGTTTGACTCAGAATACAGTAGCAGCTAGCTAACTTGCACCAACTCGGGCCGTGTATTTCCCTGCTGGGCCAAAAACGGCTTGATCCTTCCGGTGACGATGACGCTTCTTGGACCTTCACAGGACCTTCATGTACTCGATCTCCCGCGGCTGCCAGGATTCGACTCACGAGATGACCAGAAAAAGGCTCCTTCACTACTATCTTCGACACAGCTCCTAAGCCTATTGACCTGTGTAATCTACGTCTGTCTCATCCGATGACTGCTTCTTGAAGCTCTTGGACTCGCTTCTCCAGCGCAATTCGCTCCATCTCGGCCTTCTCCGCCTCAGCCCTTGCTTGCACTAGCTCCGCTCGACTACTATCCAAGGCCTTAGCCATGTCCAGGGCCTCTGTTCGCGCAGCCTTGAGTAGATTCTGAAAGATAGTTCCCCATCCCTGCTGGATCGAGTTGACACCATCGGCATCACTGCGAAGAAGACGAGGCGAAACATAGGCAACGAAATCGCGACCAGAAGTCTGATGCTGGGCTACGACGTGAAGCCAGCAATTGGTCTCCATGGAAAGACTCTCACACTGGGTTGATGCGCATAAGAATTGGGCACTGGGCGGCTAGTACGACACTCACTCTTGCAATGATCTCCTTCATGATACGTTCAAAACGTCTTGCGGATGCCTCTGTGCTACTGATCGGAGGACGGAGAGGACGCGGTCTTTGAATAACTAGAAGGTGAGCGTTAGATCTCGACACGGTCTCAGAGCGACAAGCACTGACGGAAGGGGCGGCCGCCACGATTCGCAGTGATAACACCTAGCTCATTCTTGCTGAGGACGGGACGCGTACGAGTGACGACCTTGGCCTGGTGGCGGGTGACGACCATTGGAAGCTCTGAGCTGTGGCAGGGAACAAACGACGGGTGAACAGACGGGCGACGAAAGAACCCATTTGCTGGTATTTATGAAGGGGAGCAACGGCGAGATCTTGTCTTCTTACATCATTTGTTCTGGCTAATGCAATTTTCCTCTTGTACGCATGGCGATTATTTGAAGCCCCATGGAAGCATTGTAGTAAGTACCCTGGGACCCGTCACTGAGAGAGGTACCTACCCCCTGGAAACCAGATCTGATCGCCCAAAGCTCAAGATCCCCGACTGTCTTGGGGATTTATTGGTCGGGGATCCATCATTGAACCTTATTTCCGAGCCCTATAATCCCCAAGGTCATTCGACCTTTGCTCGATGCAAATTCCCCACTCCATCCCTCAGCCCACCTCTCTGTTTCCTGGACCTTACCTTCTAGCTTGATTTCAACATGCCAGCCTCCGTGAAGCCAAAGCGTACTTCAGCCAAGCCGCCTTCGAGCCACCTTGTTCCTCCCCCACTTCCTCCTGGTATCACAGCATCTTCCAGCCCGGCTCGTAAACCACCCGTGCAACGCACAGCGGGGGCAGTTCCGCCTCCAAAGGAACGTACGCTTGCACAGAAGCGGTCCTACGTCTCTAGAACTGTCAAGAGGTCTCAAAGGGACATCGAGTCGGCAACACTGGCCATTGCTCAAGCTCAGCAAAAACTTGACGCCCTTTCCCCCGATGACGCTTCCGGAATCGCCGTAGCTCGTATGTTTCCGCCCAGTTCAACATGACAGGCGTCCGATGCTAATATGGCGCGGCAGAGTCTGAACTTCAGAAGCAGCAGACGAGGTTGCACAAGTTTCAAGAGGAGAATAGCGCAGCCCAGGAGCAGTATAGGACGTATGACCTTCTTCTCCTGGCAAAGGACGGCCACGGTGACGCCTTGAAGGAGCTCGAGGCAATGAAGCTTGAGAAAGAGCGGAAGGCCGCCATCCAGGAGACAGCACCAGAGGGCGAGCTGCCAGCTCCCTTTGCCATTCAGACGACGCCAGAGGGCGGGCCGCCAGCTCCCTTTGCTATTCAGACGACGCTAGAGGGCGGGCTGCCAGCTCCCTTTGCTGTCCAGACGGTGCCAGAGGGCGGGCTGCCAGCTCCCTTTGCTATTCAGACGACGCTAGAGGGCGGACCACAAGCTCTCTTATCACCGCCCGATCCTATGCTGGATTCCAATGATTCGAGGGTAAGCAGCTGTTTTGTGGCGTGAAGACCGTCCACATACATTGTTCTAACTCATGTTAGTTGTTGGCTCCCATACCCGAAGAAGACTCCCAGAATCACGGCTGGGACGAAGGCGCACAGTTGTATTCGGATCCCCATTACGCGCTTGACAGTAACAACCTTCAGCTGGCCAACGACGTACCTTCATCGTATGGGTATGAATCTCGTTCGAGCCATACTATTCCCGACTCTTCGTATTCTTTGGGCTTGAACACGAATTCACACCCGAACCTACATTTCTTCAACAATCAATACGAAGAAACTTACATCAACCACGCGTATTATCCAACACGTGAGCGTACTCCATCATCATTGCAGCCGAGTCTGATCACTCTTTGCTTTCTAGACAACGATCACCACGTCCCGCTAGGCTCGAATAGCCGTAAGTCCTTCAAACTCGTTCGGTCCATCGATCTCACGTATCGCAGACATGTCCATGCCCATCTCAAATTTTACTCCCAACAACTCCTTCTCGATGAAACGTGCGCTTGATGACGCCAGTGCCGACGTCCCTTCGAGCAAGAAAATTCGCTCCGCAGCTCGGGAAGTCGACTTCAACCCAGGAACCGTACAGCACTTCATTCCGAACTTCCACCATTCGCAGGACACAACCGCCCACGCTCCGTGCAACTCGACGTCGCACACCTCGCTCGCCCAGCCTGCCCTTCACGCTGGTGCCCATACTCCGGACCCCGTCTCAAGCATACGTCAGGCGTCGTTCTCAGGCGGCGAAAACTACGCAGTAAACATGGATGGATCACGCGCAAATACATCTACGTGAGTCCAGTGCATGCGCCTCTCAAGAGGCATTCAATTCGCAAGACTCATTTTGTTTATGGGCAGGTTTGGCGCCCCCCATTCGGTCCAGCAACCTCTATCCGAAAGAGCCCAACTACCTCCATCTCAAGGAGCTCCCCCCATGCACGAACAGCAAGCCCAAGACCTATCACCGTGTACTTCGCCTTCTCCGCCGATGCCCACTTCCATCTATTCAGCGGAGCAGCCGACTTCCGTATCACAGCCCACCCTTTCTGACAGTGTGCAAATCCATGTGGAAGTTGCGGACGCACCGGAACATCCAACTCCACCTCGTCCCACTGCCAGGCAAGCGGAGACGCCGCAGCCCTCGGGCCTCGACACTAGCTCTCACAGCAGTGCACCTGAGTCTACAGAACGCACGGCGTCTCCAACGGCACCGGGAGATGCTCTCGTAGGCACTACCCTCTTCGATGCCGAAGCCGCTCCTCCCGCTCAATCTGCTCCCAATACGCCACCCAATGGGGCCGTATTCAATTCGCCGGGCGACGCCATTTCTCGCCCCGTCTCACCTTCTCAACCACATTCCTCTCCGTCACTCGAACCGGCCCCAACCACTCGGACTCCAGCGAGTAATCCGAGCCAAGTATGTGCGAACAATATTCCAGCCCGCATCGGTGTCGTCAACGGATCAGTCATTCCTGCGCCTGAAGGGTACGACTCGGATGAGGACGGCGAAGCTGACGATGAAGAGCACCCGAATCCGTCAGACCTCCATTCCTCCAACCCCTCAGGATCCATAGAGGGCACTCAGACCGCCACATCACAGCTGCCAGGGAGTGTGTCGACGGAAGAGGAGGGAGTAGGGTCTACGCAGGCTAACGAAAAGCCCATGGAAGCCACCGCCTCGAAGTCCACGGTCTCTGCACCTACCAAAATCGAATCCGAGGCAGAAGAGTCAAAGCACGTCGAGGCTGCGCCCGCCAAGAGGATCTCTTCCGACGCTTGGAAGAAGTTCTCGCCTGAGACGCAGGCAGAAAAACTCGGTGAGTCTGTGTCTCTCAACGCCTACCTGAGAATCGTGTTGACTTCAGACGTAGTCAAGATGGAGAAGCAAGTGAATAAATGGCTGCAAGACTATCCCAAAGGCGAAATCGACGGAGACCTCCGTAGCCTCCTTCGCGATAATTCCTTCCTTCTCCCTGCCACCGCTGATGCGAATGCGGATTTGGTGCTGCACATCCACGAGTTCGCGTCTGGACCAAAGCGAAATCCGACGATCACTATTCGCTGCCGGTACCACCGAAACTCCCGCCACAACTCAGACGCGAACGACGCTACGGGTGGTTGTCCGTACGGAGCTGCTTCTGGTATCGCAACCAGTGCCAGCGCCAATCCAGCAGAGGGAGTTGCTCATTGCGGGTGTCTCAAGGAGGATATTCTTTGGGACTATCTCTTTTTCAAGACGTCCAGGATTCGAACGAGCGCATTCGCGAAGGAGCCTGGCATTGAAGACAGCTGGAACACGCAGCCACTGAATCCCAGGATTCGGGCCCTTATGATTGACTTCGTCAAACAGGTTTTCCCCGTCCCCCTTCGGGAGATTTATCAATATCCCAACGGCATGAAGGCAGGCAAGTCCCTCGGCGCGCGCCCACTCCAGCGCAATCAGCACAACATCTGGAACCGTCACATAGGGATTCTCCAAGAGTGGCTGCAGAAAAGAGCTTTGAAGGCAAAGGTGGTCACGACTGGAGAAGAGAAGCATATAGCTGAGGTCGATACCAAGCCGTCAGTGGAGGGTCAGACGAAGGAGTCGACCGAGGCCAAGTAGAGTCCCATGCGCCGCCGTCCATTATATCTCATGCCCTATATAAGTTGTATCCTTCGAACCTTTACTTCTCAATGACAAGCATATTATTTACCCTCAACGCGCACAGTCAATGACCGCTTGATAAGATGCAACAGATACTTCAGGTCAAATGGGACGCACACGAGAGCTGAGCGTGATTGCAACGTAGCGTCTGAATATTATCTGTGGAGGGTTTATACAACAAGACAATAAGGCCTACACCAAGCATTTTCAGTCTCAAGACAACTTCGGCAGCATGACAATGCCTCAAGAGCAGCGAAATCTGAGATGATAAGCCAAGAGTGGGGGCGTACGATGTCGGAATGTTATGAAAGGAGAACTCATATACACGGCTAGACAATGAGCGCTGTCAACATTCAGCTCAACAAGCGGATGCCCGACACATCAGCAAACGTGCAATGCCATTCGAGAAAAGGACTACATAGGTATTGGGACAAGGGGATGTGCACAGTGTCTGAATGTTGAGCACCGACGTCGTGCAGACTATGACTAGTTACAGGACGTTGCCAGAATCCAGTCTGTTTGACGCTGCCGACTCAAGTGAACAAGAGCTCGTTACTCGCCTGTTAATCTATGTAATCAAACTAGCTACTCACCTGGCAAAGCAAGAGTGCACAACCGAGAAGCCCAGAGGGAATACTTGACTGTCTGAACTTTGGACGTTGAGACTGTGTACTGCATGGCTAAAGCAAGTACATGAACAGAATTCAGTTGCTTGTTGGGCGGCGGCGGCGTAAACATACCTGTCAGACTCAGAGCAATTCTCCAATTCGTGAGGTTCAAGACAACGCGCGCGCCTCACGTCTGAATGCTAAGCATTCAGATGAGGGACTACACGAAGACAAAGAGGGTAAGCTCAAAAGTCAGTCAACATAACTGACGAACACGTCTTCTGACGTTCACATCGCTGCGCAGCCAGTCATAAGAGTGTACGATACGATACGCACCATCAGTATAGTGAAAGATGGGCGCTGCGTCCGAAGGATATGTGGCGAGTCCAAGTCCACAAAGCTAACTAGTGAATGTGATTACCATTCAGTATATGTGGACGCAAAAGTTGCATGTCGCGGCTCGAGTCTGAGAGCAGAGCCTAACTTGAAAGAATCATGCCCGAGTCAAAATTAACAGAGAACGAGACTGAGGGCTGGAAAGTAGCTGTCAGTTGCGCACATCTGCATACCTAGATCAAGGACGTGATCGATATAATTCAGTCTCCCCTACAGAGGCAAACAGAGCAACCAGAGCATGGCCAGAAGAGAATGAGGGTGTAATTCAGCAGAAGTTTACAGGGAAAATCGGTTGAGAAGTCAATCGTCCATGAGTAAGTTATAGGCTGGCTTGAACATCTCGATGTTACCATCGGTAGCGTTCTGAGGCGTGACAGTCACTGCACTTCCTCTCTTTATCCCATTTCGATGCCTAAACGCATCTACCACACGGATGAGGAGCGCCAGGCTGCCAAGAGAAGGAGAAATGCGGCACACTACGAGAAGTTAGTCTTCCATATCATCCCTACTTACACTAACGAGTCGTTGCAGAAAAAGAGAGGAACTGTCGCAAAAGGCCATACAGCGTTATGCACAAAAGAAAGGTGGCCAGGTTAGGCTGCGTCGGCGAAAATGGGCACATTATGAGTGAGTTGTCCTACGTACCCTGATCAATCGTTGACGTTGTGTGTACTCAGTCTTTCGCCTCCAAGCAAACCTTCAGCCTGGAAGCTCTGCGAGCTCGTGCAGCACCAGGGTGACGTCGCTCGCAGCTATCACGACGGCAACCTCTTGCACTACCTGAACTGCTTGGCGAATAAGCTAGCGGTGGCCCCGGATGACGGTATCCTCAGGATAGACCTCGACGTGGCGTTTTGTGCTATCCGGGGTGCCCGCGATGCTGGGCGAAGGCACTGGCTCCGTATTCAAGACTTGCCTAGTTTCGGGGAGTTCAGCCACTGCCCCGAGTGGAAGGCCGCGGATAGGGTCATGCAAGAGCTCAACCGCATGCATCTGTGGATGGCAGATATTCGGACATGCCTGCGTTTTGATACTTTTGCCATATCTTACGCCCAGGGCAATCTCCTATTCCAGAAGGAGCTTACCATCGTTGATTTGGACATGGATAGTGACCCTCCCTCTGACATCGACAGTGAGGTTTCCCTGGAATTACATGGGCAGGACGAGTCGGAGATATAGTCACCACATGTTCACGCGTCGATAGAATCGCTAATTTCCAGATGTGGATCTCGAAGTATCTCACTTTCGTCTCATTGAAGATCTAAATCCTCTCGGTAGTGCTTCCCTGCAATCAGAAGGTTCGCAAGTGGCATGCGCTGGTCATCACTGTCGCGAGCGTGGACTGTTGAAAAGGTGAGCAAGTTGCGGCTGTTGCCCTCATGTCTTCCCCCTTTTCTGACTCTTTTGCCGCCCCCAACTCCCCCCATGCTTCAGTGCTGCCAACGGGGCCACCAGCCGTGTCAGATGGTGTTTTGTACGATGCTACCCCGTCTGGCGGCCCGCTGAGAGCAAGAACGGAAGCGGGTGAGTCTCCAGTGCCGTCTGCGACGCAAGCAGTTACCCACTGATAGCATAGATGGGGATGAGTTGCAAGAGAAGGACGTGCGCACCCCCGCTGGTAGTGCGCTTTCCTTACCTCCTCTACACCTTTCTAACCGCCTCACTCTCAGCAAACGCCTACCTGCATGAACCGGAGCTTGCGTCAACGGACTACGCAGCACCAGGTGACCGCTTCTATGTCGGTGTTTCATTCGACAGAGTGCCTACCGCTCCTCTGAGGGCGACGCGTATTCCCGAGGGTACGCCAAGGAAGTTCTTGGCAGTCACCAGAGGTCGCTCTGTCGGTATCTTTCTTACGCCGTGAGTGTGCAATGCTTGTCCCATGACAGTGCCTGACTTCTCTTCTTCAAGTGAAGAAGCTGAGGCTGCCGTCGTCGGCGTATCTGGGTTTGTTCGAAAGGGATACAAGTCACAGCGCGATGCCGTCGCGTTTTTCAATGAGCAGCTGGAGCTTGGCAAGGTCAAGGTTGTTCACACTCCTGGTCTCAAGCCGTGAGTAATCTCACACCGCCGCCATTTACCTTGCGTTGAATTTCCCTAGGTTTTGCACCCTTACTTTCCGATCTTGCATCGTGGTGTAATCATTGTACCAGACGTTCTCGAGTGTAGGCCGTCAGCGAATGTAGCACGAATATAACACGCTTGATTACGACTGCAAGCTGATAGTCACAGCAAGTTGTGGTCTTCGCGATGGGCTCCTACGGCCGCGACAACGACCAAGGCGGCAGGTTCCTTCGGACCTTCACCTGTTGAGGTCTGTGATGCTCGGGCCGTAGATTCCATAGTCCCGAGTTATGTCAAGTAGATATTATAATCATGGATCTTTTGCTTCCACCTCACCATCGTCGTTCCGTCCTCGCGCAACCAGGCCCAATGCGACGCTGGCTTACGCGCCAAACAGGGACCACGTTACACGGCTTCGTCGTCTTCCTCCTTACTGATAGTCCTACCCTCCGCAGTCTTGTTGCTCGCCCTCGTCATGGGTGCCCAGGCCGTTGTCACCCGTATCATCGCAATCAACACAGGTTGCCAGCGATACTACATTGTGCGACCAAATCTTTTCCTACCACTGCACTACCTACCAGCTCACCGTCGACAAAGCTGTCAATCGCGTTCAGGAGCGTACCGCGATCGTCTGCCCCCAGGAGTTCATCGGGACGCTTGAGTGCTCCGCGGAGAGCATAGCAGCAATGCAAGTGAAATCCATCGCCCCCATTGTGCTGAGACGCGCGCAGGCAGAGTCCCTTTTAGGTTGTGGTTGAACGAAGAACGTATCCCGTGATCGCGCGCGCTGCAGCTTGTCCATTGACCGCCATGCCAGGCACCAAACGCAAGAACCGGCCGTCGGGCTCGAACACTGCGCCCTCCCCAAAAAAGTCCAAGTGGACGGCGAAAAGCACAGGCGGCAAGCTCCCGCGGCAGCCGACACACGGTACGTCCTCGCTCCAGGTCTCGCCCCTGCCACTCACGCCACGCATGCAGACGACGGCCCTCCGAAAAAGAAACATCGATTCAGACCAGGAACGGCTGCACTGCGGGAGATCCGGAAGTACCAGAAGAGCACGGACCTGTTGCTCAGAAAGCTGCCTTTTTCTCGTCTGGTGCGCTAGCTGTCTTCGTACATCGGACGGCGCTCACTTCGGGAATAGGCTCGGGAGATCGCGCAGGACTTGACGACGGACACGAATCGGGGCGCGGAAGACGGGGAATGTGATATGCGGTGGCAGAGCTCTGCCATTCAAGCGCTACAGGGGGCAACGGAGGCTTTTCTGGTTCATTTATTCGAAGACGCGTGCGTTACAACGCCCTCTGCCGCGGACACTCCCTCAACTGTCCTGCAGAAATCTGTGTGCCCTTCATGCCAAGCGTGTCACCATCATGCAGCGCGACATGCAGTTGGCCCGCCGAATACGCGGTCGATGGCACGGCATAACATGATGGCTCTCCGACTTATTTCTACGCCATATTTGTACCATCTTCTGTACTCTTTATCGATACCGACCGGCAATATGCTCTACCTCTAGACACAATGCCTCCCCCAGGCAATATTCCTTTCTTCCACAGACAACAAGGATCAGCGTTTGTACGCAGTGGGCGTGAGCATGTCGTATTAAGTCAAGAAAACGTCAACGAAACCCATTCGCAAGAGCGCGGCGTTCGTTTACTAAAAGTCGCGCTAGTCACGCCTGCATCACGTGTAGCTCGAGCGACGCGGTATAAATAGGTTTCAGCCTTTTTCCGGTCTCCCAGACCGCGTAACGAGTCCCTTGTGGGTCTCAGGCATCGCATACCTGCGCGGTCTCCGGGAAAGCCTCAGCTAGTACCAAAGAAGCTCGTCTTCGGCGTAAAGCCATTCTGTTCTTCTCCTGCTTAGATCTTACCCCAGGGACGCAGCGCGACGCCATGGTTGCCGTCACTCGCGCCGCCGCGCGCCTACGCAGGCTGGTGGACAAGGTTTTTGGGCCTGGGTGAGTGGTTGCCCTCTCCCTCCTTTTAATTTGCTTGAACCCGCGCAGGAACCCATCCTCCGCCGACTTGATGCTGGACTTGGACATGGTTCGCCTTGCAGAGCTGCGTCAGACAGCCCTTGACGACGAGGCGTTCAATGCGGACCCTCTCATGTACGAGTTCGTGCAAGCTGCTCCGGAGTCCTCAACTCCGTCCAACGACCCCGGCTGGGACGACTTCGAATGCAGTTCGTCCGACCTGTCCGACCTGTCCGACCTGTCCGACCTGTCCGACTTTCATGGTCTCTCTTGCGTCTCAGGGTCTGCCTCCGCTTCCGTACGCCCTCAAGCGTCGCGTACGCCCACCAAGCGCCCCGCCAAGCGCCTCCGCCGCTCCACCCTTCGTGGAGGTGCCTCCTCCGCATCTGGGACGGCTTCCTCTTCTCCCGTCGTCCGCCCTCCCGCCGTGACTTACCGCCACGACCCGGGGAATGGCGGCGTCTACTCCGCCTCTGCGCCCGTCGACGACGCATATGAGCCGCTTGAGGGCGTCGGCGGTCAAACGAGTCGGAACCGTCGGCGCCGTCATCAAAAGAGGAAGCGGGACGCAGAGCTCCGAGAAGAGGAGCGGACGGAGACGTATGAGGCGGAGGCAGCTCTGACCGTCGCTGGCCTGCCTCTCACCTCCACTGCCTGGATGGGTAAAAGGTTCGACGCGAATCCAGCAGCTCTCTTACGGAAAGCACACAAGGCGGGGGAGAGCATCTGGGACTTTGTCCAGGGCATGCGACCCATCCCTTACGTGGGCAAAGCCACTCATGTGTTGGACTCGGCCGGGCGCCTGATCATCTATCGCTCTGAGATCACCCCCGAGATCTTGCGCCTCCTTCCAAAATTCCTCGCGCAAGCTCGGGCGTTCGTGCAGGCTTGCGTGCCCATGACCGACTCTGCCATGCAAGCAAATAAGCGCGGCTCGCATTGGTTTTGCATAGCTGGCATAGACCGCAACAACAAGGCCAGGCCGGCCTATTCGCAATGGCACAAGGACAACGAGAAACTTCTGGAGGAGCACTTTGGGGAACGAAGCGCCTTCACCTCTGTCAGGTATTTCTTTGCGCGGGCCACCTTGAAGGAGTACTGACGGAATGTCAGTAAAATTGCGAATCACATCTTCAAAACGATATTTCCTGGCGTGGCCCGTCGATACCAGGCTTGTAACGACTACATGGTTGAGAACCATGAGCTCTCGGCGCCGTTCGGTTATTTCTGGAATTGGTGCTTGAATGCACCTTGGCTGGGGTCCGAGATAGGGGGGGATTGGAATGGGAAGAGGCGAGTACACTGCGACCCGCACGTCGACTTCAAGAACCTTGCGCTCGGTATCTGCATCGTGTTTGTCTTTGGGGTCTTCAACCATCGGGAGAAGGCCTGGTTGGTCATCTGGGAGGCAAACGTCTACTTAGAGCTCCCCCCAGGCGTGTTTCTCCTCTACTCCTCCTCCTTGTTCTTCCACTTCAACGTGGACCTCCGCTCCAAGATCCAGGTTGTTACCACAGATGGGTCGTTTCCCACCCCCGAGAACTCAACACCCTTACCCCGCCCCAACGAGATATCAGAGGAAGATTGGGAGGCAGGTAATGGACGGGGCTCCGTGGTCTGGTTCAACCAGGCGTCTATGTTTCAAACCTCGGAAACTGGTTTTGACACTCTCATAAAAGCTCGTGCGAAGGGGCATAGCGGGAGGGCCGATGATCGATGGCTTGCTGGAGAAGACGCGGTGTACACCGCCTACACCCGCGCCAGCTAGAGGGGCAGAGGGCTCCTTCTTCTTCCTTTAGATTCGAACCGGTCCTAACTACTTATAATTACTTGCGCGGGACCCTCTCAGTACTTAGTAATATCTATGCAATAGCTCAATATCGTCTGCATTGGAAGGTCTTAGCTCAATGTAGCCCTCAAGCGCTCAAGAGCTTGTCAGTGACAAGTGCAAGCTGAGTGCAAGGGTTAGCTGGCTGGATTCGGCCCTGCACTTCATGACTTAGCCCTTGCTTTCCTTCCTCCCGTCATCCCATATGTCTGAAGACGCTCCCTACCGAGTAACGCGTCTAGTTGCTCCAGACTCCCCACCTTCCCCGGTAAAAATCCTTCCCCGCCTAGTGCCTCAAGCCAGTCCCGAGAAGCCCTTGCCAGTTCGACGGCCGATAGCTCGCCGACAGAATGCAACGACCGCTTCCTCAGGTCAAGGTCAAGCCCAAGCACCGCCTATACGTCAGCCGCGCGTAGACTTGAACCAGAATCTGGTGAACACCTTCCTCTCCCTTTCCAATGCCTCGCCAGCGCGTCCCATATTTATGCCCAGCCAAGGGATGTCCTTGGTCGAGCATTCAAGCAGCTCCCCTGCAGGCTTCGTGCAGGTACCAAGCTTGCTGGATTTGTTGGGTGCTCAGCAGGAGCACTTCCAAGAAGACCAACCATGCGACAACGATCTGGATGCTACTTCGCTGTCAGACTTCATTCCGCCTGACGCTTTCTCTGCCCCGCTACTGTTACCCAATAACGAACAGATGTTCCTCCGGTACATACAGGCAGTTCAGGACTTCATTGCGGGCTTTCACCGCATCTCCCGTAACTGGATCGTGGTTCAGGGATGGAACAGCAAGGAGCTGTGTGCCGTGGTGAGTCACACTGCAGGCTGTGGCGTTCGTGTATGGCAGCTAATCGCCCTCGACGACAGCCGAGATGGTATCATCTGCACTTCGCGATGCTAGACGGCGAGGTCAACGTGAATTGTGGTTGTCCCGGATCCAGAATGTCTTTGACCATGTGCGTACACGAGCAGTACTTGCGTGAGTACCAGGAGGATCTATTTCCCATGGAGGCCTCATTTGTAGACGGTAAGTGGCTCCATCATACCTCTTCTCCTTGAGCTGAGTTGTTCACTTCAGCAAACCCCATTCTTGTGTTCAGAGAACCCCAGACGACCACCACTGTTCACAGCTGCTTCTCAGTGGGCACCAACTTTAGTGCTCGTCGTGCTCTTGTGGATCATCGTGGCGTTGAAGGCGGCGGAGGCGTATGGCGCTGCTCTCGTGATAAAGGAGGCGGCTGTGAGCACATCAAACTTTGCATGCGCCACTTGGAGGAGCTTGAGTCAGGCGTAGCCAACCTTGACGGCCACGAGAGTGTTGACTATAGTGAAGATTATGACGAAGACGCTGAAGGGACGTCCATGCCTGGTAAGAGTTGTAGTCGCGCCCTTTTGTTGCTTTGGCTTACTGGAGATGAGACGTCTTCCAAATCCAGGCCGACAAAACATCGGCGGCGGACATGGGAATCTCTAAGCTCCCGGTGCTGCCGCCTGTCTGGGCTGCTTTACCAATGGACACCCAGATTTATCCCAGGCCGCCGCCCGTCAGAGTCTCACCTGGTCATATTCTTCTGGGCACAGAGCCGTCATCTCTCTGTCAAGGCGCCGGGGAGGTCCTGGTTGTTGATCAAGAGCCAGGACACGTCTCTGCGCGCCTGTACACCATCCTAGACGTGCAGGACGTGGGAGTACAGATATACCTGTGCCCGTGTCCCAACAAACGGTGTAACATAGGTCCTGACACGCGCAGGCTAGGAATCTTTAACTACAGCAACACAAAACTGTTCACGCACGAGCTACTGGACGAATACACGTCCCTCTATACGGTTTCTGAGACCCCATTCCACGCCTTCGTCACCATCATGAATAGGCGGTACCAAACCTCTGGCAAAGATCTCAAGTTCGTGTCACCAGACGAGTTCCGCAATGTCTGGTTTGCTTATGCGCGCCTGATGGTTTTCGACAACGACTTTCAGTGTGTTTCGTGTGGCCAAAACCCCAAGGAGGTCGTCTTCGATGGCATGGTGCTTGCTTTCTCCAAAATTCAGAGACTTCCTTCCCTAAGGCCGCCAACCACCATTGACGAAGCGCACTCCCCCATTCGACACTCTCGTCGTTATGCCAAGAACGTCACTTTCATCCACACCGACGTTCTCAGGAAAGAGATGGTCAAAGTGCTTCGCGCGCCCCCGTGCAACGGAGAGCAGGGAACTGAGACTGTGCAGCATCTTGCTCGCTTGGAGCGAATCAAGAATGCGCTGCAGACGACCCAGTACGTGTCAGGAGCAGGTCATCTTACGAACTACTCCTACGACCTGGCAACGGTCTGGGACGACATGTGGGGGCATGAGGCTTATCTGGCCAGGCGCGAGCCTATTCCAGAGCTGAAGCGCCTATTCTCGCAGGTGAAGTGACTTACATGGCCTCCACGAGCTCAGGTGCTCACATCGTCCGCAAGATTTGCGGGCCGGAATGGGCACTACAGGTTGTCAACATTCGAGCCATCGATGCATTGAAGGAGTTCATCAAGACACAAAGTCCTGCCAGCTTGGAGCAATTGGCTCGTGTTCCAGCGCTGTACCAAGCCATTCATACTGCGAGGGCCACTACTACTTATGACCCGCGGTTCAATTTGCATCAAATCGTCTATCTTTGCGGTTGGCTGTTGTTTCGAGTGGAGCAAGTTCGCGCGCAGCTGCTTGAACCAGAACAGCCGCCTGATCCACCTAGTCATCCCAGCGAATTTGACAACTCATGGGAAGAGGTGCGTTGTGCCAAGCTGCTCGGTATTTCTTGGTATCGACAAACTATGCGCAGACGGGCTGTTATTATTCGATGCCTCAAATTCGGCACCGCCCTCGATATCCTGGCCTTGCGCATGACCAAAAGGCGGAAAAAGCCAACAAAGATCGCGACAAGTGTTCGAAATACTATGACCAGTACGGAAAGCGAAAGCTTACTGGGGGCATCATGGTGGTGTGGTGTCGACACAGCGTGGCATACGGGTACCACTGCATACCTAACGCAGAGGGGCGTAACGACGTGTTCTCCGCCTTATACACTCGCTGGCAAGTCGCACCAGAGGTGGTTGTCTATGACTTTGCGTGCGCCCTGGCGCCGTACTGCATGACCAGGGAACCTCAATTTTTTGCACGCACTCTTATGGGAGTTGACGGCTTTCACGCCGGTGGACACTCACAATGTAGTCAGGCCTCCATGATCACAAATTACGCCGCAACGGATCCCTCTCTGGCAAAGGTAAACACTAGCGCGGCAGAGTGTGGAAACGGTGCATTGAGTAAAATTCGCACTTCCGTCCGGTACATGGGACAGCGCCGGGCTGTCATATACACCAAGGTCTTCTTGTCGATTTGGAATCGAATGAAGATCTTGCGCATGTTTGAGTCGGCGCGTTTGGAGCAGGCATTGGTCGAGACAGCTGTTTAGGATTTTTAATGATAATACTACATATTCAGCAGGAACAAGAGTCGACGTAAATATGGAGTCTCTCAGCAGGGATGTAAAAGAGGTGATCTACAAAGAGAGGGAGGACAGTATTATCACAGAATTCCTTCATTGCAGTCCTACCCTGAGAACAAACATCCGTGAAGAAGATACGAATCGTTACTGTTTCAAGACCGTCAGCCCGGCTGGCGCCACATAGCATGAGATTCAAACGAAATATGGACTGATGAGGAAGATGACCGATAGATGAATAATTCTCGGACTGGATGCAGACGGAGATGTGGATGGTACGAAGCTGACCCCATTGGAGGGCATGCAAAGTGCGTCCCAGGCCGAGAAGGTCGTTGAAAGGAACTTCAATGCGTAAGTGTTTGACTGACGGGGGGAATTCCACGAAAAGAGGCCAAGGGCGGGTCCAAGAAGGGCGAAGGGGAAGAGAAGGATTCATCACTAGGTTCATGTGGGTTATGAGAAATAAAATGAAGGGAAAGAAGCGTACGGATCTCTAGTATCAATGTTGAGCAAGTGTGCCGACACATGAAGCGCAGCCAGTAAGCCAGCTTGTCCGTCATATCCGCAGGTTTGAGTCGGGAGACCCGAAGAGTATGCATGAGGGGGCAGGAGATGAATGGGGGATACTCCTCCTCAACGGAGAAGGTGTCGGATAAGCAAATGTGGAGCTGAAGAACGTGCAGAGCAGTAGGCCACGAGGGCTCATCTTCAAACGCGTTGGGAAGGTCCACGGGGATGCGACATTGATCAAGCGTCAGGTTTACGACGGTGGGGGCCATGGAGAGAAGGTAATCGAGATGGACAAGGGATACGATGCAACGCCGGAATTCGAGCGTGGAAAGGAAGCGCCTGTGATATAAATGCTGGGGAACGGCTAGCATGGAGAGAGCTTGTAGCCTCACGCGCTGCAAATTTGGAAAGAGGTGCATAAGAGCAAGGCCGTCACACACAAACTCGTTGGAAGGCTCTGGGAGCACAGAAGTCAACGAAAGTCGATTGACCGCGCGCGCCCAAGAAGCTGGGTGTGACCCGAAAAAAGCGACGACGTCCATTGCGCTGAGGAATGCATGCGTTTCGCACTCTACTCCAGGTTTTCCGGTCACCGAGATGCTCTGGAAAGCATAATGGCTTGCTCTATCATGGAAGGCGGAAGCCACCAGCCGAAGTGACAGGGAGGTTTGCTGATCGTTGTGGCATGCCTCGTCAATCACAGCGCGGACAAGCTCGATAGGGAGGTCTTGGATAGTAGTGGGAGAGGTTGTAATGGCGAGCGGCGGGGGTGATTGCACAGAAGCGGGAGGGGTTGTCCCAGCGGCGGACGAAGGGACTGATGGTGGCATGAAAACAACCAGCATGGGACAAGAATGTGCCCTGGGCGGGATGGTGATTGAGCTGGTGGAGGCTTGGGGATTGTCAGCAAGAGCAAACAGCTTTGGGGATTTGCACGCTTACCTTGACACGGCTCGGGGATTATCGGCAAGAAGACACGCTTCGGGGATTTGCACGCTTACCTTGAGACACCTCGGGGATCGTAGCTGACATTGGGAAGGCTCCGGGATCACTGGGAGAGAAAGAGCGCCGTCGGGGATTGATGAAGTGAGCTTGAGAAGGCTAGGGGGATTGTGAGCAAGAGGCGGCCAACATTGAGAAGGCTCGGGGATTACTGGCGAGAGAGAGCAACATCCGGGCAATGTGAAATGAACTTGAGAGGGCTTGAGGATTATCAGCAAGAAGGGATTGCTTCAGGGATTTGAATGCTTACCTTGACACAGCTCGGGGATCGTAGCTGAAATTGAGGAGGCTCGGGGATCACTGGCGAGAAAAGACGACATCCGGGAAATATGGAGTGAGCTTGAGAAGGCTCCGGGATTGTCAGCAAGGAGCGAACGCTTCGGGAATGTGCATGCTTACCTTGAGACACCTCGGGGATCGTAGCTGACATTGGGAAGGCTCCGGGATCACTGGAGAGAAAGAGCGCAGTCGGGGATTGATGAAGTGAGCTTGAGAAGGCTCGGGGATTGTGAGCAAGAGGCGGCCAACATTGAGAAGGCTCGGGGATCACTGGCAAGAAAGAGCGATGCCCAGGAAATATGAGCTGAACTTGAGAGGGCTCGGGGATTATCAGCCAGGAGCGAACGCTTCGGGGATTTGAATGCTTACCTTGAGACACCTCGGGGATCGTAGCTGACATTGGGAAGGCTCCGGGATCACTGGAGAGAAAGAGCGCCATCGGGGATCGTAGCTGACATTGGGAAGGCTCCGGGATCACTGGAGAGAAAGAGCGCCATCGGGGATTGATGAAGTGAGCTTGAGAAGGCTCCGGGATTGTCAGCAAGGAGCGAACGCTTCGGGGATGTGCATGCTTACCTTGACATGGCTCGGGGATTGTAGCTGACATTGAGGAGGCTCGGGGATCACTGGCGTGAAAGAGCGATGCCCAGGAAATATGAGCTGAACTTGAGAGGGCTCGGGGATTATCAGCCAGGAGCGAACGCTTCGGGGATTTGAATGCTTACCTTGAGTCACCTCGGGGATCGTAGCTGACATTGAGGAGGCTCGGGGATCACTGGCGAGAAAGAGCGATGCCCAGGAAATATGAGCTGAACTTGAGAAGGCTCCGGGATTGTCAGCAAGGAGCGAACGCTTCGGGGATGTGCATGCTTACCTTGACATGGCTCGGGGATCGTAGCTGACATTGAGGAGGCTCGGGAATCACTGGCGTGAAAGAGCGATGCCCAGGAAATATGAGCTGAACTTGAGAGGGCTCGGGGATTATCAGCCAGGAGCGAACGCTTCGGGGATTTGAATGCTTACCTTGACATGGCTCGGGGATCGTAGCTGACATTGGGAAGGCTCGGGGATCACTGGCGAGAAAGAGCGATGCCCAGGAAATATGAGCTGAACTTGAGAGGGCTCGGGGATTATCAGCCAGGAGCGAACACTTCGGGGATTTGAATGCTTACCTTGACACAGCTCGGGGATCGTAGCTGACATTGGGAAGGCTCGGGGATCACTGGCGAGAAAGAGCGATGCCCAGGAAATATGAGCTGAACTTGAGAGGGCTCGGGGATTATCAGCCAGGAGCGAACGCTTCGGGGATTTGAATGCTTACCTTGACACAGCTCGGGGATCGTAGCTGACATTGAGGAGGCTCGGGGATCACTGGCGTGAAAGAGCGATGCCCAGGAAGTGTGAGCTGAGCTGGAAGAGGCTCAGGGATTGTCAGCAAGAGCGAATGCTTCGGGGATATACGCTTACTTGGAGGAGGCGTAGAGATGTTAGCTGACATTGGGAAGGCTCCGGGATCACTGGCGAGAACGAGCAACGTCCGGGATTCATGAGCCGAGCTGGAGACGGCTCGGGGATGGTAACGGTCGTTGGGATGGTCCGGGGAATACTGGCAAGAAGTAGGGCGTCCGGGATTTGCGAGCTGACATTGGGATAGCTCGGGGATTCCTGGCTCGCGCGTGCATGAGGAGTGAAGCTGGGTCGGGGATCGGTTTGCAAAGCTGAGAAGCCTTGGGATCGTGGTGGTGGTGGAAGAGGGCTCGGGGATTGTTCAGGTGGTCGGGATGGGAAAAGAGTGTGAGCGGGCTCGGGGATTCGCGAACAGGCGAGCGAGTCGGGGATTTGGCATCGTGCACTAGGAAGGTCCGGGATTTGTGGCAGGGGACGGACCGCCAGACCAGCTGGTGGCTCGGGGATCTACTTGATGGTAGTTGGCAGAGCGGATCCCGGACCCAAACTGACACAAATATCGCTCTCTCATTGGTCTATACCACCATTACAGCTCGGTTGGTGAGGCGAAGTATTCATCTACCGTACGGATGTTCAGGTACTGAACGTTCGTTAGGTCGGTTTCATAACAATATCAGTGCTCCAGGCTGGTACAGAGGATGCCAGATTATTGATTGGAAGAGATTAGATTGATCATTAAGGCTACATATTAGTCTGTGAATGCTCGTGACGCCGATTCTTGCCCAACACGTCTCTACTGGTATACTATACATGAGCCATCGACCTAGAGAGCCACGCCTGTGAATGCTGTGCGGATGTGCAATGGTCTCTAGAGAGCGGGAAGGACAGAGCCAAGCTTGTTCTGTGCCATGTTACCGCGCAAATTGGAGACAGCAGAGAGGGTGTGTTCATTGATGAGAGTGCCCTGTTTGAACTGCGAGGCAGCGGATTCGATGAGGACAGTGGCGGCAGTGATGGCGCCGAAAGCAACGGTACTAGCGGGGTAGAAATGGAAGAGGAGGGATCCAAAGCCAGTGCCAAACGCTGTGATACAACCAAAATTCATGTATACAGACGCCTTGGAGACAGTTGAGAGGTATAGACCTTTAAAGGTATGGCCCTGTGCATTGTTTAGCTTGACATGTAATCGGATAGCAGGATACGAACGGTGAAGATGTAGTTGGTGAAAGTCGGTTCCGTCCGAATGTGCTTGTCGTATGCGGAGAGCGTACTCTTCGCGAGACTGAGCGTGAGGATTGTTACAATGGTCATGAGATAGGCGGCTGAGATGATAGTAGCAAAGGTAGTGTGGAAGGATGAACCGGAACGAAGGCTGAGAAGGAGCACAGGTAACGCAAAGGGAGAAGCCGCGGCGAGGATGAGGCACGTCTGTTCTCAAAGTCCATGAGTTCATAACAAGCCGCACTCAAGAATTACTGCGTACGGCAAGGACTTGGAATTTCAGCTTGATAGTCATTCGCTGGACAATGTATTTCTCATATCCAGTCATCGCATTCTTCGTAGAGTCTTGGGGAGTCATGATGAGGTTTGTGATTACGCCTAGGGGAGTAGTATGGTTGAATTGAGTAAAGAGACGAATAAAGCAATACTGACTGAGGAGCTGAAACACTGGATTCGAGAAGCGAGGGATACTGTAGCGACGACGACAAGGAGTAGCATTTATGATATGCCTCCAGTCACTTCGTTACTCCGTTTCACCTGGCTCTTGCATCACTTTCCCCGCTCGTGATACGTGCCCGAGCATACAAGACCTGGGTCAGTCCGAGTCCAGGAGCATGACCGCTGCTCGAGCTCCGCCCATGGGCAGAAATGTCCTCTCTAGATTGCGGCCGCCCTCGGCACTGGGGATGATTTGTCTTGCCAGTCAGCCAGCATTGCATAACTCGCTTGTCTTACCCGTTTGAGGTTTGTTTTGTCCTCGGAGAACGCGAACGTAGACCCTGTGTACTGCTGCGACGTTTACATAGCAGCGGCGCCCCAGTGCTCAGCAACCCAATATGAGTACAGACCGAGACTGAGCGATACAGCCTCGCGCCCTAGGAATCCGGAAGCAGAAGACCAAACGAATAACGTCCAAGTATGCCTGCGGCAGTGTTTCAATCGGCGACGGCGTCTACCGCTGACGAGAACTTCGTGGTCTATTTTGCCGAAGCTGCCGTTCGAACCCTGGTTTGTGCTCCCTCCCCACGCATATCCCTGCTCATCTTTGTGGTCACCGACGCGCCATCCGCCACCATTACTTGCAGCATGCCGCACCGCCCGCTAGTATAGCCCGCAGCCCCGCCCGTCGCGCCAGTATAAGCAGCATGTGCAATATCGGCACTGCTGTCCTTCTTGTAACGTATGTAGGTGCCACACGCTCTGCAACCGCGTCCCGCCCTGTGCGAGAAACTTGCTTTTTGCTGTAAGTAGTACATTATACATGTCGATTTGAACGCTATCCCCCGCAAGCTACCGAGTCCGATTACTTGCTGTATCTAACTACCCTTGCAATGCACTTCTTCATACAGTCACCAAATCGACTGTCGCATACAATATTGACACTGGCCAGTGGCCACACTCACCATATCTAGGCAGTAAGAAGCCTTAGACGGCCTGGAGTTGTATCAACTCACAGTCAATGCAAACATGAATTGAAATTTGAGCAACAATAATAAATTACAATACTACCTGGCCTGAAGCTGAGTGGGCTACACTATATATGTATACAGACAGCATGTAATAAAGAGAGCTGTAGGAGGGATTGAAGGAGGGAAATGCACTGTAGAAGCCTTGTCTGGCTGTGTGCATGCTGTCGTTGTGCTGCATGCACAACCTATCAGCGGAACAAGAGTGTACAGCTTGGTGCGCATCTGGGCGCCCCAATCCGTAACTCAGCATCCCCGAGATGCTTCGCGCAGGACCCATAGCATACGGGAACCCGGAGGATAGTACTCGAAGGTACTCAAGGGGCTGGCGAGGTTCGCTAGGGGGACGCACGCGGCCGAAGGTCTAAGGAGGTTTCAGAAACCTTCAGGAGGATTGCCCGGGCCGTCCCACCATATGGTGAGGGCTCCACGGCTGCGGACAGGAGGAAGGAAGGTAGATAGGATACTCTATTGTTCCGTATTTACAGACCGCCCGGGTTCGATAGATCCCGAAGTAGATACTAATACCGACGAAGGTCGGAAATAGAACTTACTTTTCCCCACCATACCAAAGGAACCAGTTTCGAGGCTTCAGCGACGTCGAGGAGGGTCTTCGACGTATACTCTCGTTGAGTAGCTGCCCTCGTGTGCTTTATCCAACCTTCGGTTGCCTTCGTTCCACCTTCGAAGTGTCGTTTGAGCCTTCGCCCTTGCTGCGCGCATCGTGGTAGTTGTTTGAGAAGCCTCCCTCGAGATATCGCTGCTTGCAGCATTTCTTGTTCGAACTCGCCTGGTTGCGTACAAGAGCAATTATCTTGGAGCCTGAATGTTGGGTACTGGTACCAAGGACGGTTTAAGGTCTTCAGACTGCGTGCGTGTCAAATATCAGTTCTGGAACAATAAAAGGGACTCGCAAACTGATGCTTGCAGTCTCCCGTCCGCGATAGTGAGTCGTGAAATAGAGGAATCAAGAAATCCGAGGCGCTTCCCTGACGAGCTATCACTAAGTTGTATCGACCGAGTGTCACCGATAAATGCGCGGATGCGGAGCGTGTGGCGCATACGTTCCACGAAGGACAGTAGAGCCGCAGGTGCTGCATCCGATGCCTACTGACGCGACGGGAGGGGCGGCGGGCTATACTGGCGAGCGGTGCAGCATGCTGACAGCAATAGTGGTGGGATGGCGCGTCGGTGACCACAAAGATGAGCAGGGATATGCGTGGGGAGGGAGCACAAACCAGGGTTCGAACGGCAGCTTCGGCAAAATAGACCACGAAGTTCTCGTCAGCGGTAGGCGTCAGACTTCGCCCGCGAAAGCAAGTTTAATGAGCCAGGCGGCTGTCGATCTTGGAACTAGAAACGTACAAGGCCGAGACTCCTTGCATGAGTTGCACACACTGAGACGCGTTGTCGATGTATACCAGCTGCCTTATGCTTTCTGGACGCCTGAATGAGGAGCTGTCGAGATGCCATGCCATCGTTATGAAGTGTTCCGAGGCACAACGTCGTTGACATTGATTATCGTTGTTGCGCAAGTCAGGAAGAATCTTGTCAAGAGAGTCCAGGCGTTGTCCGGGTTCCTCTAGTTGAGAGTAAGTACTGACAAGTGATCTTGGATGACAGCAGAGGTGAAGCGCGTCAAGCACAGCGCATCAGCGCATCAATTCATACTCCAGAAAGGGGATATCTGCTGCTTGGTCCGTGCGCAAGCAGGGAGGGTACAAATAGCGTGTTCGAACAAATGAACACCTCATACTTACCTTGATGGCACAAGTCCCTTCATGTCCCGGATCTGTGGGCCGTGGAGACCCTCCATAGCACGGCGACCTTGTCCATACAGAGGGTGTCTGCGGTTTGTATAGGCTTCGGCTTATGCACCGTCTCAATATTTTCCTGTCCCACTTTGGCCACTCTGGCTGGGTGGGCCTATTTTTTCTGGTCGGAAGGTTGCCTTAACCCTAACCCTAGCTACTGTGCGCCACATACCTTCCTCTACTTCCATCTGCCATGACAAGCTTGAGTACACAAGCAGTGAGTACACAAGCAGTCTATATGAGCTCTTATATCTCTGGAGTACGTCAACAACATTGTCTTGAATGATATTTATCTTCATGATTTTGGGATTGTGTTCTTCGGTCTCGGGTGCGCAGCTGTATAGACCGCAAAGTCTGCTGACTACACATCCTCTGAATCAGGAATAAGCAGATGCGGTGTTCTGTTCTCAGTCAAAGCCTTTGTCATTTGTTTGTCAGGTTCTAGGGCAGACTATTCCAGGGTGTTAGTCGTAAAGGACGTGCTACTGTCCATCTGTATATTGTCCTTCCTGTCGAATAGACGTGCAAGCTATACAAACCAATTTGGATTCACTGTGCCACCGAAACTATGTACCTCGCTCTCCTCTGTCTTGACCTGAGGTGAGCCTTGGATGCACTGCTCAGCTGACACTTACTTCGTGAAGGTGTATGCGAGGGTCCGTGAAATCCATCAGCATGTCCTTCCAGTTTGTTGACCCGTCTTGCATATATCTGCAATTTCGCATAGATCAGTACGCACGTTTGAGTTTGAAAAAGGCGAGCAAATGACAACCAGTTCACAGAGTAACATTCGAGATGATTGTCCCGCGGCACTGGACTGCATGCACCGTCCTTGCAGCCATCGCGATTTCGAGTGATACATGCTGATTGTGATCATGAGCTACAATTTAAAGTTAACGCAGTGCCCTCCTGCCCAGGCTTTTTGGGCCTGCAGTACAATCTACTGTAATATAGCACTAAGGTATTCATTCAGAAAAATGCTGTAGGTTCTCCCACTTCCAGCGGATCTGGCCCGAACGGGCCGCGCTCATTCGCGACCCGCAAGTGGATGGCCATGCCCTGACAAAGAAGTGCCTCAATGGCAGTCTTTTCCTTCGAAGTAAAGATTGCCGACGGTTCTGTTGCATGTTGCGAACGACGAGCATTGTGAACATCCGTGCCGGTTGTATAGACGTGAAACTGAAATACGTACAGTTTCGCACAGCCATCACCACTGTGCCAGCGACGTGCTAGCGTATCTACAAGCTCTCCCTCGTTTCCGAAGTACGGGAAAACATGTCTGTCGTCATGCAACGTGTCAACAGATAGGCAGTGCAGACTTCGGAGGAAGGTGGGATCAGCCAAGTGCGACAGAAGGCCCACAACGTCCGGGTCTGTCCCACTTGGGTGGAGCTTCATCCTCTTGTTGATAGTAAGCTTCTCGAGTCTAGTGGTCAACTTCAGAATCGGAAGAATGGAGGGGCCGTTTGCAGAGCCATATGCAGACTTGATTACGATGCGCTTAAGTGTATGGAAGCATTTTGAGCGCGCAAGGAGACCAACAAAAGGGCCTGAAGAGGTTATCACAGTTTCCAGGTGAGGAAGAACAAGCATGTCGACAAGGTTGGCAATCGACGAGTGCAGATATGTGACCGATGGCAGGGTTATGGGCGCGGCGTCACTTGCGAAGCGGCTCGAGTTCAGGGGGGCATGGACTGAGAGCGAACACAGGTTGACGGACTCGCGAAGTGCTGTCAGACAATCCTGGATGCGGTCCGTGGTCCAATATCTGGTATGAATGTCGAATATCTCAAGCTGAGACCAGGGGACAAGAACATGCGGGTAGTATCCACCAAGTAGGAGCCTCTTGAGGACAGGGGAATGAACAAAGGACAGGTTCATAGCACTGTGACCTTCGGTTAAGAAGCTGATAGTCAGTCCCTTTAGAGCTACAGCAGATTTAGAATGGTCCACAAGACTGATAGCTTCCCGATGATTAAGCTCCAATGTGGCAACACTCCAGCGATGAATGTTGGCAAAGTAACGCCCACATTCGCTGGAGAATCCCTAGCTTTGCATTGTCCTCTTCTACGCTGGGTGGCAGACCATATACAATCTGAAGTGTATGCTCTCCAGAACGCCTCAGTACAGTCTGAAGTGATGAGAAGCCCGCCTCTGTCTGCTCAAAGTGGTATATGTTCACTACAGACCAAATTCGGGGAGTAGAGAGCGCGACGTCACGCCACGAAGTACAGACGTCCAGAAGGGTTTGTTGGGAGGCGAAAAGAGTACCGGAAGATTCACCAGCAAAGTAAACAAGGTGAGCAAAAATCTCGCCAAGGATTTCGGGGGGAAGGTGGCAAATTCCTGAGATAAGGGTGTGGTGGGATGCGCGTGCGTCGAGGAGAGCTTGGCGCTCATCCTGCAGAGCCATAAGCGCGACTTGGGCCTCAGCAATCTGGGCCTCGACCTCGAAGAGATCACGGTCGATGGCAGGAAGGATGTTGTCGCGAATATGGGCAGTTTGGAGAGGGGTGGGCGCAATATTGCTTTGAAAGAGTACCAGTTATTCGTGGCTTTTGGCCAAGACGATGCTGTTCGAAAGCGTGGGCGTCTTTTGAGGTCCCAGCGTACGTAGCGAAGAGAGAGCCGATGTCAGACGGGCGCGAGACAGCGCACGTCGTGTAGGTGATGGTAAGAGAGAAGAAGGCGAAGCGTACAAATGTGGCAATTCGCTCAATCTCCCGGTGAACGCCGGCCAGGCACGATTGTGGTATCTCGTGGGGTCGAGTTGAACGCGCTGTACCCCGTACCATCACTATCGCCCCCGCGAGCGGCCTTGATATGCGCCCGTCGCTCTCTTACTCTGTCCATCTGGTGTATTTCTAGACGTCTATTCTAGCAGAGGTGCTCCGCAGTGCCGTAGCACATCAGTAATCCAGCATGGCTGCTCCCAAACGCCGTGTTTCCTACGTTCTCTCGCCGTCTCCCGTGCCAGTGCCTCGGCTTGCCCTCCCTCCGCATGACGTATCTCGCATAGGACGTCCAGCACCGCTTCTTGTCCCTCTTGAGTCCACCTCATCACCAAACCAGTCGCCCCCGGGTACCCAGCACCGTCTCGGAGTGTCGGCGTTGGCATTGGATGACACAACCGTATTGGAAGGACGAGATGCGCCGGAAGGCATACTGTACTCTGGCGGCAGAGATGGCCTGGTATTGGGATGGGATCTGGGCGTCAGTATGCGGCGCAGACGTGCGGATTGGGACCAAGAACACGAAGAGAAATGGCGGATTCGAAGTGGCAGACGATGGGAGATGATGACCGGCTGGAACGACGACGTGCTAGACGACGATGACGGCGAGGAAGAGCGGATTGTCAGCGACGGAGATATCCTCGGCGACGTGACCGCCTTCAACAAGCGGCGAAGACCATCTCAAATATTATATCCTTCATGGGAGATGGACCCGGACCGTCCCCCACAGGTCAGCCTCTTCTTACTGCTTTTCATTCGTTGAACTCAGTCGGCTCGCAGCCCAGCAAATTCCGCCAATCCACGCAAGCACACATGGACTGGATCAACGACATAATTCTATGCAACTCTAATCAGACCGTCGTGACCGCCTCTTCCGATGGAACCGTCAAAGCATGGAATCCTCACTCGTCTAACACCCAGCCGTCCACAATTGGCGCCCATTCAGACTTTGTCCGATGTCTGGCCCAATGTTCCTCACAGAAGTGGATCGCGTCTGGCTCCTTCGACCGCACAATCAAACTCTGGGACCTTTCGCGGAACTCTGATCCTATTGTAACCCTCAATCCTATGGATGCGTCCGCGCCAAAGTCCTCCGTGTATGCTATTGCTGCCGATCCTTTTGGCAAGACCATCGCCTCTGGTTCGCCGGAGCGGGTTGTCCGACTATGGGATCCCCGGTCGGGTAAACGCACGAGTAAACTGGTCGGCCATACGGACAACATTCGCGCTATTCTTATCAGTGAAGACGCTCGGTATCTGCTTACGGGGTCCGCGGATGCATCAATCAAGTTGTGGTCGCTTGCGTCTCAGCGGTGTCTACACACTTTTACTCACCATGACGAAAGTGTGTGGAATCTATTCTCCTCATCGCCGTCGCTCGAGTGCTTCTACTCTGGTGACCGTGCGGGCTGGGTGTGCCGAGTAGACGTCGAAGGGTGTGCAGATGTTGCCGAGGGCGAATGTGTTGTCTTGTGTCGAGATGACCTTGAGGATGGCGCTCCTGACGCACCTGGTGGAGTAAATGCAATTGTCGCGCTGGATGACCAGATGTTGTGGACTGCATCCGGAAACGAGTCTAGTATCCGGAAATGGGCGGTGCCTCAGCGACGCTCCTATCGAGCTCTCGCGCTACAGAAGGACTACAGTGATATCAGTCTGGAAGTGACATCTCCATACGAGACTCGCCCACCGCCAGTAAAGAAGCGGAGCACGGACGAAACCTCCCTCAAGGCTCCATCCATGGTCCTGAAGAACGAGGAAGAGGAGGACGGGACACTCTACGGCATCCCCTACGAATCACTCATCAAGCTGATATCACCATTTCCCTACACTGCTGGCGGGAAAGATCCTGAAGTTGCTACGCTCTACTCTGCCGCATCGGTGATGTCGTTCAAGCCTCGGAATTCCACAATGAGCCCATCGCCGTCACAACACGACTCTGCGGAGGCGGCATATCATGCACGAGAGCTTGCTTCTGAGGCAAAACCTCTGCTCAAGGCGCCATCCGAATTGATAAAGGGGGCGCCTGGTTTGGTCAGAGCTTTGATACTCAATGACAGGGTGCACGCCTTGACAGTCGACACTCGAGGAGAAGTTGCTGTCTGGGATCTAGCTCGGGGAGTGTGCCGTGGTGTGTATGGAAAGGGAGTGCTACAGGGACTGTCAGATGCCGAGCATGACGAGCACCATTGTGCGCATGCTCACAGTGCGAGAGAGGCGCTGGAACTGGTGAGAGAGAGGATAGAGGGCGAAGCCGTTGTGTCCCCTTGGGCTACTGCTGATACCAAAGCTGGTGTCCTGTCAGTACACATCAGTGATCGGTGCTTCGAAGCTGAGGTGTACGCCGACGAGGTTGGGTTCCGAGGGCGTCCCAATTTCAATGACGAGAGCAAAAGTCAGTAACGACCTGAACCTTTTGACTTTTTTGACATTGCTTTCCAGTCAACCTTGGCAAATGGGTCGTTCGAAATCTCTTTCTCGGTTTCTTGAAAGAGGAGAGCCGAACTAGGCGACGCTCACATCTCTCCCGTGGAACTCCCTTGGAGCCGTATATGTCACTAGGGCACAATGTCATTTGCGCGCCAGATATGGTTCCCGCGAAGAATGCGTCACATTCACCAGCCTACGAACAAGCCTCATTACGGACGCCGCTCATACCAATCCAAGCCGTTTCTACCCCCATCCCCATTCCGCCCATGTCTCTACCAAATCCCGCCCTGCCAGCGATGCCTGCCAACGATGCTACTCCCATGCAGACCCACCGTCGTATGCGATCGACGACTCTCGACTCCTCCAAAGGCGATGATTATTTCTCAGTCAAGCGCCAAAACTCGATCTCGGCATCTGAAGATCGCGCGGAGGTAGCCGCTAGTCCTGGTGGGGGTCTCATGGGCCGCCTCAAGTACTTTGGGAAGAGTAAGAACGCGAGACCAACGAGCGAGCTGATTCAGCCATCCTCGACGCCGGTAGCAGAGTCTGAGGATCCGACCACGCCCATGCCGACCAAGCACGAGGACAAGCAGGACGACAAACCGAAGACGGCGCTGGATGCGTTACTGGCGCAGCCGTTCAATCCGCCACCCGCCAATGACGCGCCTGTGCATGCGTTCCCGCCAGGCCTGCATGTCATGATCTCGGAAGAAGATGGGTGGGGCGGGTGGACGGTTCGGTACCATGGTCAGCCGCATCTGTCGTTTTCGCATATGGGCGACGAGGTTGACGGGAAGAGACGCGTCATCGAGCTGGAACAGACGTTGCCCATGTGGCTGCTCGAGTTCCTTTTGACCAACAAGATTCCGCCGGCTCCTGCTCAGGTCAAGTTGAGCTTCGTTCTCTTACCTTGGCGCGATGAGCTTCCTGAGTTGATCAACACGTACGTCCGAGTCTCCTCAAATAGACAGCCACTCATACTGGCAAATCAGGACACAATCCAAGTTGACGGCAAACCGATTTTTGAGGGTGCGCAAGCTTGTATTGCACGTAAGCTCATGTTTTGTTGCCATTTCGAAGCCGATTTTGAGCCTCCCTTAGGTGCACGAGAAACTGGACAAGGTCACACCGCTATCAAGAACCACTTCTCGCGGTTCTTTCGAGGTGAACACAGGATCAGCTCATCATAGTCTAGCCAGCACCGCCAAGCCGCCGGAGAGTATGTATGAGATACTATGCAACGATATTCTGTTGCCGTTGGACATGAGCCTTGCCGCGGTCAGGCAGTATGTATGGCGGCAGAGTGCTGAATTGGTGATGCATTATCGTAGGAGAGCACCGATGTAGGATGTCAACTGAGAGGGTACCTATCATATTATTATTTCTACTTGCAGATGTACTAGTACGGTACTACCGTAACGCGTGGTGCATTTATCTACACATATTCCTGGATACTAGTCAAGGGGTAGCCTGTAGGAAACCGAGGTGCACATCTAAGTTTGCTCGTTCGCGAACACTTGGTTTCCAGGCATGAGAATGATATGAAGTTCAAGCGCTCGCAGCCCGGCTCTAGTACGAGCGAAGACAGCTATGCGTATAGTAAGTTTGTTTCCAGGTGCCATCGTATCCCTGACTCAACGCGTCGCGTCCTGATTGGGAAACAGGAGCATTTACAGTTCTCCCACCACCGCATCCTGAACGGAATCAACATACAGGTAACTTCTATCGAACTCACTGCTCAGACTTCATAAGCAATGCGAGGTTGAACTTATGAGCAGTACTTGTCAAGCTGCACGCGAGGTAATTGAGCCCGAATTGCCGTTTTGGTATGCTTCGCCTTCTTCTCCCTTGCTATCACGTATTACAAGACGTGCGCCAAATATTTTCGCCTAGCTCTACTCTTTCTTTTACTACGTCTGCTTGAACTCTGATCAATACGCACGCGCTTCTCAACAGCATCGTATTGGTCAAGAGCAGCGAACAACTCGTGCCTGCATCCATCATGGTACTTCGAGAATCATATATTCCATTTTCATCTGACAAAGTATTATCACAGGAAGTGTCCTACTGTTCGTTCGTTCAAGGAGCATCACAGGCTTCCCTTATAGGATCCGCGAGGAAATATGCTCAGTCTGCCGAGACCTTTCATATCTTCCAGACCAATGTCGCACCCACCCCTCCTCAAACTGCCCATATCCGCGACAACATCCTTCCTTCCATCGACCGCGATCTCTCCGAGGTTGACGTTCAGATTGCTGAGGCCCAGCTCGCGCTTTTGGCTCTACAGAATGAACGCCAAGCTCTCCTCGATTCACGCGCATCCCACCATAGTCTTCTCTCCAAAATTCGCCATATACCCCCTGAGATTCTCAGCGACATTTTCGTCCACTTCGTTGGTCAGTCTAGCGTTGCTTTTTCCGGACCCCAACACACCCTCATGGCCGTCTGTACCTTGTGGCGCGACGTTGCGCTTTCCACTCCCGGAATATGGTCTATCTTAAGCCTAAACTCTATCGAGCAGACGGAGGCAGGCTTCACACTTCTTCAGAATGCACTGAAGCGTTCTGGGGGATTTCCACTTCATATCACATATCACCAACATCGTATCTCTGTACCCGAAGAAAAGTCCAACATACGTCGGCGAATGTGGGCGTTGTTCATTGCCAACATTTACCGATGGGGCGTTGCCGTTTTGGAGCTTCGTCAGGAGGCCGCTGTCAGTCTTATGAACCATTCGGATGCAGCTGTCGCTTTGCGGTGGATAAGCATCAATTTCTCAGACGCAAGTCACATTGACAGTTCTCTAAATCTGTCCTTTCTTCACTCCCCTGTCCTCACAGCTCTTACGATTCATGGGCACTACCCACATATTCTGGTTCCATGGTCTCAGCTTAAGGAGCTGTACATTGCTCCCAGTTTCTGGACCACGGACCGCATTCAGCACTGTCTCACAGCAATTCGCGCTTCCGTCAATCTCTGTCGACTCTCAGTTCTTAACCCTCTGACGTCGATGCCCGGAACGAGCAGCTTCCCAGTTAACACTGCACCTATCACCCTGCCATCAGTCACGTATCTTCAATCGCCGATTGCGAACCTTGTTGACGCACTCGTTCTTCCTTGCTTGGAAGACATAACAGTCCCAATGGCACGCCCCCTGATTGATCTAGTCGACCGCTCAAGTTGTTTCCGCTCTATGAAGCGTATCGAAATCAACAACTGTTCATCAATAGAGGACCTTCTTCCTATGCTGGAGTTGACCATTGGGCTCGAGAAGCTCTCAATCGCTACCCCTCTCCACCCAGATGGGACAGACTTTGAGGTTTTGGGTCTTCTATCGAGCATGGCCAACCTCTCCTTTCTCCCCAGTCTACGCTTCCTATCTGTCTTTACGTCGCATGGCGACGCCGACTCAGATGTCTTTCCATACTTTGGAGAAGAGGGAAAGCTTGTTGATCTACTGACGCGTCGCTGGCATGGTGACAGCGCTAGCAGTGCAAACCTGCAAGCCTTTACATTACAAGTCTTTGCAATCGGCATCGATCTTGACAAAGTTCGTCGCTCCAGTCGTGAAACAGGGCCCTCAGTCATCTTCACCTTGTCGGAAAAAAATGCCATTGACGCACTACGTCGTCAAGGCATGGCCATCTACTTGGAGGTCCTGAATCCGGCAGGTAGGAACGTGCGATTGCCGCTGGAAGTGGGAGAACGTTTCGATGAACACTCTTACTGAGCTGTATTACAGTAAAATGTACTGGAGGGGCCCGGATGCCTGAGCAGGGGACTCCCTGAATTATCTATAGCTCATGATCATGATCAAATTGCGATGGCTGCAAGGACAGTCACTTCTACGCATGACTCAGGTCGAGTGTGCGGGACAATTATCTTGAGTGTTACATTTTGGATCGATTGTATCATCTGCTTGTCTTCCGTACATTCATAGACAACCTGCTCAGGTGGGATCGGAGATATACGCAGTCACGTCAACGAGCTGAAGGCAGCGAGAGACAGCTGATACGTAGACGTGTCGATGGACGTTACGGACCCCGTATACAACCTCACGCAAGAAAGTTTCTTGTGAAGTGCAAGGGAAATCACTAGGTGGTTGGCTCACGACTAGAACCGGATACCTCAAAGGCAAAGATAATAGAAGACTATTTGGGACAATGCTGATGTTGTACTCCAGAGAAAGACATGTAAGTCCCTTCAGTTCTACAAGTAACTCATATAGACTTCTTGTGTACTCAAGCTTGTCATGGCAGATGGAAGTAGAGGAAGGTATACTATGTGGCGCACAGAATCTAGGGTTAGGGTTAGGACAGTCTTCCGACCAAAAAAAAGAGGCCCACCCAGCCAGAGTGGCCAAAGTGGGACAGGAAAATATTGAGACGGTGCATAAGCCGAAGCCTATACAAACCGCAGACACCCTCTGTATGGACAAGGTCGCCGTGCTATGGAGGGTCTCCACGGCCCACAGATCCGGGACATGAAGGGACTTGTGCCATCAAGGTAAGTATGAGGTGTTCAGATGTTCGAACTCGCTATTTGTACCCTCCCTGCTCGCGCACGGACCAAGCAGCAGATATCCCCTTTCTGGATTGATGCGCGCGTGCGCGTGCGCTCACAAGATATGAATTCACCGCCGGATCGCTCGAGCTTCCATCTCCCAAGCTTCATTGTACTTGCGCATTTCAGACTAAGATCAAGGTCTCCAAGTGTTTCGAATCACACGACTACTCTATATACAGTGTGAGCCCTCACCCGCCCACTCAAGTGCCTCGCATGGTATCAGTAACGAATTTACACAGTCGCCGGAGTACACGCTTTGGGACCACCAATTGTTCAATTCTATTATCACTTGGGGGTAATGGACTACTGTATTTGTGTTGCCATTGAGGAGCATGCCATTGTCCGCAGGAAGAGCAGCTAACACTAGCAGGTGGCCCTCTGGAATTCGGTTCAACGTACAATTTGATTTCCATTGGGATTTTCTGGTTAGCTTGTATGCCAAACGCGGCCGGTGTAGCGTTGTGGATGGCGACGGTACATTCAGGTCAGAAAAGCTCTCAGCAGCTCTATCGCGATCCCGCCTACGGGTGATGAGTGGTCCTGTAGTCGAAACCGGCTATTGGCCAAGCCAACGAGTTGTAGGCTTGTTCCGAGGAGTGGTTTATCCATTGGTGAGATGGTTTGGAATACGTCGTACATTTGGCCGACGGATGTTTAAGGAGACAAAGACAGAACAGTTACATTGATAGCCTGTTGACTATCATTTTGTGCATGGTCTCGTTCCATATCAAAAACCGTGAAGTATAAGGTTGAAGATATCACCTTGGGAACGAGCTCGAGATCGAGAGACATTCTTGGGTGCGATGACCGCCAGAGAGCTGAATACCAGGCGACGGATGGAATTAGGGTATAAAAATGCATGAATACATGCCCGAGAAGCCTCTGCTAGCGCTCGTTTCCTCGCCTCTTGGCCATTTGTACAGTCAAGTTGTCGATGTACATCTGGAGTGTCCCATTTCCAGATGTGAGCTTCTCGACCTCTTTCTGGACAGACTGCACGCGGTTGTACAATGCTTCAGCATCCTCAGTCTTTAGCGTCTTGATCGAAGTAAAGTGCTACGCACTCCGGAGATCATTCTGAGATGCAGCGATCTCTCTATGATAGGCAAGGTTGGTTCAGACTGGATGAATGAGGTCGTGGAAGGACCAACTTCAGCAATTGTTCTTTCCTAAGGGCGTCTTTGACGATATCTCCAGCCTGAGGTGCAGGCTCCCAGCCAGAACCAGCCGCCTCGTCGAAGGCGAATGACATGGTGATGACGGTACGAAATAGGACAGCGGAGTTTCAAATGTAGGTGACGCGTCGCGAACTGTTCCATCGACTCGACTCAAACTCAACTACCACCTTTTCCCTATGGCTGAAGTACTACTCGCCTTCAAGGCCGGTCGCGCCTTTCGCAGAGGCGACACCAACTTTGTCGACCCAGTCGCGACAAAGGGCGCCATTCAGATCGTCCACGGCGAGGACGACCTGTTGCATTTCATGTGGAAGAACAGAACGACTGGCACGGTCGAAGAGGTCAGTTGAACCACTTTAAATGCGCGCAATACTCATTCGACACAGGATCTCATTCTGTTCCCTTCCGATGCCTCATTGGTCAAGGCGTCGGGCAGGACATACGTCCTTAAGTTCTCGTCCTCTGATCAACGGCACTTTGTAAGCGACATTTCTAACGTCGATTATTTGGAGATGAACGCCACATTAGTTCTGGATGCAAGATGCTTCGTCGGCTCGTGACGACGAGTTCTTCCGCAATGTGAACGGCCTCCTCGAAGATCCTGAGTATACTCTGAACTGGGCCTCCACCTCGTCCGACGCGTCGACCTCCGCGCAGGCATCTTCTTCTTCGTACGCCGTCTAGAGACTTCAACAGATCTGTGAATATTCATCGGCTTGTAACAGGTCCAACCCATCCAATTTCCAAGCGACCCCAGAGCAGATCCAGCAACTGTCTTCAATTCTTACCCAAATGGCTGGTAACAACCAGTCGCAGTCCATTCCGGAGATGTCCCTCTCCGACATTCTCACTCCCGCCAATATAATCCCGCTGTTCACGACGCATCCGCAATTGATATCCACTCTATTCCCCCACTTGCCGCCAGATCTACCTACTCCGCCCTCTGCTGAAGCCGTTGAGCGCATAATCAAGTATGTCTATATGCTTCTTATGTTGCTTGCAGAGTCTGATATTACTTCCCTCTAGTTCGCCGCAATTCCGTGCCGCGGTCTCCAACTTTGACCAAGCATTGCGTACTGGACTGTTGGGCGGTCTGGTTCGAGGCTTGGGTCTTCCAGAGGAGGCAGGAACGGGGATTGGGCCGTTCTTACGAGCGGTACAGGAGCAGGCGGAAGAGCAGAATGCCGAGGACAGGATGGATACGGATTGAAGTGATCCTATTGCCATATAGCTCGTGAAGTATTGCCATTACGGGGAGCATAATTAGTTGGCACTCCAACAGATTTCACCTTTGCTTGTATCAAGTCACCTATGCAAAGCTTCGATTCTTTCTCGATACATTGTACATATTGAAGGTGATGGTGGTCCCTCAACCAAACTCTGCGAGGTCCCGCGTCGCTTGAACTGAACGAGAGGAATGATCCTCGATGTGTCTGCAGCAGTGACAAGGACTTCGACTACACGTCTTGCTTGCCTTATCCCTTTCTGTAAACCTGTCCCGAGACGTTACGAATCGTGTACGGGAATGGAACTGAGTGCCGATACTACATCTTTGCTGTAGTAGCTACTACAGTACCTCTGTCGAAACTTGAGACTTGTCTCGTTTGAATGGAGTGCACCGACTCACCGTCGACCGAGTCTATGTCGGCATATCGGCCCGATGATTCTACACGCGGCACGTGCATTCTTACCTTTTTTCCTCTCCACATCACTGCAAGTGGAATCATTTCCGCCTTTGCAGCATCTCTCGTGCTTTGGCTGGTGGGAAGAGTGGTGGAATGCCCAAGGTGCGTCACTTGCAACCACAAGCCTTTTCCATCTTGACGTTTCAGCCAGAACTTCCGCTAATTCTGCCATAAATGTCGATCCTACGCGTGAAGCACGTCGTTGCTGCCTCTTCGAGCATTCTCGGGCGTCGGGCCCTTGGAGCCGCGGCAGCTGCAGCCGTGGAGGCGAAAGATGCTGGTCCTTCTACTCCGCCACCGCCGCCGCGCATCCACAAGTCTAAGAAGAAGAAAGACAAAGCTCGTACGCAGGCGCCCGCGAACGGCTCGAAGCAGTATGCACAAATGACGACCACTCTTCTTGGCGCCTTGGACAAGATAGCCAGCATCAAGAACTCGACGCAGGAAAAGCGCGCCCTGCTGAAAGACGCGTCGGCGCCGGTGGCTGAATTGACGGTCGAATCGACAGCTGATTCGACAGGCGAATCGACAGCTGTCTCGGTGGCCCCAACCGTGAATCCCAAGAAGAAGAAGATGGTGAAGGGGAAGGTGGCAGTGGTGACGGGGACGCCCCAACCGACGGCGGCAGTCGCGACGGGCACGCCGAAACCGATGATGACCATCAAAGGCCAGAAGATACTCAAGGCTGCTGTCAAAACCCCGTATAGAAGGTCACTCAGTGCGTACCCAGTGTCTCCTTTCGTCATTCCTCCAATCTTGTTACCAGAACCGTCTTCGCCGGGTACACTACCAGCTGGAGTCCGTCCTGTGCTCTCCAAAGCGGAAATCGCCAAGCAAAGGGCGGCTTTCCTGGAAAAGCGGCTGCTCAACCTAGGCCCGTTAGTGAACGCCGCTGATGGCTATGTGCTGCATACCAGGGAGCCAACTTTGAAGGGTATGCCCAATCTAACGAACCTTCCAACGCATGCATATTGACCATACGCAGACATAACCCCCATAGCAGAGCAGAGACCCGTCGCCAAGTTGGCGCACGGCCTGGATCGCGTTCTCTTCAAGTGTGCTCCATCTCTTATCCACACTTTCGCGCGTCTCACAGCAAACAAAGTCCAGGTATACATTGGCTGCAGGATCCTCGGTCCGGCGTCTATAACTTCACACCCACTGTACAATCTATACCGAAAGTGACAGACTTTGCGTTCGAGAAGCTTCCTGGCTTCACGAGCAGTTCTCGCGATGAAGTGAGCACTCATTGCTATCTCTTTGTCACTCTGACAGTCCGCCCTCTTCATCAGGAACTTTGGGAGCTCGCTCAACGTGAGGATCGAACTTACGCAGGCTCGACTTCTTCTCTATCCGGAATGCTATCGCACATCTACTTCCTAATTTCGGCCCACAAGCCAGTGAACGTCCATCAATTCATCGCCGGTTTCAGCTCAGAGGTTCGCATACATCTCTTGGTCCCACGAGGCAACTAACGAACATGTCTGTCAGCCAAGAAACTTCACTCCCGGTCAGCGAATGCCCGCCACGGTCGTCTTCAATCACAAAGACAGTCGATATGCCATCGATAGTTCTTCAGATTTGAAGGCGGATAAGAACGTCTTGACGTGGATGGTTTGTTTCAGTCGATATGATGCAGGGACTTAGCTGACGCTTGTTTAGGGAACTTTGCTGGAGAAATATCTCACCAGTGACAGGGAGGAATTTGCGACCTTCATGAGGAACGGTGGGCCAGTGGGTACCGCAGAACCGGAAGATCGATCATTGCGTGATGCCTTCAGGTTCTCCAAGGTGAGTAGTTGTTGTGACTATGTTGGGAGCATTGACTAAAACATCTGAGTAGTCGCAGAAGTTTGTTATGCGATCGCAGCTTGATTGTCAAGACCATCGCTTGCCTGGCACCGGTGTGTTTGACATCAAGACCCGAGCATCGTTGTCTATTCGCATGGATCTACTGAACTTCGAGGTCCGCCTATTTCTCACAAGAGTAGCTCATACCAGCGTGTTGATGGCCTTGCTGTAGAACAACTCCGGATATCTCATTGACAAGCTCCATGGCCCGTCAAATAGCTTCGAGAAAGAATTCTACGATCTGGTTCGTTCTGCGTTCTTGAAATACAGGTTTGTTCACTCTCTCGTGAGTCCCTAGTGACCTGGTACTGACATCTTGAAGCTTCCAAGTACGAATTGGTAACATGGACGGCGTGTTCGTTGCGTATCATAACACGGACCGGATGTTTGGCTTCCAATACGTTTCTCTCGAGGAAATGGACAACTACCTCTACGGAAAGGGACACGAGAATGTGGGCGAACGCGTCTTTAACAAGTGCGTCGGTTTGATGGAGGCTATCGCGGACCGGGCGGTCGGCCTCTTCCCAGGAGAGGTCAGTCGCTGTATCGAAATCTCTTCCACTTGTCTGACCAAACGCTCTCATAGTCTGTTAAGTGTACATTCGAAACCCCGGAGCCAGGCGCCATTCTCCATGTGTGGGTTGAGCCCGCAGAGTGGCACAGCGAAGAACCCAAGCCTCTCAAAGAACTCGTGATAACCGTCCGTCACTATCTTGGCGACACTGAAGGGCCCACTGGGCGCCACTGCATGTATTCAAGCGCACCTTGTAAGCTCAACGTCCATTTTCACTAGTTGAAGTGTCTCAAGTTTTGTAGGGTCAATTGCCTACAACATTGCGGAACGTGACATTACCGTTGTGGAAAAAGTGAGGAAGGATCTTGATGGTGCCATGAAGCGCAAATTCCGACCTCTGTCTCTGCCCGACGGTGTGACGCTCGATGCTATCATGGATTGGTGGAACAATCTCAACTTTGGGGGCATGCCCAACCCGGAGGCAATGATCACGGATCCCGAGTTCTTCACGGCCTACTTTGCTGAGCCTGATGCAATGGTCACCGCGCTACGCCAGCTGGCGCAGCAAGGAAGGCTGACGACGAAGAAGCGCGAACTGGAAGAACAAGGATTGCCGGTCTTTGTGGTTGGAGAGGAGTTTGACGAGCAAGCGGCTTTGGATAAGAAGAGGCATTTGGAGACGCTTCAGCTACAGCGGCAGCAGGCTTCGGCGAAGAGGACAGAGGCGCTTGAGAAGGCCGTGCAGTGGGATGTCTTTGGAAACGGAGCAGAAGCAGAAGCAGTCACTTCTGATTCTGGCACGGCCGTCCCGGTGCCACACATCAAGATCGGGTACGATGTGGACATGGAGAAGAAGTCGCCTTCTGCTCCAGCGGATCTATTGATAATGGATGACGAACCGGATTCGAATGCGCCACGGGATCAGTTCCAAGAGCCAGAAGTGAAGACATATCTTGACTCGGAACTAGAGTCACTGCTACAGGAAGACCTTGCCGAAACTGGGTCAGCGGAAGAAGTTGACGAGGTGGCCAAGAGTCCGGAATTGGAGGCAAACGAGGCCGAGGCTATCCAAGAAACTGGAATCGTGGAGGCTTCATTGAAGGAGGATCCTACCATCGAGTCAGAGGTGCAGCCAAAAGTCAACGAGGAAGTCCCTCCAAAGGATTCATCTTCGTCGACATAAAGTATTCACGTAGACTATCCGTCATCTAATTCTACCTTATTTGTAGCATATACGCCCTTTTCATGAACCACTCATTTTCAACAATACGTAGAATTCCAGATCCTGTCCCTCGATTGCGACGCTGCCACCTTGGCACAAACTCGAATATGTGGGAGGATGTCTTCGCATGCTTTGGCTCGGCTTGTATCTTATGCTTCCTTCGTCCTCGACAAATCTTCACGAGTATCAGTGTTGTCATTACGGGCTGCTCAAGCAGCAAATTACAAGTCTGTCTACTAGGATATGTGTGAAGCAGGTGTGAAGTAGACTATATGCATGACAGAGTTCCAGTCTGATGGTATCTATGCGTGGCGGGCGTGCACATGCAAGTGAAGTCGATGTACGGGGGGTATCGGGAATGACTTGAGCAAGTCGTGCAGCTTCCCGCGATGATATCGCAAGGAATGATGATGCTTGTGATGTGCAGCCTCCGAGTGGTGGGAAGGAGTCGACGGTGTTCGAGGGGATGATGTGCCTTCGGAGGAGGCTGGGCTTGGAGGCGCAAGGTCGGGAACAGAGAAATGCAGGGGGGAGGACATAGTCGTGTTTGAGAGATACGCCCACAACCCAGCATGATGGCTCATCAGATCACTCTCTGTGACCTGCAGCTCGTACTCGAGAACATCAAGAAACTCGCGTTCAACGCGTGCGATATCTCGTTTCCCAAAGACTCCGGTGCATAATGCCCAGTGGGAGTTTTTGAGTGTCGAATCGTTCAGGTACTGGTGGCAGTCGAATTAGCAACGACTACTTGCACGCGCAGGAGGCTGGAACCGACCTTGGAAGCCAAGATTATAGCGCCCAAAAACACTCGCTCGCAAGCCCACTCATTCAAGGCTATCTGGAGATGGGGTCGTGCGCGGTCCAGGTAGACCAGCGCCGCTAGCGCCACCGGCGTCGACACCTCCGCGCGGGTCATCACATCCGTGACAAAGTTCGTGAAATCAGGGCTGCGTTCGAACTCGACATGATGTCTTCTATGTCGACTCACAGCCTCCGAACGCGCCATGGCAAATTCAACACACTCCGAGACGCGATCGACAAGATATGCTGAGTATTCATTCAGAACCGCGTTACAACGCGTCTACGGTGCACATACCGATGATTTGTGGGTTCATCTGGAGCTCTACCATTTGCAGAAGCTCGATACTGTGCGAGCTTGTTTTTGCGAGCGACGCCGGATAACATTCGTCGGAATCGTAGGAGGAGCTGAAATCCGGAGGCGCGTACATCGAACAGTCCATCGATTAGTTTGTCGTGTCTGTCGGGTATGAGAGATGGAATGGGTTCTTCGGTAAGATTTCATGCATCCTCTGGCTATTATACTATTATACTCGTGGTGGTGTTAAGTCGTGCCGGACGCATACCCTGTATACGGAAGATAGATCAATCTGCATAAAACCACCGTACGGGCTGGGACGGCGTCAGATGATTGCCCTTGAGGTCATTTCCACGATGGCCATCGTCCGCAAAATCAAGTCAAGGAGGAAGCATCGACCATAGCACATTGTGTCGAAGTCTTCGTTCATGAGTGTGGCTGAGCGCTGGCGGCAGTTCCCGACCAGGCCGGGTGTTAAAACAGAGTTGTTGTACAATGTAGTATGTACATTGCCGTCGACCCACGTCGGTCCAAAGATACGCCGCAAAACACGGCAAGCATGCGAAGGGAGTAGAGAAGTACCGCGAGATTGCAGGGATTGGTTCGAGTCTACGAAGGGAGGATCAAAGGCGATGGAACTCGCATGTAACTGTGAAGCGGGCTGTAAGACGATCGATGTCAAGTGAGGCGTTGTAAGGTATCTCATGTGTAAGGTATCAGAGTCGATCGACGCCCTAATTAAGCGTCGATTGCCTAGATACCTTACAGGCGTCCGACAAGGCTATATCTACCCCGCCTCTTCCGCGATGGTCGATGTAGTATAGCAAACGCAATGCACATTCTCTTCCTCCTGAACACACACCAAGGTTGAGTTGCTCGACATACTGGGACAATCCGGGCGGACTGCAGGACTAGTATCTGTCGATCTATGACACTTTTCCAGGTCATTGATACTCGGTTTCTATCGAGAAGACATTAGCTCGTTCACCCTGTATGTGTTCGAAACCTGCGTTGAACATCTGCCGGGAAAATGAGGAATGAGGCCTAGGGAAGGTACAACGAAATGATGTAAGGGACGGACCGTATTGTTGAAGCGTGCACGCGCCGAGACCACGAACTCGGGCTCGGGCTGCCTCCGCACGGACAGTTTGCATTCTGTCGATGTTGGATATACTTATGAGGAGAATAAAGTTGAAGACGAAGGAAGATCTCAACTATATGCCCACATAGCGATAGACAAAGATACAGGGAATTACACATTGAAAAAGAACCATTAATATACAGTATGAGCTGACAACAGCGCATTGAGCGCTGTCAGATTAGACTTGACGTTATAAGTAAATAATGGTCGGCGGGCATTACCGACTTTCTGCGAGTCGCAAAAAAGATGGGGTCCAAATCGATGTCATGACCACCAAGCCACGACGATACTGGACCAGAAACGAACTGCCAGTGAATGTTAAGCCACCTTCGACGCATTCCCAGAACGTCTGGTAGTGCGACAATGGCGTTTGAAAACACCACTCGCAGTCAGCCGGGGACAGAGGTCACGTATCTCGTTCCAAACATCAGGCTGACAACGCCACAGCTCCACAGTGTGCAGAGCACGCATGTGCGGCTGGGAAAGCAATTCGTCCAATCGACTCCATTCTGTGGTGAATTTCGGTTGGTCCTGCGCATATTGCGCTAGGTTGATCAGGATCTTTCGGATAGACGACGAGCGCGGCGGCGGAATGGCTAGGCAGCTCAGCAGCCAGGGCAAGGTGCCGACGTGCAGGACCATGTCGTGAAGGTGGTGGATACAAGAAGGAGTGCTGATCATAGGCGCTGGAGGAATATCTGGAACAGGAAAATTAATGAAATGCCTGTCTGTTGAGACAGACGTAGAGACTCTTACATCGTTTCGGCGCCAAATTGACTGATCTCACAGACTGCAAGTCTATTAGACGTCCAAAAGTCGGGTCCCCATGCCACTGCAATCCAAGCTTGAGGGTGTGTAGAGCATCCAGCGTTCCTAGACACTCGTCCGCCACTGCGTCCAGAATCTGCGAGATGGGCCGCACGCACAGAACCTCGATCTTCTCCAGTGGGCATGCGCGAATCATTGGTTGCAGATTCTCCGGCTCATGCGAGCAAGTGATATTGTCGAGCGTCAGACTCTTCGCGCCGGGCGTGCACTCGTTCAGAAATTTGAACAGTTCGACCTTAGAGGTAATATGCATAATCTGTATCGTGACCGCGACTATGGGCATGCGGACCAACGCAGACTTCAGATATGGAGACAGATTTCGTGGTGCCGTGACGCCAATGATGAGGTTTTCAATGTTGGAAAGCATGCGTAGGACGGGAACGGCCTTCCCACCGCCGTGGTCGGTGTAGAAGAGGGAAAGACGCAGTCTGCGAAAGGTCCGTGGGATATGTGGCGACGCAAGGCATATTTCGTGAAACTTTGCCCACCGGGCAGGAGAATAGAGTGTTTTCTTGAGATCGAGCTCATAGAATAGACGCGTGACAGCGTGTGGCCGGAAAGCGCGACAGACGAGCGAACACGCCTTCATGGTTTGCCTGTCGTCATCGAGGCAATCGATGATGCTGTCTAACAGTTCTTGAGGTAAGAGAGATAGTATATCGTTCATCCTGAAGTGAAGCGTTCAGATTGGACATTGAGCAGTCCGGAACAGCAAGCTTACTTCTGCATGTCGTGGTCGTTTGCTAAGGTGCAACGCGGCCAACGTCGGTCTCGGAGTAATTCGGTGTACCGGTCCGATCTCCGAGCCACCATGTGGCTGCGATGATCATCGTGATGTCACCGTGAGCGGAGCCAAATTGCAGAACGCTCTCCATTCTTTCTCTTTCTCTAACCACCACCATGTCCACCAACAAATTCATTGAAAAGGCTGGCAAGAAGCTGTTTGCAAAGCATATGGAGCGATATGCGCCTGTCGATCCGCTGTACGAAGAGTATACGGACAGCAAAGGCAGGAAGAAGCGCAGAAAGGCATGTTCATTGTCTGTCTCCGCTCTTTCGGTACACTGACCAGCCTTGTTCAATCAGCGCGAAATTCCTCCTGGCCTGTCAGCTCGCGATGCCAAGATTTTGAAATCTATCAAGCGACGGGCCCACTACCTCGACAAGGGCATGTCGCTCTGTGGATTCCGTGTTGGCTGGACCTTCTTCATTGGCATTATTCCTGGCGCCGGAGACGTCATAGACGTCATCCTCAACTACACCCTTGTTGTGCGCAAAGCTCGCCAGGCTGATATCCCTGGTTGGCTCCTTCGCGAGATGCTCCTCAACAACGCAGTAAGCGCAGGTGTCGGCCTCGTGCCCATTGCCGGTGACTTTGTGCTCGCTGCATGGAAGGCCAACTCGCGTAATGCGGCCCTCCTTGAAGAGTTCCTCCGTATCCGCGGGGAGGAGCTCATCAAGATCCAACAGGCTGGCAAGAACCCTGAGGCTGTTGTGGCGAGTGGCTCGACCTCGAAAGGCAAGACCGTTGCCCCGGGCGTCACCCAGTCTGACGCCAAGCAGGTCAAGCCTGGTTCTGGAAAGGTCCCCGGCGAAGTCCTCGCAAAGGGCAGCGGCCCAGCTCCCAATAGTGCTTCTTCCTCTGGCACGAACACCACGAACAGCGGAAAGAGCAGTGGGAGGAAGAGTTTCTCCTGGTTGCGATCCAGGAAAGCACCAGAGGCCGGAGAGCGGGGACGTTTCGTTGAAAACGTCGATGCACATGCGAACACCAGCAACGTCGCCTAGAGCGTAACCGACATGATCCTTTGTCACGACACTTCAGATCTTTTTCCTTTTCCCTACGCACTACACATATATGTTTCCCATCCTTATTCCTTTGTAACAGAATACCCACTACTAATGGCCCTTACTTTCTCCGGACAATCATCTGTACTAGTAGTAGTGTAGCCGCCACGATCATACGCTTTGACACTTACGCTTGATACCCTGCTATGTTACAAGTTCTGTACAGCATCCACCTAACCTTTTCGAATCACATTCAGGCTTGCTTTTGAGCACGTCCCGCCATTAACGATTTCCCAGCTCTGGCAGCTCATCATCTTACAAGCCTCTCCTTGACCGCAACTGGAGTCCTCTGAACAAAAGCAGTATTATATTTGTAACGCCGGCCCTTGCCAGGGGATCTCAAGAATTAGACGCCACAGTGAAGCCTACCTGTCAGCAACGCTCGCGAGTTTATGTCCACATCGATAGAGGGGCCTAGTTCTTTCTGTTGTTTCTTCCATCTGACGTCGGTCCAGTCCGTTTGAGAACAATGGACGAACTTCTGTCTATAGAACCGCAACTGCCCCTTTTCCTTGCTATATACAGTGAGATTGGAATGATCCAAGTATGTAGATGATTACGTAGAATGTACTGAAGTATCTGTATAAAGTGCTGATGATGACAAAATGGCGCAAGCTTCAACTGGACGACGGCGCGTCACCTCGCTCACTGCGAGGAACGATACGCCCTTCCCCTACATCGCGATTGAACGTGCGCTTCGCGTGCTGCAACAGGTGGACCATCGATGAGGGCGTCATGCCCTCCATCCTCTTTGCAGCACCCTGCAGATGTACAGTCAACGCCAAATTCGACACCTCATCAGAAACATACCATAGTGGTTGGGCGCACGACGGACAGAAGTTCCTTGATAGCCAAGCTCAACCCAGGAACGGTGTTATAATCCAGCTGGGGGTCAAGCAGGAGACTCTCGTCCTCGTTGAACGTTTTCACGTCGGCTTCCTGCCGGACGAGGTGTGGGTAATACCAGCCTGTGCGTGGATCGATTGTCAGGCCGTACATTGCTTGCATGAATGAGACCTCCTTACCCTCAACGTCGATCTTCTCGAGCACCTGTGGATTCACATCTTTGACGAAGGGCAAGAAACTCTTGTAGCCAGCAGTCTTCACACCCGGGTATCGCAGCAAGTCGAATGCACTGCGCAGGCGATGGTATGTCAATGACATCCAGGTTTCAGGAAATCTCTGGCTTACCTTCTCGTGATACCGTTCTGAGGCAGAACAAATCCGCGAGACAGCCATTGCTAAAGAACCAACCTTCAGTCATGATCACTGTAGGTAAACAAGCTCCACATACATGGACCGTCAAGTTGTAATTCTTCAATAACGCGATAGTCCGCTCATATTCGGCCTCCATGGCAGTGAACTGTCTCCACCGATTCGGAGAAACGAAACCAGCCTCGTATGCTTGATTGCATACTCAGAAAGACGAATCATCCATGCGGGAAAGCATACCTTTCCTCGTCAAGCGCAGATCCGCATTCTCTGGTCTCAGAGTCATCCGATACTCAGCGCGGGAGGTCAACATTCGGTCTATGATGTTGATGAGGATAGAACTCAGTGGCGAGAAGAGAGTTCGTACAAGGCTCTTCTGCGCCCTTGAGGACCAAGTCGTCAATAAGGACACCAATAGAGCTCTCAGCGCGGGAAAGAGTGAACGACGGAGATCCGAGTGCTGCCAGCCCAGCATTGGCGCCGGCAACTACGCCTTGGCAAGCAGCTTCTTCATACCCAGTCGTGCCTGCTGCAAGTCAGCCCCTGGTACTGGAGAGGTGTGTCGACACTCACCATTTATTTGACCGGCAAGGAAGAGCCCCTACTCTACGTTCAACGCATGGTCAAACGTCGGCGAAGAGCTTACCTGTATTCGTTTGGTTTCAAGAGTATCTTTGTAGACGATTAATACATCTTCACATCTGAAGTATACGCCGAAGACTCACGTTTCAATTCTCTAGGATCCACATAGTCGTATTCCACACCATACGCTGGCCGGACCATCTTGACGTTCTCCAGTCCAGGAATAGTGCGCATCATCGGTTCTTGGGCCTCTTCGGACAGACTGCAGGAGATGCCGTTGGGATATATGACATCCGAGTCGTATCCCTCCGGTTCCAACCACACGAGATGCGAGTCTTTGTGTGCAAATCTCAGGATTTTCGCCTCCAAGGAAGGACAGTGCCTCGGGCCTTTCTTGGTCTCTTGTATGTGCACACTCTGATGGATGTTGTCCTTGACTATTTGATGTGTAGCGGGGTTGGTGAAGGTCTTGTAGCAATGTAGTTGGTTATCCTGGAAAACGTTCAAAGCTGGAGCGGAGCAACAGAGAAAGACAGCGTACTGCGTTGGGGACGGTCACATTCAAATAGCTGAACGGAGACGGCACTGGATCGCCATCCTGGCGCTCCATCTTGTCAAAGTTGATGGTGTTCTTGTCGAGCCGGGCCGGTGTTCCAGTCTGGAGTCGACCTAGTCTGAATCCCGCCTGCTTCAGCGACGCGGACAGGCCGACTGTTGCGTCCTCATTTATACGGCCAGCGGGGAAGGATTTGGATCCTATGTGTATCTCGCCAGAGAGAAAGGTTCCAGTGCATATGACCACCTGAGAGCAAGGGATGACCTCTCCGGTGTCTACAGACGCGTTTAGTTAACTTAATACGCCCACAAAGAGCTACTTACCCAGTCGCACACCCTTGACGGTACCCCACGTTGACTCTGGGGTGGATTCATGATCAATGACGAGGTCAAAAACCTCGGCAGCGCGCAGACGGAGATTCTCCTGGTACTTTCGCAGTTCCCGCTTCATGTGGCGTTTGTATAATACGCGGTCGATCTGAGCGCGAGGGCCCTGTGCGCATTATCAGTTGAGAGATGCCGGAGTGGACAATGAAGCAGCTCTCACCCATACAGCGGGCCCTTTCGTCGAGTTGAGCACGCGAAACATCACGCCGGACAGATCTGTCATTCTCACTGTGAGCACCTCCAGAGATGTAGAGCAGCGTCGAGCAACGCACCTGCTACACGCCCCATCAACCCATCAAGTGCATCGACCTCCTTAACAAGAGTTCCCTTCCCAACACCGCCTATGGATGGATTGCACGACAGCTCGCCGACGTTTTCGAGGTTCTTGGTGAGCAGCACGGTCTTCGCTCCCGCCCTCGCCGCCGCCGCCGCCGCCTCACACCCCGCATGCCCAGCCCCAATAACGCACACCTGGTACGGATCCGAGATGTGCTCCGCGACGGAGGAAAAATACCGATGCAGGCGCTGCCGACTCCATGACCGCGAAAGCATGAAAAGTGTTCGGATGCCGGACCGCGTCGCCGGATCGCTGTTGTGCGCAAACAGTCATGACCTCTTTCGATAATGAGCTGCTGATTCCTCTGCATGTGAAGTATATCCAGGATCTGGGTAAGGTAGGTTCATAGTCTGTACTTTATGATTTGGTACTGACGTTGTATTGAAGAGCAAGGATGATCTCGCATACCACTTAACAGCACATCTGCGCATGAATGCCATCTATTGGGGTCTGACTGCTCTTTGCATAATGGGTCACCAGGATGCTCTTGATAGGGAAGAAATGATTGAGTTTGTCATGAGCTGTTGGGACGAAGAGGCAGGTTCGGTTCAGCCATCTTGTCTGTTATTCATGGCTAACATGGCTGACTGTCAGGCGGTTTCGGCGCTCATCCTGATCATGACGCGCATCTCTTGTCGACACTCAGTGCAATTCAGATACTCATCACGCAGAACGCGTTAGATCGCATGGATGTGCCGCGCGTTGCCAAATGTACCTCTCAACCTGGACTGTGCTTGGAATTGTTACTGACGATCCGCCCGTCTAGTTATTTTGAGTCTACAACAGCCCTCAGGCGTCTTTGCCGGGGACTCTTTTGGCGAAGTAGACACGCGCTTTCTATACTGTGCTGTCAATGCACTCTCACTTCTTGGGCATCTGTCAGACCTGGACATCGACAAGACCACCTCCTACATCGTTCAATGCAAGAACTTTGATGGAGGCTTCGGTGCCGTCCCAGGTGCCGAAAGTCATTCAGCTCAAGGTGGGCTAGTGCCTTAATTATGGTGTCTTCTCAAGATCTCATGTTCGTAGTCTTCGTTTGCACCGCCGCGTTGGCAATCATGGAACGCCTGGACGTCATCGACCACGAAACTATGGCTTGGTGGCTCGCAGAGCGACAAGTCCCCAACGGTGGCCTCAATGGCAGACCCGAGAAGCTTCCAGATGTGCGCCTATTCCACCTCCACTTTCTAAGCTCAGCTTTGAACTTGAATTTATCTCTCATAGACCTGTTACAGCTTCTGGGTCCTCTCCTCACTGTCCATCCTCAGAAAGGTCTCCTGGATCGACTGCGAAAAGCTGACACAGTTCATCCTCTCCGCCCAGGACACGGAAAATGGCGGTATCGCAGACAGAGCTGGGGATATGGTCGATGTGTTCCACACGCATTTTGGTGTCGCTGGGCTGTCGATCCTGGGATATCCTGGCTTGGTAGATCTAGATCCTGTATATTGCATGCCGGCAAAGCTGATAGAAGGGCTTGGGCTGAAGAAGGACTGGGAGGCACTTCCTCGGCGAACCTAGATTATCTTGTACCAGCGCCCAATTTATATATGTACAAGCTCAATCGTCCCAGTGGATTGCCTCGGCAGTTCGAATATATGCCGCACGATGACCACACCATGGTCCATCATGTCAGCCACTCTACGCGTCGAGCACGTGCACCTGCTGCTCACGCGTTATTCAACTTGAATTCAACCTCCACTCCGCCAGTGGATACACGTCAAAATCAACAACATCTAGGCCAACCTATCCTCGGGAACAGCAGCTTCCACTCACACTACTATCGATGGGCAAACAACAGTCACCGGACATACCAGATGTTGTAGCCAACTACTGGCTCGGAGATGGATTAGGAGCGGGCTATTCGGGTGCGTCGCCTGCAGTCGGGTCTGCACCCGCTGACGAAGACTATCAGGCTCAATATGGCGCGCCCAACATCTACATACGAAGCAAGTTGTTGCCCTGAAGCTGCAAGACATTGATCACGAGTGCCCGACCAACCGATATGAGCGAGGCTTCTATCCGTCATTACAGGGCGGAAAAGGCATGCCAACCCTCTACGCGTCGGGCGAAGAGGGCCAGTGGGATTACCTCGCCATCTCCCTGCTGGGTCCCAGTCTGGACAGCCTGTATCGGAAAAGCGGGAAGAACACGATGGATCTCCGAAGCGTGTGTTGTATTGCCATGCAGCTGGTGAGCCTCACGCTCGCCCCGGGCATTACCCAACACTCAGCCGCAATCAGATAGAGCGTCTCGAGTTCATGCACTCTCGCGGCATCCTCCACCGCGATATCCAGCTAGGGAACTGCACGATCGGCCTACCCCCCAACGACAAGCTCATATACATGTGTGTCACCTCTCCATTCCGCGTACGGCCCCTGATGTGGATGTCGCAGGATAGACTTTGGATTCTCCAAGCGATTCATAGACCCGTCCACCCATCGCCACATCCCTGGGCCTGATCCTCCGGAAGAGCGCGACTTTATAGGCAACTACTGGTTCAGGTGCGCTGAATGGGTCCCGTCACGGAAACCTTGTGAAATAAGATTACAGCTCTGTAGCGGTGCATTGCAAAGGCAAAGGCGAGTATCACGCTCCATCGCGCGCGGCTCTGAAACTCATCTTGCGGTATTGTGGCGCTAGTTCCATCCCGGCGCGACGACCTAGAAGCAGCGGCTCTTATGCTCATCCACCTCCTTACGCCCAACGGACTTCCCTGGACGCGTAATGGCGTGCCCCGCAACGATAAGGACCACGATTACCTCAAGAAGATGAAGCGATCGAAACTGCCAGACGAACTGTGCGCAGGTCTCCCCGATGTCTTCGAAGAGTTCCTAAGATACACCCGGCGTCTGAAATTTGCGCAGACACCCGACTACACTAAGTGGGTACGCGAGTTCAGGGAACTTGCCGTCGAAAAGGGCTATCCCGCAAGCGCTGATTTCGTATGGCCGGTGAGTGCGGCGAGAGGACTTCCTTCATCGACGTTCATCATGTGTGCTGCAGCCACCGGAAGCGAAACCATCATATACGCCCCGCAAGATCCAACCTGCACCTGCTGACGACATGGAACGGGTGTTGAACGGACTCGCGAACATGGATCTGGGCGCGCGGACGGTGTTGGGAGACCGGCAAAATATCGACAAGGCGGTCCAGAAGGCGAAGGCTGATGTGACCCAGTCATCAGAGTCTGACCAGTACATTGTCATTAGCAGCGACTCAGAAGGCGGCCAAGTTGCGCCACCGCGTTATCAAAAGACGCCAAAGGCCGTCAAATTCAATATGCTCACGCGGCAGGCCCTGGACGCGACGGACAACAAGGCCCTGGCCGAGGTTGTTGAGGACTTCGTCGCAGCACTAAAGTCCTATAGCTCTCGGACCTTGACGAAAGAAGCGTTCGCGTTCTTGGATGCGTTGTACAAGCAATTGAGTGACCCATCAGTGTTCGACGTGACGCCCTTGAGGTAAGGATGCCCAAAGAAACTCCCGCCTACCCGCAATTTTATCTGACTTCTGAATTCAAGGACATCGAAGTCGCGTTCAGGTAGCGCGCTGGTAGATGCTGAGGAGCCTGTTCCCGCAAAGCTAGGGGTTATGGCAAGACTGCGGCGAGAGGTGGGGTCAGCGAGGAGTAATTCCAAACTTGCAGAGATGGTAGAGACGTTTGGGAAGGTCACAAATCGGAGCAGCGGGCGAACGATTACCAAGGCATGTCCAGAACGCAGGTTCACCGTTCTTTCCCCAACTGAAGTGATGTGCAGGACGGCTTTGGGTTCCTGGAAGGCGTGGCAGAGAGACTCAGAGTTTTGCGGTGATCAGCCCGATTAGTATTCAAGTGGCGCATGTAACGGTAGTGGTGTCGACTATGAATTACCCAAGTCGCCGTTTGAAAAAGATTGGGACTCGGTTTTTTATGTGGGTCGTAACACCATGGAGTCGCGACCAACCCAGATGCCAGATACACAGCTCGAATTTGTAATTTTGAAGCGGCAGCCTGCAGGGTCCCCAGAAAAGGACGCGGCAAAGACCGATCAGCATTTGTATACCCCATAATAAGGGCTCGCTGAGTTGCCTTTCGACCACCATCCATTTGTCGTCTTGGCGTTTGGACTGACACCCCGCCTTCTCTTTTCACTTTCATCATGACTCCCGACGCCGCCGACACCGTTGTCGAGCAGGGCACCTTTGTGGTCCCCGACTTTACTGTGAAAGACTTGCTCAGTGTCATTCCGTGCGTTGCCCACCGAGCAGGACTACTACGACGAGCAGGATCACTGATGCTGCTATAGGGCCCATTGCTTGAAGCGCTCGGCATTCAGATCATCGCTATACGTGTGCGCCGCCTCTTTTCTCCATTCCACAGCTGCTGATTGGTCGCATTAGCGTTTGGGACTGTATCGTGATCTACGCCGTGTGGACGCTTGCCACCTTCGCCGACTCCTTCGTCGACCCCGCCGTGCTCGCGTTGCCGCATCCCCTCCTGTACCCCGCCGCTCGCCTCGCCGTTTGGGCGCTCTACGGCTTCTGGGCGGGTCTCTTCGCCACCGGACTGTGGGTCGTCGCCCACGAATGCGGCCACCAAGCGTTCTCCGAGTCCAAGGCCATCAACAACGCCGTCGGTTGGGTCCTCCATTCTGGGTGCGTTCTGCAAAATTTCCAGCCACGTGCGAATAGCCCCTGAGTACGGTAATTGATTGCAGACTTGGCGTTCCATACCATTCATGGCGTATCACCCACGGCAAGCACCATGCTTCGACCGGCCACATGACCCAGGATCAGGTCTTCGTGCCCTCTACGCGCTCTGAGCTGGGGCTCAAGCCTTTGGATCCCGCGAGGGAGGAGCTCCTTGGCTCGCGCGTCACTGAGGAGGTCAAGCGCGAGATGTGGGAGGCTCTGGGCGACTCGCCGATAGGTGCTGCTCTCGGCTCGGCCAGTTATCTCGTACGTTATGCGCCCCAACAGATCGAAAACAAGACATCTTACCGTTCCCGTGTAGCTCGGCGGCTGGTGGACTTACCTCATCATCAATGCATCTGGCCAAAAGAGATACCCCAAAGGCACTAACCGTACGTTCATCGCTTCCCGGTTCTCAATCACATTGTTCATGATTACACCAGACTTCAACCCTAACGCTGTTGTGTTCGCTCCCCACCACTACGGACAGATCATCTGGTCTGACATTGGTATTGCCATTTGGGCTCTCCTCGTTGGTGCTTCGATCTACAACTGGGGTTTCGCGACTGTTTTCCGTGTCTACCTGGTGCCATATCTATGGTCAGTATGCTACATCTATCATATGCTATGCGTTGTACTGATAATGTTTCTAGGGTCAACCACTGGCTTGTCTTGATCACATTCCTCCAGCACACCGACCCTCTGCTTCCCCACTACCGTGCCCCCGAGTTCACCTTCCCCCGTGGCGCGCTCGCGACCCTCGACCGCAGCCTCCTTGGTGACCTTGGTAGCGTCATGGGATGGATTGGTGCTCATGCCACTCACGGTATCTCGGAGACCCACATCCTGCACCACGTCTCGAGCAAAATTCCCCACTACCACGCGTAAGGATTGCGCTGATTCTGATTTACATCTTTTCTGATGATATCTTTGATAGATGGGAAGCCAGTGCTGCTCTCAAGAAGAAACTCCGTGCCAGTGGCATGACTCACCTCGAAGGCGCTCCCGGCGGTTGGTCTGAAGTCTACCGCGTGTACAAGGAGTGCAAGGTTCGTATCTTTTGGCTTTTCTTGCATCTTAACACCGACTCAACGTCCGTCTCCTGCAGTTTGTCGAAGACGAGGGTGACGTTGTCTTTTTCAAGAACGCCCACGGCCTCGCCCAGATGCGCCCTGTCTTCAATGACCAAGGCGCCTCTGACTCTGGCATCGAGATCACTGACAAGTAAACGACTGTCTCTACAAACGCTAGAGCAATGCTTGAACCCTAGAATGAAAAACGAAATACTCTTGGTTTTGATTGGGTGGGACCCTCTTACGAAGTACTAGGTCGAAGCGACAGTGTAACCGCGAATCAAGGAAGTTTCCTGTTCGAGTTGACTGGGTCTTTCTTCTGATCGAGTGTGTCGATGCATGGGGATTCTTCCCCAAGGCCGGGCTTTGATCTCGCCGGTTCGGCGAAGGAATCATACATCGGTGTCGCCGAGTCCCCCAAATTCTTATTGTTCAGATCAACGTACAACCCACTAATTCTTCGATTGAGCATCCCGACATGCTCTAATTCTGGGCATCCTGGGCTTCGAGAATCTGCCTCAGGAACGCTTCGGTGTCTGGCTCGCGTCCCAGGAAGTCCTAAGTGCAGCAGTCGTCAGCTTCGTGCAGCAAACAGGTGAACAAGGACTGCGTACTCTGAGCGAGGTGAGTTCGTCTTGAGAACCACCCACGCGAAGGATCTTGTCGCGGTATCTCTGGCCACGAGCAGGATCCAGTGGGTCGTCTTTGAAGACGGCAGCTAAGGATAACCATGAGTCTGCAACCTGTGCCTGTAAGTGAAGCAGATGGGAGCTTACCATACATGTCCGCAGAAAAGACAAGAGAGTAAGTGTATCCATAGTAGCCAACATCGTACGTACTGGGATAAAGCATCATTGAGCAGGAAGACGACTGGACAGACCAGACATACTCAGCAAGGTGCAGAAATGCTGCTTGACCTGGGCAAGCTTTGCCGTGCTTGAGAAGCGAGATGGACTGCTTCGTCTGCTTCCAGAGCTCTGTGTAGTCGGTCTCCTCTGATAAGTATCGATGAGAAATGGGGTCGGAAATGTAACAGTGTTCATCACCGGATAGACTATGGATCTTGACGTCGTACTTGGCCATGGCTATCTGGTTCAGGTGAAATAGCCCAGCGTTGACATATCGGCTATACAGCTCATTAATCACAAGTCGGGTTTGAAACTGAGGTCGCCGCATCACCTGGCGATGAGTTTCTTGATGAGGTCGGGTGGCATAGGTTGCTGGGTCTGGTAGTGACTTGTCATTTGTTGGAGAACCTTGGGCTCCCAGCACCAGTTCTCCAGCATCTGCGAGGGAGCCTCCTCAAAGTCACGCGTAACGCTGTGCATGATATGAGATCCAATGGGCATAGAGAAATGCGTACCGTAGTACGTACTTCACTCCGTGGAATCGTGAAAATTGGGTGTGACTCAAGAGAGTGTGGAAGATGTGTCCCATCTCGTGGAAGAAGGTGACAACGTCGAAGTGTCTCATGAGGGCGGGCTTCTCCGGGGTAGGCTTTCCCAAGTTTGCTACCATGACCGCCACAGGGTATTGGCGTTTGCCATTGGGCATGTCATATCCGGGAATGAGTGGCCACACAGCTGCGTGCGAATACTTCCCCTCTGAGGACCGATCAGCGACGAGGAGGTCTTGAATAAGAGACTCATAAACATACCACGCGGGTAGATATCAAGGTAGCAATAGCCCAAGAAACCAGAATCATTTTCCGTGTCTTTCTCCCAGACGGCGAACTTCTGCACGTCATGGTGCCATGTCGAGCCATCGGCGATCTCCTCAAACCGTACGCTGAGGAGCTTCTGGTAGATCGATAGTATGGAGGGAACGACGACAGAAACCGGGAAATGCTCCTTGATGAGTTCACTGTCGAGATCGAGGGTCTTCTTGACGAATTGGAGCTTGTAATATGAGTTATCCCAGTAGTAAAGTTCGCCATCGAAGGGTTGACCAGTCTGTTCATGCTCCGCTTTCTTCAAAGCTAGCAGATTCTCTTTATCTCTCAACCCCAAGGAACGTAGCTTCCCCGCCACATCATCCAAGAATTTATCCGCGTTGTCGCCTGTTTTGACCATCTTAATTTCAGTGATGTAGTCGGCCCTATAATATATGTGAGCTGAATCCCCTCAGTGACCAGGAGAGAAGTTGTACCAAGTCTCGTAGCCCAAAAGCCGAGCAATTTTGCGCCGCAATGCGAGTATCTTGCTCAGAACGGGTACATTTATCTCAAGGCGCGATGCATAGCTTTCTTGGGCCCGTTGGCGCGTAGCAGGGCTTGTCGCGTATCCGAGCTACAGAAGACGCGTGAGAATACTGTGATATCCAAGTGTTCTGAATGAACATACGATCGGATCGATGTCCGGTCCCTTGCAAGTGGTTTCATACAGCTCCTGTCCGTCCTCAACGCGCTTGGTGAAGCCAGAAATGATATCTGGAGGGACACCGTTTAACTCAGCTGCAGTGAACGTTACGATTCCCTAAGTATCCTTCGTAAGTGTACGGAGCCGAGACTCGCAAGTAGTGGAACATACCTTCTCCTCGTTGAAATTTTTCTGGATGAGATCTTCAGTGGGTTTGAACCCTTATGGTCCAAAAAAGCATACCCTCCACTCAACACACAATTTTGCGAGATCCTTTCGCAGCTCAGTCAGCTCATTGCGCGATTCTTTCGGCAATGAGAGGCCGGCGCGAGTACCATCTAGAATCTGCCTTTCTTGTGAGATGTTGCAATCACATAGCGCACAAGACACATACCATCTTCTCAACGAGACGCTGCTCTTCAGCTGTTAGTTTGGCCCATCTATGCGATTCCTTTATATTCTTCTCAGCGGCAGCTTTGGCTTGGAACACGTCGAGCCGCATGGATTGCTCCACTTTATACTGGCGTACTAAAGAATCGGCGCTGGTGGACGCGTCACGGACATCCTTCGCAGGGGAGACGTTATGGATGAAGGTCAGAGGCTCTGAGATGACCTCAAGTAGCGTGTCTGCGTTCGCGATCGCCAGCTTTTGCTTGCTTCAGACCATAGGGATTTGGACAGACCGAAGACACATACAAAGACCTGACCAGCATGTTACTTGGACAACTTGAACCTCACACGATTTCAGAGGCACTCACGGTAGCAAAATCACACTCTCGTGCTGCAAGGCTTCCGATCCTGTCCAGCTCGGCACGATGCTGTTCTATGTCCTCCTTGGCGAGGCTGAGGATCTCCTCAGCACTGTAATTCCATCTTGGCGCATCCTGTGGTGGCTTCAAAACCATGACGATGACAGTTTGCAGAACAGTCACTGAAGAAATGAAGACAGACGGTATGGTCTCTCGTCAGATAAGCTCCCCTAGCTCACTGTCGCCAGGTCCGAGTCGCCATGTGCCTGCAACGCCAGATAAGCTACAGATAAGCAAATCACTTCATACTCACATTCAATTCTATATTTCCCGGCTGACAGGTTTGTTCAATTGAATTTTATATATCTATCTTCAATTCAGTCTAGTTACGCCTGACTCCATCAAACAAGTGCCGGTACTATGCGATCCAGTGTTCACTGCATCGATGCAATCCGGGGCATGGCATCAATCATCCGATCTGCGAGGTTAGTAATCGGCAAACATGGAAGTTATACATGGCGTGAGTACTTGGTCTGCCAACACAACAGGGATGAGATCAAGCCTTATGTGCAGAAAAAAAGCTTGCTTTTCCATTTACGCACTGTACAACTGGCACGATCTTTCTAACGTGTTATTCCTCTGAATCTCATTTTGTCACGCCTCGTTCCAATGTCCTACATAAGGTTGACTGACTGTGACAGCAGGCAAATCTAGGGTACTGCATAGTATAGGCACGAGATGCTCTTCATATTGTACTCAGCTACATACTCCAGGGATTGATACCCTGAGGAGCTTCCGGCTTGAACCCATTTTCGACCCACTTCTTCTCAAGCACAAGTAGGCTGTCCACAGTGTCAAGGACGGTTTCCTCCCAAGTCTTGTACATATCCCTCGTGACTCCTAACACTTTCTCTTGCTCATCTCGGAAAGCATCCAGGCTAACTCGGTCCTCCCGCTCAGGCCAACTCGGCGCCTTTTCTGGATCCGCTAGGCGGTCGACCAGCTCAGGACGTTCCCTTGAAATGAGCTTGATAGCAGCAGGCCACGATGAAGGGTACGGCGAAGCGGCCACGTAACGTTTGCGATGCTCCGACGGCGCGCTCTTGAGTCCTGCAACGTGGAGACGAGCGACGTCCCGTACATCAACCGCGCCCGGTGCACGCACGTATGAGGTATTGTCTTTCTGGAGCAATTGATAGATGTTGGCGGCTGTGGCGAGAGCTAGGTAGTCCGGTTCGGGGACTATTTCCGTGAACTGGGGCGCCACGGGTCCAAAAATCCAGGTGGGACCGACTTCATAAGAGTTGATAGCTCGGTGAGACGCAAAAAGAGAAGGTTGAAGCGTCACGTACGCATAACAAAGTCCATATCTGGGTGCGCATCGGCAAAGGCCATGATCACCTTATCAGCATAGGTTTTCTGGTAGATATATGGACCGGTAGGGTAATTGGCCACCTCGTCCAGAGTGATAGGATTGATGTCTGGAGCATATCGGAAGGTGGACCGCGTACAAGGCTACCAAGCTCACCTTCCGGGCCAAAAGGTCCGCCAAAAGGAAATGTTATAATGGAGCTGGTAACGACTGCTTTCTTGACACCAGCCTTGGCAGCTTCATCGAGAACGTGAACGGCACCTTCCGCCGCGTACTAGAGAGGACAGGTTCAGGACATCGCTTACGGCGCATTTCTCGGACTGGGGACCTACTTTGACAGCTGCGTCCAGAGGCACTCGCCCAGGCAGCGGAGCAGCAGAATGAATGATAGCATCAACACCTATTCTCTCTAAGAAGACCGTCTTGGACTGAACAAATAGATTCACCTTTGAGAACCTCAGAGAAGTCTCCAGATGCGATATCCGAAATTTCAACAGCTTCGAAGGCGGGATTGGCGGCCATTGCCTTTTTCAGCCTCTCATATTTCTGGCCTCGGGCCGAACTGAGTTTGGCGATAAGTACACATGACAGTGAGACGTATCGGGAAGGCGCACCCTCGAACTCTGTATCCAGCTTCCAGTAGCTGATTGACGATATGTAAGCCTACGTAGCCAGACGCGCCTGTCACCTTTCGCCGAAAGCCTTGTCAGGATACACTTAGTAACAGAGCCAGCCAACGCACAAAGACTAGTTGTTGTGCCATTGCACGAAGTACAATTGAATGCTCACCATACACTTCAACTTGGGACTCTTATATATCCTTACCACATGAGTCATGACAAAGACTGACGCTGACGAATACGGGCGGAGTATGACGAATACGGGCGGCATGTACGTTCCCATGTTCTAATTTCTAACTGACTCCTTGACTCGAATTGTGAGGGTTTGTAGATCTTGATACCGATCGTTCGAACACATCGGTGAAAGCAAATTGACCGCGGATGACCCACCGTGTTCCGTCACAAAGGCAACTTCGGAGAACTTGATGAGAGAAAAGGAGATCTACGAATTCGACCGCTGTTGCAGGGACCTGAATGACTACGAACGCGCCGTCGACGGAGATGGAATTAGAATGAGTATAATAAAAGATAGATAAGTAGGTTCGCGATCAGAGAATACCCATATTCAAGGGTTCATCCACCGCATCTTCTCCAGAGGTCTCCCGGAAGAAATTGAGCGACAACAGCTGCTTCGCGCTAGGTCTTTTCTTCGGGTCGATGGTCATACACAGCTTGATGAGCAGGGCTGCATCGTAGAGCCTCTCATCCAGAGGAACGTCCGCATCGTCCTCGGCAGCCGCCTTTTGGATGAGCTCCTCCTCCGACATCGCTTCCACCGCCTCCGCGCCCATCGTTGCAGTCAACTTCAACTTGACCTGCTGAAGCTTGGCATCCATGGCGAGCATGAGGTTCCTCGCTATCATTTCGGCAGCGATGATTTCCTTGCGCTCAAGTCCTCTCACGTCGCGTTGTAGACTCGCCCAAACTCCCTCATCAAGGGGGTCTTGGAAAGTTCCTGTCATCAAGTTGCCTGAAGGGATTTTCGATTGGTCCGGTGCCGGAGACATGCAGAAGCATACGCACCATCAGCGTCAAACAGCTGTGCTCGTGCAGGAGACTGTTCGACCATCCACTGAGGGATCTTCTTCGTTTCAGAATAGGCAAGCATAGCGGCAAGATGATCCTCGCGAACGTAAGTCTCGTGAGTGATCTCTCCAAGTGGATCGTCGTAGACTGCATCACTTGTATCCGGTGGCCCATTAAAAATTGGACCAAAGCCAAGAATCTCCATCATCTGGACGATACGATGTAAACAGTCGATCGAGTCGAATAAATGAAAAAACTGACGGTATATCCCAGATTCCAAATGTCTACCTTTTCATCCCAATAAAGCCCCAAGACAAGTTCTGGTGCCATTCGCCTGGGAGATGTTCTCGGGGCATCTATAAGGCCACCTTGTGTCTTCTCATCAGGTATTTCGTGGGCTGGAGTGGTGATGATCAGATAAATACAGATTCACATAGACGTGGACGCACCGCTTCCGAATCCGGCCAGTCTGAAAAACATGTCTGGGCTCAGTTCATATTGACCGAATTCGTCTTTCTTCCAGTTGGGGTTGAAGACGGGCGTGCTTATGGGTTCCTGGTAGGTCCGGAGAACGCTTGAGTCGTCCTCTGGGTCTCGTGTGTACAAATCCTTGCGCATCCCAATGAGAGATTCCTTGTAATACTCTTGCTTCTGGTCCTCTTGCGACAGAAGTTCCTGGAGCTCAGGCTCCTCCATATCCAGATTTACGAGAATATCGCCCTGGGTGATATCTATGTGTCGGGCAGTGAAGGTAGGCCAAATCGAGAAGAAACGAGCGCGTACTGCCGTGTACCATCTTGCAATCCTCGTGCATGAATTGCAATGCCTTGAGCATATCCTTGAATATCTTTTTCCAGACGTCTATGGGCATGACGTGATTGTGACGGATACCCTGCATGTACGCGACAGAAGGACCACATAATGGCATGACGGTCATGACTCTCTCGAGGTGCTTGATGGTCTTGAAATGGACCGGCTGCTGCATGATTGCGGTCCAGATAGAATGACAGAGATGGCGGGTGCCGGCGGGGATAGCGTTCTTTTTCTCTATAGCCTCCAGGACTTTGCGTGTAACAAGATGTCCACCATTGACAGCGCCAGAAGTAGCAGCATACACGGAATGTACCTTGACGGCACAGTACGTAGGTTCCTACACGGATGTATGAAGGATGGATACATTGACGGCTTGATGGGGCTCACCTCTTCCTTGGGTGGATATGTCTGCGCCAGCCAGATGCTAGCATTCTCTCCGTAACCCAATTTTCGCAGGACCTGTACTCGCTCTTCCTCGTCGTGGTCGATTCGCATAAGACCCCAATCTGAGTCCTCTGGAGGTAGGATTTCCCCGGCTTGCACGTCGAGGAAGTCCGGTCCGTGTGGAGTGGGGGTACTGGTGTCTTCCTCATGGCACCCGCTGGTCTCCATCAGTTTGTCATCGTTGGCGTCGAGCTCAACACGGAATTGAGTTTCATCGTCGGGGAAGGAGACGCGGGACATGGACCGACACAGACGAGGCAAGGTGTGCACCGTCAGACCCAGAGGGCGCTGCAGACATCGCAGCAAAGATGCCATTGCGACCGCCCAGTCTAGCAAGTGTGGTCTGCTCCGGACACAGTCAACCGAATGTGAACGCGTATTTCGCGTCACGTATTGTCGCCGTGCACGAGCGGAAGAAAAAGCAGTCATGACATAATGCGATGATCCTTGTTTATCCACCCCGGCAAATCCGGGCCGGTATTGACGCGCCTCATCTCCCGACCCCCGTGTCTTTGATGTTCCGCTACTTGATAAGTATCATAGTATGCTTGAGACTACTAATCAACACTGCTACTTTGACACTGCTAGTACTCCGAATCACTCGTCGTTGTCATCGGTGTGCTGCCCTAGCCACATGCCTATTATGCCTTCTATCCCTCTCATGTTTCTGCTTTCTCAAGAGCGCATAGATGAACGTCGCAACAACGTCATCCCCAATGTGCATGGCTTGAGGCGACACGGCCAGCGACGGCATCCGCCCCTTGGAAAAGAACCCGATGGATCCATGATCATAGTTCGCCACCGTGGTGTGCGATCCGTCGTTCACCACAAGCTGTCGTCATTCATGCTCAGGGCGTTGAAGGAACATGAGTTGACAATCGCGTACAAATTCATCCTTGAAGTCTGATTTCCACTTGTACGAGCACCCATCTGATGCGGTAAACGTTTCAGAGCTGCACAAACTGTCAACACAAAGTGATAGTAGTCTGTCACCCACCGGGCTGGCATCCTATGGGTGAAGCACAAAGGTATGGACGTACGAAGAGAAGAAGTTTTTCTTAATCGGAGTGATATCATTCCCCCAGACCGTGAGGCGTGGGGCTGGCGCCGTCAGACCCAAGCCTATTTCTACGACGGCCATGTCCCTGAGCTCCCCATTCACCACCTTCGTGATGTAGGTGGGATCGTGTGAAAATAGATGGCGCTCTGTCGAGATGTAGTACAGAGGCGTGTTGTCTGGAAGTAGGATGACGGTATCACGCGCGTCTCGCTCCACCATTCTGAGATCCATAATCGTCTAGTGGGTGGGGTTTCAGACATAAAACATGGGTTGGTGTAGGCTCTTTATATGTCATCTGGGTCCAAGGTACAGCCTCAGAGATATGCGCCGAGAAACCTTCGTCAACGTGAGTGGTAGGGATCTTGATCACAGGACACTTATCAATCATATAACGCGCCACAACTTGGAATCTGTCGTGATGGTTTGTATCATGGACTTGCAGTGCTCCAGAAGGCGAGAGACGGATGGAAGGATTCAGGAACAGCGAGATTGCCAAGTCGCCTAAAGTCCGCGAGGATCTTCAATGACGCGTAGCGAGGCAGGAGTATCGTGAGATTGCTTGTGTAAATGAGATCGCCATCGCCGTTGAGCAATAGGCAAACTGAACCGTTGTGCGCCCTTTACCGCAATCGAAATTTACATGCCTGACCGCCCCGGTTGAGGTATTCCTGCAACTGGCACCCTCTACGGTTGCTCTAGAGAAACAGGGTGAGTAGCGAGGTTCCAGTTGATACCGGGAGTAAGTAGATGAGGCTATGCTATATAGATAATGCTGTAGAGATAGATGATACAATAGTGTTCCAAGTGAGCAATCATGCTAGTAACATGGGAAATGATGGGAGTACACCTCAGGCATCACTCGACGAGAATGAAAAATCCGACGAGGCGTCCAGTGTTATGATATGGCGAGTTCGTCGTTGTCTTTTCGGGGGCGATGGCGTGTCTGAGTTCTTGGAGCGCACGACCAAACACCAAGCAGCTTCTTGCTTGATGGTATCCGACCATGCACGCACCGGCTCCTTCACGTACTCCTCGTACTCAGGATCATTGCAGAGCCCCTCTGTTGGCTCATCCATTTCCTCCGCCCTCCACGAATGGACCTTTGGCGGAAAGAACCACGGTCCGTCATGTTGCGAGCCAGTCTCAGACTCTGACTGGGAATCCGCCTCTGATTCTGCTTCGGAGTGAGACCGCTTGCGAGACGACGCGAACGATGGGTCCGTGGAAAGGGGGGGAACTCCGAGTTCATCAGGACTGTACGGGAGCTGTCTACTCGGGAAGTCCCCGAGGGCGCAGCCGTCATAGAAGAAATCGACTGGGATACGATGCCAGAATATGAAAGGCAGAGTGGCGAACGTCATCGCGACCTGCTCAGGTGCATGCTCGGTGATGATCCCACCATCATTCAAGATTGCATTCCTAGCGTAGACTGCCCAGAAGCAGGGGTTCAAGGACAGATGAACGGATGGCAATGAAGTGAAGGGATACTCATGGCGAGTGGTGAGGTTCGTGGCTGGGTCTTTGACATGAATGGTCCCCTGGAAGCCACAAGGGGTGACACTGTACTCGTATGTGGTTCTGTTGAATACCTGGTGGGTGTGAGGGACTAGAGACACAAAGTTGTAGAAACCCTCACCTCATCAAAACGTCTGCGACGGTCCAGTAGTGCTGTCTCGTTGTCGCCCAGCAGAGAGTTCAAGACGTCGACAGTCGCATCATTTGGACAGAGTACAATTTGCTGTCGTTCGATCAATTGGCTGATATCGCGACGGCCTTGTTATATCATCGTCAGCAAGATACAGTTGTGACCATAGGTATCGATAGCGACTCACATCTGAACGTGTTCACGGGTGAGTCAAGAAACTTCAAGCTTTCGCCTCGCTTGAGGCCAATAAAGTACTCCAGGGGGTCGAGCTACAGTCCTCAGTAACAAATCGCTACACAAGCGCATGTCGGCCTACCTGATCATCCAAGTCGTCAGCTGGATTGACTGCACGGTGAGTCTCTACGGTAGACTCAAAATCGCCAGACAGCGAGAAGTGTTCGAGTGTGAGAAGGGCGGCCATTCTCGACAGATGATGGTAGAAAGTGAAGGGACGCAACAAATTGAACAATGGACATCACTGTGAGCAGTGTGACTGAATAGGACGTGCACCACGTGAGTTGATCACTGTCACCTGCATTGTGAGAGCTTCAGAGGATCTTCGCTAGTGTCCATAAGGGCCAAGGCCGTTCATCTTCAGGCCGCACTGGGTGCGTCTCCGCCCGGGTGAGACTTGACTAGGACTCTTGAGCTGTTCGACGGGTTTCGCATCCCCGTCGGCCATGGGTGTACGTAGGCGGTGTCTCCTCTCTGAGAGGCGACAAGAGTGTACCAGCCACGCTGCTTCCGTTGGCCATTGGCATCTGCTTCCCCAGCACGTCCAGATCCACCTGCGGCGGCGCCGTCTCGAAGTGGTCCGTTACCCCTGACACAATTGGAGTGGCGGCGCGACGAGGACAATATTTACCGCCCTTGGCGGCATCCTTATAGACTCTTCCGATGTTCCTATTCGCTTCTCTCACTCTCCCAGGCGCGAAGCCTTCACCGAGAACACAAGATTGGATCTGCGCGGACAGAACTTCAGCTTCCGCAGACAAGTGAGGTCTGAAGGGAATAATGCTGCGCACTATATGACCAAGGACTGAAGGAGATGGCAAAACAAGCTCTTTGTACGAGACAGGTGTCTGACTCTCTCACCTGAGAAGTGCACCGTTGCGAAGCGATGTAGGAGCGCTGATCTCTATGCTGTGTCATACCGTTGGAGATGTTGCCATGCGGCAGAGCTCTCAATCCCCATCTTGTATTCCTATACACCTCTTCTACATTACTCATTCTCTTAACTCGCGCGTACTTAGAGCTCAGCCTCGTCAGCGTTCAAGATCAGGATCGAGAAGAACCTGATGATCTCAAGGAGAGAGTCGACAGGAAGGCCTGTCGCGATGATTATTATACGAGAAGACGAAGAGACATAGATGAAGCGACATACGTTCATTGACAGTGTGCACACCCTCCAGCCCGCCCGACTCAGCCGACGTATAGTGATGGTTGTACCGGAAAATATGGGGGGAGAGATCCCAGTAGTACCGCGTATCTTTGAACACAGATCAGAATCCAGTGAGTGACACGGAGGGTTGCATAACATACCAGTGTTCCCGGTCATCATGCCAGGACTGACGGCGATGTTGTCATCGCCACTCAACGACCTGTGCGCGTTGTACGCAGCCTTGATGGTACCAGACAGCAGGTCGTACGTGTCGCCAGAGGACGGCGTCGTCGGCGCAGGCGGCAATGCGTGGCCAAAGGCATCACTGAGCACGAGTGTCTTCAAGGGGTCGCCGACTCTGATGGTTTCGCCGAACGAGGTATACGTCAAGTTGAATTCATCAGCCAGCTTCTTCAGGGTGTTGGTGTCGCGGTCGATGGTATCCTGCAAAGAACTGACATGGCGTCAGTGTACTGCGCTAACAGCATATGCGTGAGCGTTACCTCAAGATAGAGATACGGTGATTAACAACAGCGTATGCCTGTTCAGGAAGGGCGTTGGTCTTCACTCCGCCGTTAATGAGATCGATGGCCTGTGTGGTTCCGACCACGCTCTTGTAGAACGGATCCTCAAAGATGATCTTTTCGATGGCACGCAGGCCCTTGTCGGAATGAGCAGACCATTCGATAGCGTGGCGGAGCTTCTTGGGCATCTCGGGACCATAGGCAGCCAGACATTGCAGGTTGTTGTAGATGACGTCTTTTTTGGACTAAAATGCAATCATCAGTCAGTGGCTCGCAAGTATCGAGTTGAACTTACCAGGTGTACAGGGAAAGGGTTCTTCTCTAATTCAGTCAGCATAGCGGCAAGCATTCCGATGCTCTGGAGTTTGGTCAGGTTGTATAAGAAGGCAACAGTGAGACCACGAGCGTACAGTGTGGCTAGGAGGAACACTGGAATGACCACCCGGAGCGGCGACCTCAATCTTGGTATCCATGTAGCCCTTTTCAGCAACGGCCGGGGTCGCGAACGGGATACCGTAGGAGTCGGTGAAGCCACCTAGGATTTCGAATGTTGAGCTTGATAGGAGAGGTCCACGGGTGACAACTTACTTCCCTCGTCGACGACGAGCGCAAATGCATCCTTGCCATAGATCTCCAACATAGCCTTGGCTAGCGATTGAGCTCCCTAGAGAATGTATGAGTGGAAGGAGTTGTAGGTCGAGTGAAATAGTCTGACATAAACGCCAGAGGCCTCTTCATCGAACCTGTGAGAATGATTAGACAAAGCCAGCGAACAAACACAAGGTAACAACGGACCCGAAGGAAAGAACGATGGTACGCGCGGGCTTGAATCCCTTCTTGATGAGTTCCTCGATGACGATCCTGCCCCCCAAAAGTCAGACTCGATATAAGCAATGCAAGATATAACGTACATGATACTGATCAAGCCAGACTTGTCGTCGAAGGATCCCCTGCCCCAGATGTATTTGCCTACCAACCCGGTCAGTTCTTATAAGACCGGGTCCTGACCCAATGCATACCATCATAATGCCCAGAAAACGGCGGGTGAGTCCATTCATTGACAGTGTTGGGGTGAACGGGAACAACGTCTACATAATATCCCACATGAATGACAGCAAACGGAGCAAGAAAGACGCGTACCCTGATGAGCGGCCAACAAGAGAGGCTTCAGCGAAGAGTCCGACCCAGTCCACTCGTACAGCAGCCCGTAGGTGTTGACTTTCGTGAGGGAGAGCAACGCGTGGCTGGAGGAAGGAATTGAACGACCATTGCATAAACCAGCTGAGTGTAGAGCTTACATGTGCGGGAAGGCCTCCGCAAGATAGGCATGGAAGTCCCCGAATATCTCCCATCGAGGGTCGACGCCAACGGGCTTCATAGCGTCGTAAGACTCCGATCTGGGTACTTATCTCAGAATCGACATGAACTCTCGAGTCATATAGAGGGCGACACTCACGGAACCTGCACCGCGCCCGCGAGCCAGTCGATAGCCTTCGTCTTGAACGCGTCCGTTCCAACCAGCGCATCCAAGTCGTCCCAGAGCGCGGCGTGCTTCACCGGGTAGACCGCAGTCGCCTGGGGACACTGCGCCTCCAGGCTCACCGTCTCGACGAGCCCGCAAGCCTTCTGTAGGGAATGCAGGTGCCTGGCCGGGGACGCGGCCCAGACGAGGGCGCATGGTACGAGCAGGCATGCTGCATAGCGGGCAAATCGCGACCTCTTGCCTTGCGCGGGGGCGCTGTTGTTCAGTGGGAGCGGGAGGTATTCCCCTTTGGTGTCCGACGACATGGTGGTGGGGAAAGAGAGAGAGAGAGAGGAATTTGATTGATGAGCATAAGTAGAGATTAGCAATGCCTCCGGCAGATCCGTTCCGCGCTTTCCGCATGGGCGCATTCAGGGCGCATCAAGATATGAGGACTGCTTGAAGACCGGTAGTGGTATTCTGTAAGTCAGTGAAGGTTTCGCAAAATGAGGTTATTGCTACGTGCGGATGCCAGAGATATCCAAGAGCCCAAAACGAATTATATTGCCTGGTAGACGATGAATGATGAATGTAAAGACCTAGTATGCCGCGGCTAAGCATGTGGCGGACAGTCAAGCAGTAGGAGCACGCACTATTATCTCCTCCTCTTGGCCGCAGTCGACGTCTTGGTACTACTCTTCCGCGTCTTTCGTCTCCTCCTCTTCCTCGCCGTCTCTGATGCAACGGGCGGGACAGTCGGTGTAGGCAGCGCGCCGCGTATTTTGGTCCCGCCTCCCTTGAGCGACTCGGTGATGATAGGGCTCGCTGCGGGTCTGAACTTGTACTCCTCGGAATACCTATGGAAAATCAAACGCCGACGGCCAGACGAGGAGGTCACTCACCGCTTGGCGTACACCACCTTGGTCTGTCGTTCTATCGCTTTGGCGCGGAGGTGGGAGTAGAGGAGGGCACAGGCGATGCCGAGAAATATGTATAGAATGGCGCGTCGGAGTGGAGACCATCTGGGCGGCGTGGCGACATCTCGCTCGGCTTCCTCCTCTGGCTGTGCAGTTATGGTTCGAGGTTCATTTTCATCCATGTCAGGCTCTAGGTCAAGAGTTTCTTCAGCCATGGGGAGTGCTGGGAGTAGAGACGGTGAAGAGGCGGTCAGCGCACTGGCAGAGAATGAATAGCCACGTGGTCAAATTGGAACGCGTTCTACTCGCGACCTGAAAGGTGTGCTTCACTCCATGAAATTCACTGGGCCTTTACTGTTCATATCCGTCGGTACACGCGTGAAAGAATGGAGGTCTCTGTACTACATTTGTGTTCGTGTCTCATACTACTCGATTATACTTGAGGGCCTATTCCTAACGTGGAAAGTTGGATGTTTCCTTCTGGTCAAGACACACCAATGCAGCCAATTTGAAGAGTGCGCAGTCGTGTGCCGTCCTAGCGAGTGCAGTGCGGAAGGTGGCGTAAGCATCGGGGCCGAGACACTGGTCGGTAGCATGTCGCAGCCGTACGTGTAAGCATTGCAAAGCAGCACAGTCGAGTTGTGGTTTCACAAAGACAAGCCAAAGACTGTCCGTGTATGCCAAGTCAAAGCCAGAGTTGTCTTCAACCATAGTCTGCTCGCACCGTGTCAAGAACGCGCAATGAAAAGCCTCAGTTCAGGCCGACCGACGCGCGAGAGACGTTGTCAAGACAGTGAGCTACGCGACTCTTGCTTGCCCCACCAAGCACTGAGCAGCAGCAGACAGAACAGCTACGCACACAGATGGCCGATGATAGATGATGGTGCACGCAGGGCTGCACGATGACGTTGATGCGGTCCATCACAACATCGCCAAATACGCCTTGCGCTCCATCCACACGACCATCCCGCTTTCCCTCTCCCCACCGTGTCCTTTCCCGCCGCACTGCCTGCAGCCTTTGGGCCGCGCCATCTTGACATCCCGCCGCACCCGCTCCTTCCCGCCTGCCAGCTACCGTTTCTGCATTGCATCAGGAGCATCTCACAGCCATGGTCCGTTCTTTTTCCTGCCCGGGTTTGCGCCTTTTCAAACTGTCCGGATCGTCTTTAGGGTCAAACGCTATCATCGCCTGGTTCGTGCCTCTCCATCCATCGTCTGGATCGTTTTTCATTATGACCGTGCCCGATAGCTACGAGCAAAACCTCAGAGACGGGCCAGAATGCCCACTTTGCGTTCGCTGTGACTGAGATGCAAGGATGGAGGATAAGTACGTCTTCTGTCCACTTCGCGTCGTCTCCGTCGCTCATGCACCGTTGTCACAGCCATGGAGGACGCCCATGCGATTGTATTGGATCTAGATGGGGACCACGATGACTCTAATGCTTTCTTTGCTGTCTACGACGGGCATGGCGGTATGCACGCTCTGTTTAGCACTCCATCCACTATGTTCATCCTTTGCCCTTTGATAGGCGGCACGGTCGCAAAGTATGCCGGACGGAATGTCCACAAACGCCTTCTCAGCGAGGAAGCTTACAAAGAAAAGAGATACGAGGAAGCGCTCAAGAGAGCATTCCTGGGCACGGACGAGGATATGCTCGCAGGTGCGTACCTGGTCAATGTCCGGCTACTTCCCCTTCTGATTGATTGCCTATCCATAGACCCCAGCCATTCTAGAGACCCATCAGGTTGTACCGCTGTCGCCGCACTCGTCACCAAAGATAAAATATACGTCGTGCGTCCCCCTCGTGCAATCAGATTGCCATTCCTTTCTTATGAGTCACCGCCATTAGGCTAATGCCGGCGACTCGAGATCAGTGCTAAGCGTAAAGGGGGAAGTCAAACCGTTAAGCTTTGACCACAAACCTACAAATGAAGGCGAGCGGCTACGCATTACTGGCGCCGGTGGTTACATAGAATATGGACGGGTCAATGGTGTGTGCCAATTCGCCTTTTCTCTGGGAACCGGCCTGATGTATACTTGCAGGCAATCTCGCGTTGTCTCGGGCACTGGGCGACTTCGAATTCAAGAAGAACTACAGTCTCCCTGCGGAAAAGCAAGCCATCACTGCCGACCCCGATGTAACGTGCCATGATAGAACTGATGAAGATGAATTCCTCGTTATCGCTTGTGATGGTGCGTTTACCTTTGTCCCTGCTATCTCCACACTCACGAGAAACAGGTATCTGGGATTGTCTCTCGTCACAACAAGTTGTGAACTTCGTTCGTTACCAGGTTTCGGAAGGAAAGAGTCTCGCGGAGATTGGAGAGATGATGTGTGAGCACTGTTTAGCTCCGGACACCACCTCTGGCGCGGGTATCGGGTATGTGTCCCAATCAGAATCCATCCCCATCATACCTGACGATACCTGGGTAGATGCGACAACATGACCGTTCTCGTGGTGCCCATACTCAATGGCCGCACGCTGGAAGAATGGACTACGTGGATCACAACCCGTGTTAAGGAACACTACGGCTATGCGACGCCGAAAGACCTCCCGCAACTCTACGCTCAGAGCCGACTCATGTCGTTCCGGGCGCGTCGAGAGGCTCAAGAGGCTCGCGATCGGGCACGGTCAGACTCGCCCAGCGATAACGGCAACTTTCAAAACTCCCTGAGCGCCTTTGCACGCGTCCTGGGTGGGAATGGTGGCTTCTCCTACAACCCCGCCAGTGGGATCATCTCGACGCAGGGCGGCGGCCTTATGTTTGGCTCCGATGAGAGCGACGAGGAGGAGGATATCGACGAGGACACCTCCTCTTTGACCTTTGTGGACTCGACGACGAGTTTGAAGGACCAGCTTGCCCAGTATGAGAAGGAGGACGAGGAGCATGGCACACATCATGAGCACGACGATGCGACGACGGACCACTTCGAGACGGCGCCGCCGCAGGTGGATCTAGACGTGCTGGAGGAGCAGATGCCAATAACCAACGGGACCAGCGCGGCGGGCACACCGTTCTCGCCTCTCAGGGAGGAGACACCGCCGCCGCCTACACCCATGACCAACGGGGACGTCGAACAGCTCAAGTCTCACCCGGGCGGAGACGCGCCCAGCGCGGCGGTGAAGATGGAGGGCCTTATGGACACTAGCGAAGATCCTCTGAAGCTGTGATCGTGATCTCTACTCACTTTCCCTCCCTGCTCTCTGTTGTTTTACTGGGTCACTTTATCTATTGGTTCTGTACACCTGATGTAGCACTCCCCCACACTGCCATAGACGGTTTTTTTTTTCGAAACGCAAGCGCAATTCAGTACCATACACATAGTGATTATTTGTTTTTTCTGTGTTGTTTTTTTATAGTTAATGAGTGAGGCTGTTCAATACCAATCTTTTCTTCTCTCTTGTCAACGTGTCCGTGGCGTTTGGTGATTAGGTTGCCAGGCACTTCGTTGATTCACGGACGCGCTAGTGCTTGTATGAGGACGTGCTACTATCACCTATTTCTCCACAGTCTTGGTACCCCTCACCGCCACCGCCACCCATGGATCTTTGTTTCTTGCTTTGCGCCTTTGAGGTGGGATAACAATACCAAGCTTTCTTCTCTTGTCACGTCGAGGAAACATGTTTGTGGCGCTTGAATTCTTTGTCGGTGGTTAGGCCACCAGGGACTTCGCTGATTCAACAACGCACTTATTTCTCCGAGTCGATAGTCTTGTTACCCCCACGAACACCGCCACCCGTGCATCTCAGACGACCTTAGTCAACACATCATGGGCGTCATGCCAGATGCGCCTGGTCATATACAAGCAGAGTGAGGGTAGGATTCACCTTAGGAACTGAACCAGGTGCATAGCCCTGTGAAAAGCATCATGATCAGCGCAGTGAGAGATTTTGCGGGATCTTTTCTTGCTGGACATTCTACTTAGCGCTTTCGAAGTAAAAACAACTAATACAATGTCATGCATTAAGGAAAGTGTAAGAATACTGCCAGGTCTACTGGAGATGCGGTCAAGAACATATACTACAAAAAAGATGAGGGAGGGTGGTGTAAGTAGAAAGGATGGACAAGATTCGGATACAAGAGAATATGTATAGTACTACAGCACAGTTGAGGGAGGATGGCGTAGCTGGTAGGAATAGACAAGACTCGGATACAAGATGGCGTTGACACCAGGTCAACGCTTCGAGCCGGAAGCAAGAGACTTTGCGGGCAGCTTTCTCTTGGGGCGAGCAGAAGGTACCGGTGCGGCCGCTGCGGTCAAGGCAGCTGGGGCTGAAGCGACAGATGCGGAGTTACGAGAGCGCTTGACACCCCTCTTGGTTGGACGGAGGTCGTCTGCCAACTGAGCGGGCCTGTCGAACGCCTCTCCGTCATATTCCGCGGGAGAGGGGACCCAGAAACTGGTCGGTGGGAAGCCCTTGTACCAGTCTCGAGTGATATCCATGATCACGGTGGCTACAAGTCTTTGAGTAGCGCTCCAGCCAGGAATACCAGCACGTGTGACTTTCTTGAGAAGGAGTGTACGACCAGCGTTGAAGATGACACTGTAGAGACCCAAGTGGCTCGTAATGAGCAAGTCGGAGTATGGAAAGATGTAATGTGTCTCCTGGCCGTCGACGTTCCTAACAATTGTGTCTGTCATATCGATTGGTAGCATAAGAAAGTCTCGGATAGGACCGTCGGGAAAAGCCTGTGTAGAATGGGTGAAGATATCAGTACATCGCCCCGAAGAACATTGCCACGGCCCACCTCCGCGAACAGTTTCTTGTTATCCCTTCCCGTCTGTGACAGGAAGTGTGCTCGGACAGAGTTCAGATCCTCGAAATTGGGAGATAGACAAAACGAGTCATCATCAAATAATTTGTGAAACTTTTTCTTCACTGTAAGTGCGCTTGAATGAGACACGCGGCGGTGATGATGATGTGAGCTTACTATATTGCATATTGTAACGCGTTTCGACGTTCAGTGTGTCCACAGGCATGCCCAGATAATACTCCATTTTACGGATCTGCTTGAGGGTTAGTCACGAAGCGAAACAGGCGTGCGATTATGTGCGCACAGTGACCACACCCTCCGCGTGTGGAATGCCGTGAGATGCCTCTGTGTGATCTTCAGAGAAAGGATCGGGATCACTGGTATCATGGGAAATGACACAGTTCGTCGTCTTGGTCGGCGATGCCTCTGCGGCAGCCTTCTTCGCCTCAGCTGTCGTTGCTCGCATAGGACGAGCATTCCCCGGGGGCGTCTTGTACTCTACTCGAGGTTTCGGCGGCGGCGTAGAAGGACAGTAAGGCACCTTGTCGCCTTCGTCGAGCACGATGTCGTCGGGTTCTCTCATTGAGCCCGTTATCGCGGTGTTGGCCCGCTTCGGTCTCTGGGAATTGTGGGGAAGAGACATCGCGATTATGGTGTTTGTTTGCGGTCCAGCGCAAGAGAAAGAGTCAGAGAAAAATTGGAGATCGTACAGTGGCCCCAGTACTCTTTATAGCCATGCACAGAAGTGACCCATGTGAGCATTGTTGAGCGCTTTGTTTGCGCCGAAATAGGTTGTGAGTGTCATTTGCCCCAGATGTAGCAGGTGGCCCCAGGAAGAAGAGCCCAGAACGGCAAAGCAAAGGGACATGTAGAAACGTGCCAGCCCATTGTTCAGCAGTTTGTCCTACTTAGTCGAGATCTTTGTTTGATGTTGAGTTGGCCGTTCGATGTTGAGTTGGCCCAAGAAGGAAACACCGTCACAATGCAATGTTACATTGATCATTTCACGTGATACGCGTGTTCATCAGTCACAGTGATGTCCATTGTTGTCTCCCTTGACTTTCTACCATCATCTGTCGAAAATGGCCGCCCTTCTTACTCTCGAACACTTCTCGCTGTCTGGCGATTTTGAGTCTACCGTAGAGACTTACCGTGCAGTCAATCCAGCTGACGACTTGGATGATCAGGTAGGCCGACATGCACTTGTGTACCGATTTGTTCCTGAGGACTGTAGCTCGACCCCCTGGAGTACTTTATTGGCCTCAAGCGAGGCGAAAGCTTGAAGTTTCTTGACTCACCCGTGAACACGTTCAAATGTGAGTCGCTATCGATACTTATGTTCACAAATGTATCTTGCTGACGACGATATAATAAGGCCGTCGCGATATCAGCCAATTGATCGAACGACAGCAAATTGTACTCTGTCCAAATGACGCGACTGTCGACGCCTTGAACTCTCTGCTGGACGACAACGAAACAGCACTACTGGAGCATCGCCGACGTTTTGATGAGGTCGGTTCTTTTGCAGTAACTGTTTGTGTGTCTGGACCCTCACACCCACCAGGTATTCGATAAAACCGCATACGAGTACAGTGTCAGCCCCTGTGGCTTCCAGGGGACCATTTATGTCAGAGACCCAGCCACGAACCTCACCACTCGCCATGAATATCCCTTCACGACACTGCCATCCGTTCATCTGTCCTTGAACCCCTGCTTCTGGGCAGTCCACGCTAAGAATGCTACATTTGCTGCTGGTGGGAAGATCGTTGCGCACGCACCTGAGCAGGTCGGGATGACGTTCGCCACTCTGCCTTTCATATATGGACCTCGTGTCCCAATTGATTTCTTCTATGATGGCTGCGCACTCGGAGACTTCCCGAGTAGACGGCTCCCGTACAGGCCTGATGAACTCGGAGTTCCCCCTCTTTCCACGGACCCGTCATCCTCGTCGTCTCGCAAACGGTCTCACTCCGAAGCAGAATCAGAGGCGGACTCAGAGTCAGAGTCTGAGACTGGCTCGCAACATGACGGACCGTGGTTCTTTCCGCCAAAGGTCCATTCCTGGAGGGCGGAGGAAATGGATGAGCCAACAGAGGGGTTCTGCGATGATCCTGAGTACGAGGAGTATGTGAAGGAGCCGGTGCGTGCATGGTCGGATACCATCAAGCAAGAAGCTGCTTGGTGTTTGGTCGTGCGCTCCAAGGACTCGAACACGCCATCGCCTCCGAAAAGACAAAGGCGAACTCGCCATATCATAACACTGGACGCCTCGTCGGATTCTTCGTCCTCGTCGAGCGATGCCTGAGGTGTACACTCCTCATTTCCCATATTACCAGCATGATGGCTTACTCGGAATACCATTGTATCAATAATTTCTACAGCATTATTTATCTATCGACTCCATCAATCGAAAATTCGCTACTCATCGTCGTCTAAAGAGTCTCAGAGAGCTTCGAGTGGCGCACTAATGAACGCGTTCCTCGCGCGTCTCGGGTATAATTGGTGTTATCTTGCCTCAATCAATATCATGAGGGTGGATGATATGTTCATCGACACGTTATCTGGTCAAACGACACAAAGAAACCCGCCGTCCTCTCCAACCGAAACTTCAAGGCGAGTTCAGTGTGTATGTCCTGTCTTAAGTGCTAAGTGCTTCCTGGTAACAGGAGGCGTTTGTCGCCATTGAGTTTTCGAACGTATGCTCAGACACGCTGTATCATGTTGCTTTCCTGAGGATTTACTTCAATATTCCATTGCGGTACAGGGCGCACAACAGTTCAGTCTGCCTGTTGCCCACAGTGATGGCGATCTCAATGCTCGTAGTATACAAATCAAACTCGTACAAGCATTCTCACGATACTGCTGCTCCACTACGGCATTTCTCCTTACGCTCATCAATCAAATTCCTCTCTCCTCTCTCTCCTCACTACCATGTCGACGGACACCAAAGGGAATACCTTCTGCTCCCACTCAACAACGGCGCCCCCGAGCAATGCAAGAGGACACGAATTGGCCGCTAGGCAGCATGCCTGCCAGTGCTCGTACCATGCGCCCTCGTCTGGGCTGCGTCCTCCTTCGACGCCCCGGCCAGGCACCTGCACTTCTACCAAAGGCTTGTGGGCTCGTCGAGACAATGAGCCCGGAGGCGCAGTGTCCCCAGGCGACTGCGGTCTACCCCGTGAAGCACGCCGCGCTCTGGGACGACTTGGATGCGCTGGTCGGAACGGACGCGTTCAAGACCAAGGCTATCAACTGGCTCGCGGGCGCCGTGAAGGTTCCGTGAGTACCTCTTTTGACTAGCCCCAATGTCAATTCTCGTATATGTATGTACGCAGTTCGGAGTCTTTCGACGCTATGAAGCCTGATGGCGTCGACCCTCGCTGGGAGATATTCGGGGGCTTCCATGCTTATCTTGCGGAGGCCTTCCCGCACATGTAAGCTCTATGCTCACCTGGTTCATGCAATGGTCGTTTGACTCCTTCTTCCAGCCACGCGTCGCTCTCCCTTACAAATGTCAACACCTATGGGCTGCTGTACGAGTGGACTGGGTCGGACTCTTCGTTGAAGCCTCTCTTGTTGGCCGCTCAACTTTCAAGAACGTCACAATGGAGGTGACACTGATCTACTCACGTGGTGCGCGTGCTGATCAGTCACACTGCGCACAGTGATGTCCATTGTCCGTTGTTCAACTTGTTGTCTCCTTTGACTTTCTACCATCATCTCTCTAAAATGGCCTCCCTTCTCACACTTGAACACTTTTCGCTGTCTGGCAATTCTCAGTCCACTGTAGAATTTCACCGTGCAGTCAATCCAGCTGACCACTTGGATAACCAGGTAGGCCGACATGTTTGTGTAGCGATCCAATTCTGAGGATTGTAGCTCGATCCCTTGGAGTACTTCAATGGCCTGAAGCGAGGCGAAAGCTCAAGGCATCTTGACTCACCTTTGAACACCTTCAAGTGTGAGTCGTTAGTCATACCTATGGTCACCAGTGTTTTCGCTGACGACGTAACAAGGCCGTCGCGAAATCAGTCAATTGATCGAACGACAGAAAATCGTACTCTGTCCCGATGACGCCACGATCAACGCTCTAAACTGTATGCTGGACGACAACGAATCAGCACTACTGGAGCATCGCCGACGTTTTGATGAGGTAGGTTCTTTTGCAGTAACTGTTTGTGTGTCTGGTCCCTCACATATAACAGGTATTTAGCGAAAAGGCATACGAATACAGCGTCACTCCTTGTGGCTTCAAAGGCGCTATTCATGTCAGAGACCCGGCCACGAACCTCACCACCCGCCATGAATATCCCTTCACATCATTGCCGGCTGTTCATCTGTCTCTGAACCCCTGCTTTTGGGCAGTCTACGCTAGACATGCCTTGAAAGCTGATGATGAGATGATCATCGAGCATGCACCCGAGCAGGTCGGGCTGGCATTCGCCACTCTGCCCTACAGATACGGACACCGTATTCCGATTGAGTTTTTCTATGATGGCTGCGCCCTGGGGGACTTCCCAACTAGACGGCTTCCGTACAGACCCTGGGAACTTGGGGTTCCCCCTCTCTCTACTGACCCATCATCCTCGTCTCCCCGTAAGCGGTCTCACTCTGAAGCAGAATCAGAGGCGGATTCTCTGTCAGAGTCTGAGACTGGCTCGCAGTATGACGGACCGTGGTTCTACCCACCAGAAGTCACCTCATGGAGGGCGGAGGAAATGGATGCGCCGACAGAGGAGCTCTGCGATGATCCTGAGCTCGAAGAGTACGTGAGGGAGCCGGTGCGTGCATGGTCGGATACCATCGCGCAAGAAGCTGCTTGGCGTCTGGTCGCGCGCTCCAAGGACTCAGACACGCCATCGCCGCCGAAAAGACAGCGGCGAACTCGCCACATCATAACACTGGACGCCTCGTTGGATTCCTCGTCCTCGTCGAGCGATGCCTGAGGTGTATTCTCATCAAAGTTTCCCATATCAGCATGATAGCTTACTCGAAATTTCATCGTATCATGCATAACTACAGCCTTATCTCTATAGCATACACCTACTCTAGTTATCAACTAGTAGCGAGACTTCCGTTATAAAGTGATAACTTACTACTCATGATCACCCTATCCTTTCTTTCTAGAGCGACTGTAGAGGGTGTTAGTCGGCGAAATACTCTGATAAAGGCGGTCAGGCAATGACTACTCGTCTCAAGAGTCTCAGAAAGCTTTGAGTGGCGCACTCATGAACGCGATCTTTGCGCGCCTCGGGTATTCCTGGTGTTATCTTGCCTCGAAGTTGGACGTAGCCTCACTTCGGTCAGGCGTTGAGGTGATGACAGTCGATCACCAATTAACTTCGGTCAGGCGTTGAGGTGATGACAGTCGATCACCAATTAACCTCAGTAAAAATTCCGTAGACCTGTGTTGACTCGTGTTGATCTACAGTGACACAGGTCAACGAGGTCGACGAATGTCACCAGCAGTCTAAGAATGACCTTATCAATGGGCTCCGTCGACCTCGCATTGACATCCATAGACTCTCATGGGCTTGTGTCGACATGTATCGACTCGGTCAATTCGGTCCATGCAGGTCTATGTGGGTCTATGCAGGTCAATATGATTGGTGACAGTAGACACATATTCATACACAGTACATCATAATGCAGCTACAGTAATAGTGATGATAGTACACGAAAGAGCAAGTCCATCAAGCAAATTCCAAGTCCGGAGTCCGTTTTGAGGGAGAGTAGCAAGTCCAGAGCAAAAGTCAAGCGCGATGTGAGACCGTTCCTTGTGCATTCGAATAAGGTCCACGAGAAGTAGCGAGCAAAGCGAGCGTATCGAGCCGTATCAAGAATATCATCTGTAACTTGTCGATTAGCCTCATGCACCACAACACATGTGTACAACTTACTATGGCGCCTTCTTCATTTGCTTCCGATAATATATCTGCGATTCTGAATCAGGCCAAGCGGTACTGGGAGCGAAAGAGAACGTACGCTACGCTCGGCTTGTGTGAGACTATCCCAGTAAGCATCGAAGTCCGCCTGCGTGCCATTCAAGTTTTGCTCTTTCCAGTCCCGTCCACATCGAGTTCTATGGATCACAACGTTAAACAGAGAGCGTCCAACACAAAATGAAAGGCATACTTTGGATTATCTGTTCTCCCAGGTATGTATATCTTGATCTTGACAGGTCCCTTTGCGGATTTCGCAGTCGGCACACGTGTACTCACAGCATGAAGCAGAGCGGCTGTCCGAGGTGAGGCAGAAGCTTGGGCTGGAGCCGCGGCGCATGCAAGCTGAGGAGCAATTTCGACTCGGACTTGAGATTGCACATCCATAGAGATAGGCACGAGCTATTAACGGATCAGATCCTTGATTTTTTGAGAGAGTATCCTCACCATAAATTAATGATTCATGATCCTTATATTGATTCGAATCATTAGAATGATTTGATTCATGAATCGAATCATTTAACGGATCGAATCACTAATGATCCTATATTTTTGATATATTCATACTAATACATAGTATAATACTAGTATATTCACTTATATTTAGGTAGTATGAGGCATAATAATGATCATACTATCTAATTTGAAGTGAGATATTCATGATTACTGTGATATACAAGATATCAGTAATGATCCTTTAATGATTCATTCACAAATTTAATGATTCGTGATCCTTTCAATGATCTGAACGGATCGAATCTTTGATTGATTAGGGATTTGATTCACGAATCAATATAACGGATCGAATCTAGGATGATTCTAAGTTGGAATAGCTCGTGCCTATCTCTACACATCCAGGGTTTCGATCGTGTCCGTTGCGGCAGCTGACAACGATGTGTTAGCAGATGAGTGAGCAGCAAGGTCGGGTAAAGGATAGGCGGCCGAGGCCGAGGCGGAAGCAGAAGCAGAAGCAGAGGCGATGCTCGGTGATGTAGAGCCAGTGGTCAATGAAGGGATGGCGACAATGGGCAGAGTAGAGGCCGCGGCGGCGGGCGAGACAGGTGCAATGGTGGTCGAGGCGGAGCCGACTCCGTCAACAGACGTGTGAGTAAGCGAGTTCAGAGGCTGATTCGAGTTAGCCACTATTCAAAGAGAGAAGAAGGTACATACCTTTGCGATGTCTACAGAAATTTTTGGGTTGACAGTAATCTTCTTAGCGGAGAATGGATTTCTCAATTTTGGTGTTGCCTAGAATACTTCGTGAGTGGATATAAGCGAATAGAACTGGCCATACTTCGATATTTTCCGTCGAAGTCAGGGGCTGCATGACTTCAGAGGCCGAGGACACAGATGCTGGGAGGAGTACCGGAGATGCCGAGCGCGAGAATGTGAACTCGAATGGGTCTGCTTCCGATGTCTATCGGCAAAAATAAGTAAGGTGGCATGTAAGGGAGGGTATAGCTGACACGCCGTCGGTTCCCCAGTGTGTTTCCCTTTCTTGACCACAGTAGAGTGTTCCTCAGACTCGGTGTTGTGCTTGCGCTTGCGTGATTTGGAGGCAGATAATTTTGATGGCTCTTGCTTGACAATGTGGTCCTCGGGCTCGAGTTTCACCTTATTGTGAGATTTACGCCAGGTGCCGTACTGTGTAGACCAGACTCGGTCGATCTTCCAATATGATTCGGCACAGAGGAGCTCTGGATGCTTCGTGCCGAGTTCGTATCGATACCAGTTCTTCTGTTGACTTGTTGCGGAGGACAGATTTGCCGGAACGGCTCCAACTTGCTTGAGAAAGTTCCAGGCGCCGTGAGAAGTATCGTAGACAGCACTCCGGTCCTCCTCAGAGAAAGAGCTGCCATCTTCGTGCTCGAGATATACTGATGCTGACAGCGGTGTCTTGCTGTGCGAAGCCTTTGTGGTCGCCGCTTGCCAGGTAGCTTTGCGGTAGAATCGAACATCGGTGTCTCTGCGAAGTGCGGGAACAGTGACTGAGGGAATCCCAGCTCCAGACTGAGTCGGACTATTTGTCGGCAAGGCAAGGGGAGGTGCTGGCGCTGGCGCTGGCGCTGTCGTGTGTGCTAGCCCAGTCGATGCAAGCGAAAGATGAGAGGTGGTCATTCTATGTGGAATTGGACTATGCTTAGCAAAGGAGGCAATAACGCACCTCCAGAACTGTGCCATTTCGCGATATGTGGCCAGCTGCTGGGCCTGGCCTTGGACTTGCTGTTCGAGTGAATATATGCGTTGTTGGTATACATGAACGGGTATCTGCTGCACATTTGCAATATTTTGGAATGTAGTGGGTGGTCCTATAGCAAACTGGAAGCTCGGTTAGCATGTGCAGCCTATTTCGCGTCGCGCAATGCACGACCATATCATCCTAGAGGAAAGTTCCTTACATGAGTATCGGAGAATAGGTCAGATGAGTTTCTGGATCCACCGTCTGCTGGGAGCGGGGGCATTGCGTCAAAATCAGAGCTAAAATGGAGGGAGGGCGTGTTCATGGTGATGGAATGAGGAAGAGTGGTGTGACATAGTGTGACAATCTCTTGCGAGTCGTCTGTCCTGTGTCGCGTCTTCATCGCGACCGTGTCTTGTATCTCAGCTCAGACAATTATGGGTCATGATAGAAGTATCAAAAAATTTCATTCTACTCATTGTCGTTGTCCGAGTCACTGTCCGAGTCATAGTAGTTATCGGCATCCACTGTACAATCCATTCCAAGAGCTCGTGCTGCAAAATACTCGTCTGGATCACAGAGCGCTTCATCTTGGTGACGGTCAAACTTGACCATGCCAACGACCTGGGTGATATCCATTACCGAGGTGACGACAACCATTGTCTCCCGTCCCGCCATCTTGACTACACGGAGGTACTTGCGGGATGCAGCATAGACGTCACTATCCCACCGAGAAAATACTGTCAATACAGCAACAGCCTCCTCCTTGTCGTCCTCCAAGGCCAAAAGACAAAAGTATTGCACTTCGGCATAACGGATCTCGTTATTGTATGTAATCTAAGTCATAGTCAGAATAGAAGTCTTCCAAATCAAATGAAACATACTGCAACATAACGTCGGATTGCATTATCACCCTCCGGTGGGCGAAGGCTCTCTTTCCAGTGAGTGCGAACCTTGTGCCCATTTGGGAGACGGAGACCACCCCAACGTTCTATCTCCACATCCTCAGGTTGAATGGAGGTGGTATCCACACCTCGACGCGCAATGTATGAGATGAATGCTGCAGCGTGGGCTCCTGGTACAGACGTCTTGAGCCCTTCTCGAGCGCGAAGGAGGAGAAACCCAAGGCCAAGATTGATTGAGCCTCGCGGAGCATAGACCTTGATAGGGTCAAGGCTTGGGATCAGGGATTTGAGTGTGTTGACTTGGGCGCGAAGCAGAGTACGCTGAGCTAGGTTCGCAAAAGGGTTAGCGTGTTGGCGGATTTCGGTTTCAAGATCCCCGATTGTTCGTTCCAGTGTCCATTGTGCGACAGCGGCAGGTGAGCCAACTCGTATGACCTCTGATGCAATGTGTACAAGGGCATGCATGCATTGGGGGATAAAATTCAGGCGATCAAGACGACGTTGGTAGTAGAGGTGTTCAAAATCAAGCACAGCTTGGAGAAGATTGGCATGCGCAGTTTCAAGTTCGTCGAATGGGATTGCATATGAATGTATCGTATGGAGTCCAGCGGCGATCTGGCATAGGTTCTTCCAATATTCCCGAGGCAGATGCTTGTAGAGAAGACCTGGGCATAGCACGAAGACATAGCTGAGATATTCGGTTGCTTTGTACCCACTGTTCATCTTCTCAGCAGGGTTGCGTGGCGGCCGATCGGCAACATAGCTGGGCAGCTTCTTTCCCCACTTCTCAACCTCCTTCCCATGTGCCTGCCATACATCGTCGTCACGCAGAACTGCCCATGGCCACTCGGACGGTGGATCATCCTTTGCGTGATCTATCGTGCCTCGCCAGAGGGAAACTTTGTGTTGGGGAATATTGGTTCCATCACGATGCATCTGATCTGCAGGGCACAGGCCAGGCATGGGTGTTGCACGGGAAAGACCGGCGAAGATGCTCTGCTTGGTGATACCAGTCGCTAGACGATTTTGCTTGTACTGAGTCTGATTCGAGGATGCAAGAACAGTACGGAGATTCTCTCGGTACCGCTCAGATGAGGGTTGGGGAAGGTCGTTGATATCAATGTCGGGGTGGTCCGTTCCCTGGATCCCATCGCATCCCAAAGGTTTCAGGAGCGCAGGGTAATAGGTAGGTGCGTGAAATTTGTGTCGCCCTGGCAGACCGCACATGAACCGACACCCAAACCTGCCATTATGACCAACCCATCCACTCATGTCTGCCAGTCCAACTGTATCCGCCGTCTCATAGACCAGGTAAGGGTCGGAGCGGTGCATGAGACCATCACGGCCATCCCAAACTGGGACACCGTTCTTTTCGTTCTGCAGTGCCGCGAGATGATGGAGAGATGGGAAGAGGAAAGAGTCGGTGTGTTTTGGATGATTGGGCCCTGGAACAGTGAACGCGGGACGCACAAACTTCTTGAGGTAGCGGAGATTTGGGTGCAGGTTCAAGATAATCCAGATGGCAATCCAGGTGTCGGATTGCTTGTTCTGATAAAGCCGACAGCCATCAAGTGAAAAGAGGAGGAGGAGATCGTGCTCTTTGATGAGACCCTTCTCTACAGCCTCCAACAAATCCTGCCCCGAAAAGATGTCGCGAAAAACCTGTGGCAAACCCCCATTCTTACGTGCCTCTGCCAAAATCTCCATCAGCTGCGAAAATCCGTAAGACATGTCTTCGGCCATCTCCTCGTCACGCCAGAGCGCTTGTCCCTGCATGGCAATGGGAATCGTAAGGAACTGACGTCGCGGTGCAGAACGATCAGGCTCATCGGAGCCTCGCGTCGTCTTGTACCTCGCCTCACGGCAGTAGATACAGTTCAACAGACGACGGAACGGACCAGTATACGCGTGACACGAATTGACACACATGTCATGGAGGATGGGAACGACACCGGTAATCAGTTTGATTTGACGGAGAAGTTGACTGTATGAAAGCATCTCGACAGTAGGAAGGTTACGGTGAATAGCATCGCGAACGTCTGTGTAAGCTTGATTTGCGGCTTTTCCATTCAAAGAGAGGAAGATGTCGAGAGACAAACGAAAACTGGGATCGTCGAGACATAGCTTTTCAGTTGGAGGGTTTCGAATGAGAAAAATGTCGTCCTCGCTAAGTCCAGAGTGTTCGTCGTCAAGCGAGGCATTACGAAGTAGATTCACAAATTCCTGCGAAGTGAGGAGATGCTCGAGGGTTGGGATTGGGTCAGCTTGTTGAACGTTCGGTTGATTCTGATGCGGAGGCGGACTCGGTTCGCGTCGGGGAGAGGGTGGTACGGAAGGAATTCTATTATCTTCAAATGTAGTCTGGAGGAGAGTTCGCGTGTTGTTCACGTAGATTATATGTTCCACACTCACAGTATGATTTCTAGTGGTGTGCGCATCGAGTGCGGCACGAAGCTCAGCGGCCTGATCCAACATAGTGCGCTATTACATTACAATCAGAAAGGCATACTAGAGACATATTTAGGAGCTCACAGTGTATGCATCGGTGTCGCCGTTGTCATTGTCATTGGCTTGGGGAGGGTTGTTGTCTGGATTTTGATTTGTGCTGTCGGTCATCTCTATGTCGTCGTGCTATCAGCTATAAATTAGACAGTTCTCCTTGTGGAAGGCATGCCACATACGGGACCACCAGAGGCAAGATGATGTCTTCTTCGTGTCGACACGGAAACCCAGTCTCCGCCTGTGCACTTCTGGTCACAAGAGCACCAGACCAGGTTGTCGCAATTCGGTGGTCTCTCTGGCGCATTTTCAGGCGGGTTCGGCCAGTCGAATGCACGGCGACGCTTGATACCATCGCTGGACATGATGAGAATGTCGTCAAGGTCGTGGCCGATCGTGTTCAAGACGCGGTATTTTGATCCGAATCACTGTCGGACAACTTGATCAAATTCTCGCGCTCTTAGGCGCTCTCAAGTCACTCGATTATCATTCTCAAAGGTCTGTGTGGTATTTTTATTGCCGAGGTCAACGGAGCTCATTGGTTGTCGACAGAGGTCAACACAAGTCTACGGGGCACATCGGGGCCAACACAGGTCTACGGAATTTTTACTGAGAATTAACGCCTGATACCTCTTACGACTCTCAACCCGGTAGCGGTCGATTCTAAAAATATCTCAATCTCGGCGTCCATGCCGCTTCATGCCGCTCGGCGCATCTCAGGCTGCTGGCCCACATTTGCGATTCCGTTGTATCAATCTATGGATGCGCGTCGCAGTAAACGATGGAAGTATATGACATTGAAATTTAGGTCAGAAAATGGGTATGCAAACATACACATAGCTGAGCTCAGTGTCAAGGGGAAGAGGATTGAAAGAGTGTTGCTACCAGGTGGTTTGCGGTGTGAGGGAGGAGATTGTGATTGAAGCTCATCCGTACCAAATAATGAAAAAGGTTTTTGGTCTCCACTGTACACGTCCATCGCCATGTACAGTACACAGGTGATGGTACTCAGCCACCACATTGCCCACGCGATGATTACTCAGCGGGCCGTGGTCGGCAACTGAGCGGCAAGTCACGGTATTTTGAGAATCGACCGCTACCGGGTAAGGGACCGTAACAGGTCCCAGGCTAAGTTGGACGATATGTGGGTGGAGGCGATGTCCGGCTAGCTGCGTCGGCTTAATAAGCTGCATCGCCACCGAATTCGTGAAGCCAATCGCATCCTCGATCGCGTTGTTTAAATCCTGCTTGTGCAGCTCTGTTAGCACACCTAGAAGTAATCACATTGATGTATGGTGTATGGATTGTCATTATGTGAGATTATATGGTGAAATAAGCCCAGTATAGTAAGCTCAAGACTCCTCATCATCCGAGCCATCATCCACAAGTGTTTCCTCCGGGTTTTCCACGCGTGTTCGTCCTGGGATTGGCGGATACTTCCTAGGATGATCTAAACCTGCACTCTTGAGACGTCTGATTGCTTCCAGAAGCGCGTCCACCCGCTCCCGCTGTCCCTGCGGCCCAGAGTTGTTAAGCTTTCCCACTCTCGGCACCTCTGTGTCATACTCGCGGAAAACGGCGAGCTGTTCCTTGATTGTCTTCACGTTCATGGCGCGCACTTGATTCTCTTCCAAGAGCAGCACAACGGCGTTCAGCTTCTCCACCCTTTCGCAGTTCTTCCTCCGTGCATCCTCCACCTTCTGTTTCTTCTGTGCAGCAGCAGCTTCATCGGCCTGGACCTGCTGCTCTCGTCGTCGCTTCTCTGGCTTCTCCTTCTCACGCTCCCGTTGCATCTTCCGGACATACTTCTCGTCGTCCTCGTTGCAGTGTTTCCGAACAAAACTCTCCGTCTTGTTTTGCCGGACACGATAACGCGCATTGAACTGATGGAGCGTCATCCGAGGTGTGTGCTGCATCTTGATTCGGAACATGCCCAGACCACCCTCGTTTCGGTCATTGGTAGAAGACATGAAGCAGGCCTCGCGTTCCTCGGTAGTGAGGCCATCGACAACCCCGCCCTTCTCAAACTCGCTCATGAAGCGCTCAAACGTCTCTCTGGCACCCGTAGCAAACTCCTTCATCAGCCCATCAAGGTGAGGCAATGTCGGCATCATCTCCCGTATCTTTTGAATGACCTCGGGATGCTGCCAGGGCTTTCCGTCAATAGTTCCCTCCACATACGAGGCGTTAGGCGACGTAAGAATGGTGGGATCAGCCTCAAGCTTCGTGAACCAGGTGAGAATCCTTTCGTGTAGTGGTCCGAGGTCGAGAAGGTTAACGTTATCAGCTCCTGGGCCGCGAACTTCCAGCATATAAGGGTGACTGAACGCCTGGGAGATCAAAGCAAGGACGGCAAGCTCGTGGAGGGTGGGGGTATCGTCGAGAGCAAGACAGAAGTTCTTTTCGATGTTGGTAAATCCCGTTTTCTCCTTCTTGTATAAAACGAGCTCCATGAATTCTTTGAACAGATCGCGATGCAGCAAGATCAGTTCTGCGGCGTCACAGGTCGATTGGAAGCGTGTCGTGCTTGTTCCGGGATACTGAACGGACTCTCCCAGCTTCTGCTCCATAAACCACGCGAAAACGTTCTGCTGACCGCGTTTCGTGTCCTTTAGATTGTGACAGATGAGACTGCCAAGCAGAGCCATATGTGCACCTCCACGCTTAGACACGCTGTCAGCACGTAGTTCAGCTTCCGTCGGTGGACGACCGCCAGTCATCTCCGCGAGGACTGCTGCATTGTCCCTATTCGCAAGGATGATGGGCGGTGTGAGTCCCATTTTCTTCCAGTATCCCTGCATAATCTTATCCCCCGCCTTGATCGTGTTAAGCTCCTTGTGCATGCAACAGCCACCAAGGATCCAGAGTGAGCATCGACGTTTCTCTGCATCTGGCAACATCTCGAACTCTTTCCCTCCGAGATCCAGCACGATGCGTTCCATGATCTCCTCGTCAATCCGGTACCTCTCCAGGGGAGACAGCGCCTCGTAAGCATCAGGTCCCATCTCGGCAACGCGCTTTTCCTTGTCGTGTAGAAGCAGGGTGATCACTTCGTCAAGTGGTAACTTTATCAACGCCTTCTCCCCAAGACGGCTATCGCGTACGTGAGTCTTCCACCCTTCAAAGAGCCGGTTCTTCTTCTTCTGATCTGATGAGTGGTCACCCAGAGTACCTCGGCACTTTTCGATGAAGTCGTCGCGCGCAAATGCCAGGCCAGTACGTTTTGCTAGCGGGCTGTTGTTGAAGATATAGGCAAAGCGCTCCATATTCTCCTTGACAAGCTCAACCTGAGTCTCGCTGGAGTGGTTAACCGTAGAATGGACGCCGAGTGTGATGTGAATGGGTTTCGATCCGGGCTCGGTACGAAGTGTAACGTGCTGGGACTCGTAGTTCGTATTTCGGTGAGACGTTCCGTCACTGCTATACGTGAGATCTAGACCATTTTCAGCTGGATAGTCAACCTGAGTAGAATAATATCTTACCTGTCGCTTTGGCCAGTAGGAACCCAGTTTGCATGTCTGCATAGATGTCACCTTCGCCCACGCACCGGCCAACAGTCCTCTCGTTCATGACGCGTTTGCCGGTATCAACACCCATCAACTGCCCAAGTTGCTTCATGACACGTCCAACCTTTTTTTGACTGCTCCCGGACTGCACCAAGATACGGGCCATCTTCCGAGCGCGTGCAGTATAATGGCCGCGCTTGTAGAAGGCAAAGCCACGGTGAGTCTTCTTGCGTGTTTCGCATTCAGTACGGGCAATGGCGCGTGCAAGGACTCCGGTTGCACGTCGACATCTATTGGCAAGCTTCCACTTCTCCTTCTGTGCCACCACAAGTCGTTCCCTGACATCAGCTACCTTTCCATCTGCACGCCGCAGTGCCGCATCCAGTTTCTTTGCATCACGGACAGCTTTTGCTGCCTTGGCTTCCACGAGCAAGAGATCTGCCTTGAGAGCGGGTACAGCGACACGCTTGAAGTGGTCCAGCTCCCTTTCTAGCTCCTGGACCTTTCGCAAGCGTCGGCGAGTGGTTTGTTGGAGGTGCTTGACCTTTTTACGCAGCTTGTCATTTTCGGCCTGCAGAACAAGGACCTGGGGTGGCGGCCGTGCAGGTCTTGGTGGAGATGGATGGGGTATGGAAGGAGGGTTGTTCTCCTTATTTGAGAGCGAACGACGAGCTGCCTGTGCCTTGGCTAAGCTGGATTTGCGGCCTGGAGTGTTCCATGTGGCCTTCCGAGCATATGTCCGGCCCATTGCCTTGTCAGACTACCCAGAAGCAATAAAGACTGTGTGATAGCAGAAATTTGCGTCAAATCTGAGTGAATACGGAGTCAGGAAAGGGTACAAACAACGAGATGGAGAAAGTGCGACGCGTCTGTCACGCGTGATGTCACGCGTTTCCGCCTCATCGACGCGATCAGATTTGCGTGCAACATTCAACACGATCTACGCACTCTCTCCGCGCAATTTCAACCACGCCCACAATCCGATTTCGATGCTCTAGGGTCTGTGCAATTTGTTTTCTCTGATATCTTCCCACTGCGCAATGTAGCATCAAGAACTGTATGTCACACTCATAATACTCAAAATCTCAATTGGACAGATCCCGCGCAATAGTCTAAAAGGACGTTCCCCGCTTGACAATTCACCGTATATGGTCTGCGCGTGCTGCTAAGAACCGACTTCATCTATAGGCCCTTTACTCCGGGTTGTAAACAAGTACAAAGGGAGGCCCGTATGAGACAATCGCCTCCACCCACGATATGTTCACCGTGATGAACTCACGTGATACGCGTGCTGATCTCGTACGGTCAGTGGCACTTGTCGTTCAACTTCACTTTCTGCCATCATCTGTCGAAAATGATCCCCCTTCTCACACTCGAACACTTTTCGCTTTCTGATGACTTCGAGGGCAATTTAGAAACTTACCGCGTAATCAAACCGGCTGAAAAGTCCGATGATCAGGTAGGCCGCCATGTTGTGTGTTGACCCTCTAGTATCTAAGTAAGGATTGCCTCATAGCTCGATCCCCTGGAGTACTTTCATGGTCTGAAGCGAGGAGAAAGTCTGGAGTTACTGGATCTACCCATCAACACACTCCAATGTAAGACGTTGTATTACATCGATGCTTACAAGTATAACTCGCTGACAACAACATCTGGAGGCCGTCGCGGAATTATTCAAATGATCGAACGACAGCAACTCGTATTCTGTCCAAATGATTCCACACTCTACGCTCTGAACTCTTTTCTGGATGACAACGAATCAGCTCTGCTGGAGCATCGCAGACGTTTTGATGAGGTAGGTCCTTTTGCAGTAACTGTGACTGGCTGGTCCCTCACTCAGTGGCACCAGGTATTCAACGAAATCACATACGAGTACAGTGTTACTCCCTGTGACTTTCAGGGGACCATTCACGTCAGAGATCCAGCCACGAACATCACCACCCGCCATGAGTATCCCTTCACATCATTGCCGGCTGTGCATCTGTCTCTGAACCCCTGCTTTTGGGCAGTCCACGCTAGGAATGCAATCATGGCTGAAAATGAGAAGATTCTCGAGTATGCATCCGACCATGTCGGCTCGACGTTCGCCACTCTACCCTTCAGATACGAGCAGTGTATCCCGATTGAATTCTTCTATGACGGCTGCGCTCTCGGTGACTTTCCGAGTAGATGGCTCCCGTATAGTCCTGATGAGCTTGGAGTCCCCTCTCACTCTACCGACCCATTATTCTCGTCGTCTCACAAGCGGTCTCATTCCGAAGCCGAAGCAGAATCGGAGGTGGAGTCCGAGTCTGAGACTGGCTCGCAATGCGACGGACCGTGGTTCTATCCACCAAAGGTTGACTCCTGGAGGGCGGAGGAGATGGATGCGCCGACAGAGGAGCTCTACGATGACTCTGACTACGAGGAGTACGTGAGGGAGCCCGTGCGCACATGGTCAGATACCATCAAGCAAGAGGCCGCTTGGCGTCTGGTCGCGCGGTCCAAGGACTCGGATACACCATCTCCCTCAAAAAGACAACGGCGAACTCGCCATAGCATGACACTGGACCCCTCATCGAACTGTTCGTCCTCGACGAGCGATGCCTGAGGTGCACCCTCAGTATTTTCCAAATTCTTATGATAGCTTACTCGGGATGCCATTGTACCACTGTCTAACTCTATAGCACACATCTACTCCGTTTATCAACTGGATGTTCGCTACTCACCGACAGTCTCTAGAGCGACTGTTGCGGGTGCAAGTCGCGAGGGTGTGTAAAAACGGTTAGGCAAACGGAGTAAAGAACAACTCGTCTGAAGAGTCCCAGAAAGCTTTGAGTGGCGCATTAATGCATGCGTTCTTCGCGCGTTCCGGTGGTGACTGGTGATAACTTACTTTGACCATCGTCCTGGATGCGGACGTTTCATGTTGACCGAAAATTTATCTAGGTCCGAGTCAACAAATATTCTCCTTGAACCAGCAGCTGGAGGCGGGGCCACGGTGATCTAAAACCTCATTTGTCTAGTGGAACCTTGCTTCCTTCCACGATGCGCTGAGATCCCACACATATACCGCGGCATGCTGTATCATTGTGTGGAGGTTTCCTGAGGCTCTACTACTGTGAGTCTTGATCATAAATATGATCAGGGTGCACAACATACTGACTTTCGGTCTGCCTATAGCCCACGGTGGTAGCAATCTCATTCACACAGAATATATGCGTTGCCAATTCTGACAACAAATCTTTGATTCAGGAAAGTCAGTTCCAAGCAATTCCACGCTGCTGCTGTCTTGCTACGCGTCAATGATGGTCCTCGAGCAGTCAAACTAGTAGAGGCGACATGGCACTCTAGCTGTGCTGTATCGCTTCTTAGGGCACTGCAACTACATGATAACAACCATGTCTTGAACACGCTAAATGTGGTGAAAGGTGGTATGATATGTTGCTCATAATCTAGTGGATCAGCGCGCTCACACTCAAGATCTTTTTCGGCGCTCACATTTGAATGGTTCCTGCATTTCCCTGACTTCAGAGGGCATAAAAGGACCTGCAACCGTCAACACTGGTCTCCTACTCCCCCGCCCCACTAGACGACAGACATATACCGCCATGGATCTCAAGATGATGGAACGAGACGCGCGTAATACCGCAATCACACTGCCAGACAACACGCCTCTGTACTACGCCGTGACAGAGCTTCACCTGTTCTCACACAATCCCACCTACATCAAGAAGGTGGTAAACGGGCAACTCAGGGATCTGGCCGTGGTGCAGATAGGCTTAGGCTTGACGGCGCCAGATCCCTGCCTTACGGTGTGGGGAAGGGATATCACTCCAGTGAAGGAGCATTTCTTCTCTCAGTATGTCCATACATTTGTGCGCCACTCACCGGAAACCAGTCCGGTGGGTGACGCTATTAGCACTTTGATACATGTTGACATCCTGAGCGCAGCTCTGAAACGTTCACCGCATCAGACGGGTGCTCGTACAAGTGGAAATCAGACTTTAAGGATGAACACGTACGTGATTGACACTTTCTGTTCGTCAAAGCCCTTGGCTGATGATGCATATCAGCTGGTGGTGAACGACGGATCGGACGTCACGGTGGCGAACTATGATCATGGATCTATTGGGTTCTTTTCTGAGGGGCGGATGCCGTCGCTGACAGTGGCGCCTCAAGTGATGCATATCGGGGATGACATCGTTGCGACGTTCATATACGCGCTTTTGAAAAAGCAGAAACATGAGAGGGATAGCAGGCGCAATCGTTTGGCTTCGGAGGCAGAGCGAATCTGAGCGATGACCGTTACACTTACTACTCGTTGCTTATACTTCAAGTCGTCTAAACTAGCAGAATCAATTGAGTCTAAATAAAGTGGCGCAAGCAATAACATACGAGGCTTTGAGGGACGAAGCGCGTTACATAGTTGTGAGTTCGAGCGTCAATTCGCAATTTACTTCTGCCTCTGCTCTTCCTCGGTATCACCTACTAGCCGGCCAAGAACAGTAACGGTCAAGCAGGTAACCTTGATCCGCGCTGTCGCACACACCGCCCAATCCTAATTTCCTGTTGCTAAGGTTAGGCAATATTCGTCTCGTTCCGAGGTCGGCGAGGAGAGATTTCTCACCTGGTAGTAACGCTCTGATTGCTATTGACTAGTGACTAGTCATCTGGTGCCATGACGCGTAATAAAACCCTGTAGACGCGTCCTGGGGAGGAGTGGCAGCAGATCGACAGCAAACTTCATGGGAGTAACGCATGTGACTCACTGAGAACCCGTCTGCGTGGCGTCCTGTACACATCATCACATCGTCAGCAATTAGTACGTCTGAGCAGCTTGGTGCTACTGAGTATTGAGACGGTCAAGCTTCAACAGCAGTCATTCGTTCATGGTCTTCAGATACGCCCAGAGCTCATATCGAGGCTTCAATGAGCGATATTGCATACATGTGGCGTTGGCGAATGCGCTCTTGCTATTACTTTTTGCCTGCAGTGCCAGTTCTGTATTTCATGGAATAACCTTTTAGGCTCCAGCAGAGAATCAGGAACAGAAACAAAACCGTACAACCTCGAACGCTCGGTTCTATTTCCGAGTTTTTCGCTATTTCCGAGTTCGACAAATTCGATAAGGTGCACTTGACATGCACTTCTGCAGTAAGAGAACTCTCGGCTCTACATCCGAAATTGTCCACACTCTCCACAAGAAACCGTATCGTTTAAATATCCTCTGAAGTTCTGAAAATTCTCATTCTCACATACATCACCACCATGTCCACCCAGAAGGCCATCGTCGTTCCCGCGCCCGGACCAGACTGCAAATGGGTCCCTGCCGACATTCCCATCCCATCTCCCGCAAAGGGACAGGTCCTCGTCAAGATATTGGCGGCGGCGATTAATCCAGCCGACCTCTACAGACCACGCATGAACATCCTCATCGGGAGCTACCCCGTCGTACTTGGAGGTGCCATCGGTGGTATCGTCGAGGAGACGGGCGAGGGAGTCACAGAGTATAGCAAGGGAGATAGAGTGTAGGTCATCATAGTCCAAAGGCTTCCGCAAAGTTGATCCTCGTCCGACAGATTCTGCCCCGCAGTTGCGCAAGGGCTTACAGGCGGATTCCAGCAATACGCCGTTATCCCAACTGCCGTCACTATGCGCGTAAGTCGATGCACAGATTCGAGGGTCCTTAGTTGCTCACCGAAACACGTTTAGATCCCAGACAACATCAGTTTCGACGAAGCATCCACATTCCCCGTTACGTTCACCACAGCCTGCAGTGGGCTCTTCGCCAATGCACCCGTCGGCATCGGGCTGAATCCTACATGGTCGTGGGACCAGCCCCAGAAGGGCCAGTCTGCACTCGTGCTGGGTGCGAACACCTCCGTGGGTCAATTCGGTGAGAACTTGCGCAGCCTCTAAGTCGTGTCCGGAGGTGTTGATACCAGGCTTTTAACAGCAATCCAATGCCTCAAGTTCCTTGGCTTCGAGCGCATCGTAGCCTATGCGTCAAAGACCAACTCTGCCTATCTCCAGTCCCTAGGCGCCACGCAAATCGTCGATCGTAACGAGGTGCCTATCAGCGAGCTTTCCAAGGCCATCACCCCCGCGGTGAACGTCGTTTTTGATGTCACGGGCGCCGTGGACGAGGCATATGACTGCCTTGTAGACGATGGAAAGCTTTGCACTGCCATTCCAAGGGCGAACTTGACAAAAGAAGGGAGGAACATTGTTTTCGCAAAGGCACTAGGAGCGATCGCCAGTATGGATGTCTGGGGATACCCAGCCGGCCCAGCTCAGCTTCGGCCTGGGCAAACGGAATTTGGCCGTTTGCTCGTCAAGAACCTGCCATTGATGATGGAAAAAGGTCTCGTCGTTGTGAGTGCTCTCTACCCAAGTCGCAATTCCAAAGTGTGATGCGTTTGCAGCCCAATGTCGTTGAGGTGTTGCCAAACGGCTTGGCAAACCTAGGTGAGGCAGTGCAAAGAGTTGGGGACAGAAAGGCCGGCGGCGTCAAGGTTGTTGCTCATCCCCATGACGAATGGTGAAGCCGAAAGTTGGACCATCAAGTTAGCTAGTTGAGCAAGATTGTAATATGGCTGAGACTGGGTTAGACGAAGCAACGGGCGTGTATCGTACAAAACACGAACGTTCTATGAATATACACGACAGCAAACGGAAGATATCAACGTCAACCCATCAGTCGCTGCTTTTGCTGTCGCAACTCCTCCTGGATATGTATCGGTGAGGTGCTGTAGAGCGATGCAAAGCGGGTGCTTTGGGCAGACTTGCCGTTTCCTACCGCCTTACTCTCCGGGAGTCAACTCAATCAAGGCCATGACGGTTAAGAAAGGTTAAGAGAATCGAGTATCAAAAAAATTGCCAGCGCGCGAATGGGATTAGATCTGATTAGATATGCGAAACAGGAATTGTCACGTGATTTATCGCCAGCCAACTGCAATGGTGTCGACTCATGATCATTATTATTCGTCTCTCAGACTCAGACTGCCAGCATCCCCTCTTCTCTGATGCCACCGCAAAAGTCCGCTGCTCAACCATTACTGGCGTCAACCAGCAAACGCCGTACGAAAAGAACGATCTCGCGAAAAGATGAACAAGACGACATGGAAACAGTAGCTACTTCCCAGGTGACGGATTCGTTAGGCTCTGCTAAATCCGCGGCGGAGACGATCTCCAACGGTAACGCGCACATGAAAGGCTTTTTGGCACTTCCTTACGAGCTACACATGGAAATTCTATCATACTTTCCTTCCGTTCCGGTACCCTGCTTGTGGGAGTCACCAGAAAATGGGTGCTATCTTCCAGCGTCATATCGCAACAGGTCTGACGCCATTCATGCTCTATCGCATGTATGCCGCGCCTTACGTTCGGTCTACTATCCGCTTCTCTGGTGTACGGTGGATGCGTGTATTCTACAAGAGCCTGTCCCACGACGTCCGCGCGACCAGGCCAAGGCGATAGCAACTCAACTTGTCAATCACGCAGAGGTCGTGACGATCCGTGCGCCTGAATTGGCTGAGCGCGTTCGGTGAGTTCCTTATTACAGATTGCAATCTCGGAATCTGAGCCTTCCCGAACAGAGTCTTCAACGTCTCATTGGATACATTCTCCGTGGACACTGTCTACAAGGAATTTGTCCGCTGCCTCACCTGCCTTCCTAACCTGCGCACCCTTCAAATACTGTCTTTCCCCGTGTACAAGGAAAGGCGTGATAGCGTCCATAGAGCCCTCGAGGTCCGCAAGTGTCACGGTGCTCTGCAAGACGCAATCTTCGGCATCCAATTCGACAGCATCATCACATTGACAATTCCGGTGGTTCTCAGTGTCAGTCTCCGGAAATTCTACCCCAAGTTGCAGCATCTGGCACTTCTTGGAAGCTCGTCAATTGACCCAGAAAGGTTGCTACCAGACCTGCCACCCACCCTCCACTCTGTGAACATCAGTCACACTTTCTCGACGGTCGAACTGCCCTGTCCGTTCCTTACTTCCTTGACTTTTCTGACTTTTCTGACCTTTCCTTTCATGATAGTACTTATTCAACATCTTCCAAACCTTCGCATGACGCCGAGGCTGCTCTTGCAACCCGACTCCCGATCATGGATACGCATGCTCACACAGCTGAAGTATTTGCACACCATTCACGTGTGCTTCGTACTCTATCCTCCAGTGTGCGAGGTGTCAGATCACACTATCCAGACGTTGAAGGGCCTCATACGAGAAAACCTCATCAGCAACCTGAAGGGCGTGGACAAAGGGGCAGTGCATCTGTGGCGGCAAGGGCCGCAAGGCCTAGTAGTGCGACAGATCGAAGTTGAACGAGCGGTGAAAGACGACACTTGACCTTTGCTCACGAGTTTGTGTATCTCCTGGTGATCTCCATACAATTGTGTACCGTTACGCCAATTTCCCGAGTATCTCTTCCTGGTTTACTATGAGCATAAACAGCCACAGAGTCTGGAGACTACTTATGACCTGTTACCTCTAGACGACTCGAACCCGGCAACCGTCAACTGCACCTCCTCCAGCTTGCTCAATGTACGGTGCAATTATTTCTAGCTTTGGGGGTGCACATCGTGTTGACTCTGTTGAGCATACTACAACGGTCACCAATGAGCCTGAGTGATGTGGCGCCATTGTTTCAATCTTGAAGTTGTCACGACCTCTATCTTGGTGTCATTCAAATTTCAATTCAATTCTGATATACTCGAATGTACAGTCTCTCTACGCCCAAATCAATGAGGAGTGGTGTTAAATTCACCAGTTCTTGAATAGACGCGTGTTGACCTGACAGTCTCCCAGTATATCTTGCTACTACTTACAATATAGCCAGGCATAAGGGTCTCCCAGCGGTACCGCGTCAGGACGAACCGCGCACTCGTACAAGCGACCGATGTTTTCGGTTGTCTTGAGTAAGTAGTACTACAAATAGTTACACACCAAAATATTTGACGCTTGTACGTAGTTTTAATCCATGAAGTGCTTGCAGCTGATTCCAGATCAAGCTCCTTTCCAGCTCCTCTTTCTCGCCAGCACTGTCACCCGCCGTCAAATCGTCGTTCACGAACCAGCATATGTCAAGATCGTGCAAGGGTGCGACGGGCCACCGCGACTCCACCATGCCCACAAAGATATCACCATCAAAATGTATGAATCCGCTGATGTGCAGAGTCCGAAGAAGGGGAACTAGTATGCCCCCATTCGATTGCGCGGAAAGGTCCCGCAAAACCTGGTTTGTCATGTGGAGGACCCCAATGCTGGTCAAGCGAAGATCTGTGAGCGTTGCTCCTATTTGCAGACAACTCGGGAGATCCTCGGCGGCGATGTTCCCATTGTCGTAATGAAGAACAGAAAGAGGACACCGCGAGCGTTCCATGCAGTCAATAAGTGCATGAAAGGTAGGGAGACTATCTCCTTCATCTTTTATTCCATGCGTGTGGATCACGAGCTTGGAAAGATTGGGGGCCGTCAGGTGTGTGAGGATTTGTTCCATTGGTCGACGACCATCCGCGCCCGGAGCGCCAGGGAACGCTGTCAAAGTCAGCTCGGAAAGTTCTTCACATGTCGCGTCGCGTAGCATCTCGGTAGGAAAAGGGGATGGTTCCTCGATTCTGACGCTGCATCTCCGAATGTTTTTAGCTCTGTCTAACAGCGCTAGAACAACTTCCGGAGTGGGTCCGCCAGTCGTCTGAAGGCGTTCGGGAAGATAGGTATGGTCGGAGGAATAGGTATTTTTCCCACTGGAGATGAAGCATATCGAGAGGTAGGTCGACGTCGAACGTCTCGTAAGTGCGGAGGAGGGGGGCAACATCGAAGACTTCGATATCATTCATTTCGTTGTCGCAGAAATCTGATTTCAAGAAAAAAGACCTTCTGCAAGGCCCTGAATTTTCGGCGTAAGGGCACCAGACCTACAACCATGTCGGAGGGAAGTACGATAAACAATTCCTGGATTCGGGAGGCAACAGGAAGGAGGAGAGTGGGAATATGGCCCGGTAATTCACTGTCCGACGAGTAGTGATGGTCACATATACAGATGGACAATTTGGACAGCCCTGCACGGCTAAGGTGCTCTCCAAGATGCTGCAAATAGCGATAGCTGCCATCAGAGAAGTTGTCGTCGGAAACGACGATGTTGATGTGCGCCCAAAGAGTAGAACATTCCAGGACCTCTCTCCTCCATCGCTGACAAACCAACTCTATAGTCCACAGCGCATTTTTAGTTGGGTTCAAATGCCACTCGATAGTCCCCGCCGATGTATCACGGGTTATGGCAACAGGAGAATCGACCGTAAGGGAGAATATCTGAGTGAGAATCTCGGTAGGAAGCCGGCGGACTGGGGCGAGGAGAAGCTTCTTCGCCTGGATACGCTTGGACAGTTGTCGAGTCTCCTGGTCGAGAACAGCGAGCTGTGCGTTGATGTGATCCATTTGGGCTATGAGGTTTGCCCGAAGATTCTTCAGCCTATCCCTATTCCTAGATGTTTCCTGATAGCGACACTGCAGGTCCATAATCATAGTATGAATGATCTCATCCTCACGAGAGCTGGGAGCATCATTCGTTGTTGTAAGACGTTCGAGGAAAGAGTTTTTCGACTGTATATCCTGCTCGGACAGTACGTAGAAGGGAATGTGATGGTTTGGGCAGGGACATAGTTCGGTGCTGCACGCTTGCCAATTTGTATCGTGCGATTGAAGATACCCTAGTCAATGTTGAATGCCAACTATCAAGGCGGAGGAGCATGAGAAACAACCTGGCATCAATATAAGTGAATGCTGCAGACGGGGGAACCAAACCAAGATGAGTCTTGCACCGCCACCGGACTTGACGGACAATACACCTCTTTTGGAACGCTCATGTGAATGGAGGACGACATCGACGAGAGAACGCTATTCAGTGGGTTTGATAGATACGACGAGTTTCTCAATCATCAGAATCAGTTCTTGAACCTTGATCTCGCAGTTCAACCCTCTGCAGAAGAGGACAAAGCAGAGGATGCCCTCTTCAACAAGCTAACGCTCATCGTGCGTCTGAATCACACCCACATGACGAAGGCACTGACAGAAACCAGCTCGACACTTATCAAGAGCAGGCCTACTTGCTGGATCCGTATTTGGAAGGGCTCGTTCCGCCTGTTGTGGATAAATTGAAGCAATATGCAACAGAGTCGGTCGCAGACCCGTCCAAACAATTCTCCTCGGATAGAGTGACGCGTGTTTCACTTCTTATGTACCAATATGTCAAATTTCGTGGGTACAAGACCATCAGTAAGTCTCAATGAGAACGGTATTTTCTCCGCGTCTAACTGATCTTGTAATAGTCAGATTCCTCCCTCATGAAATCAATGATCTGTCAATCGTTCTGGGTTTCCTGAAGACCCCTGGAAATTTGGTATCGGATCCTCAGCAATGGGCCTTGCGATACATCTTCCTAATATGGCTCTCCTTGATATGCATGCTGCCATTCGATCTGGCTCAATTCGACGAAGAAGGCGAGGATAGCACGGCGCGCGACATTGAGACAGTTGGAAAGACCTATATGACGAACGCTGGATTAGAACGACACGGCGCGTCTCTCTTGCTGTCGCGTATGTACATGAGGTTGGTCGTCCCTATAACATCCTCCGCCATCATTCATTCTCGCAGAAAGGACACCCCAGAACGTCTGCGTGCGTTTCTACAATGGACTCTTGCCACAACGGATCTCTTCTCCGTATGTACTATCTCTGTTGTCTCGCATCTCTGATTCCTCCCCAGATCATCGGCTCTCTGCAGGTTCTCTGTGAAATCCTCAAGTCTGGCCCCATAGCTCAAGTTGAAGTCGTTACGGCCGAAGTAGCATCCATATCGGCAGTGCTTGACAGCTCCTCATTCTCCGCTAACACAGTGGTCCGAAAATACAAGACCAAGTTTGTATCTCGCGCTGCGTTGAGGCTTATTCCAACAAAAGCACAACTGCAGGAAGGTGCTGACGTTCCGGAGTCTGTAGAAGTCATTCTTGAACAGCTGTTCGAGGTTCTTCAAGACAAAGTGCGCAACCCTCTTTTCCGCGGGTCAAGTCCTCATCTTGTATAGGACACTATCGTACGATGGTCTTCCGCCAAGGGACTTGCCCGTATAGCGAACGCCTTGCCCCCGGACTTCGCCGATCAAGTGTTGTCAACCATAATGGGCTTGTTCTCAATCCACTCAATAGCTGCGGCGTCCATCTACGACATGCCATCAATAGCCGAGGCTACATGGCACGGCGCATGTCTGGCTTGTGCTGAAATGGCGCGTCGCGGGCTAGTGAGACCTGAGCTACTATCGGAATTGGTTGACTGGCTCTCCAAGGTAAGCCATTTAGCACGTACATCGTGACTTTTGTCTCAAGGAGCCACTCTAGGGTCTATACTTTGACTTGCGGAAGGGTGCCCATTCCATTGGCTCGAACGTGAGAGACGCATCGGCATATGTAATCTGGGCGCTTGCGAGAAGCAAGGATCCTTCTGAATTAGCACCGTACGCCGACAGGCTTGCCCGTCAACTTGCTACAGTGGCGTTATTTGATCGCGAAATACACATCCGAAGGGCAGCTAGTGCCGCTTACCAGGAGAACGTTGGCCGGACAGTAAGTCGGACTCGAAGTTGCCCCGTCATGCTCATTCATTTCGATTCATTAGAGTTTATTCCCGCATGGGATAGACGTCCTGCGGAAGACAGACTTCTACGCCGTCAGTATTCGCAGGAATGCTTTCTTGGTAGCTGCTCCCCAGGTCGCAGAGTTTGTCCGCGTCTTCTGTTCTTCTTTCTACCCGTTCATTTGAGCTGCAGGCACCTGGAGTATCGACATGCTTTACTAGATCACTTACTTGATGTCCCGTTGAGGCATTGGGACGCGGTGATGAGGGCCCTAGCTGCGCAATCTGTGCGCTTAATCTGCTTAGAAGACATGGCCACATTAGCCCCTCATTCGTTCTCGAAAGCCGTAGGTTCATTTCGCCAAAGAAATACGTCCGTCCTGACCTGGTCTATACAGAGACGTCTGTTGGAGTCTACTGATAACGCAGATATTCACGGAGGTCTTCTCGCCCTGACCGAACTGTCCATCGCCCACAACGACACAGCACGTTCCCCAGATGCCCGAGAAAACGACATGCGGAGGGTTCGTGTTTTTGTTCATGATTTCATTTCGATAATAATCACAACTCCAGATCTTTGCGTGTCTTTCAATAATTCCGCACAACGTTGTGATAGGCCCGCGGAATGAGATCATCAGTGCAGCAGCATGCGAGCTCATCGCGCACACCGTGACGTTGTCGGAAATCGAGCTACAGGCTGAATCCTCGGTACCCATGTGGAGACAGATTCTTGATCATGGCCTCAAGCACCGCAGCATACCTGTACAGGAGGCAGCTGCGAATGGCATGAATGCGATCAGCAAGCTGGTCGACTGTTCATCGGTTGTACAAAGATATGTCTTTATCTCACCTTCAGGTTTCCTTTACGTTGACATGACCCTACTGCACGTTGATTCGCGAGCTCAGATCCGGGTCTCTTGCTAGTCAACAGAGTTTAGGCCGCGTTTTGGGGTCCGTTGATTATAACGCATTCCCAGCGTGTCTTTCGGAAAGCATTGAGTGTCTCTTGCAGTGCATAAGGCCCTCGGTATGTCGCTGTTCACTCGAATCCGTGTTGCCCGTGCTCACTTTTGTTTCAAAGACGACGGGCATCAATGCCAGCATTGAGGGCAGGCATAATTGCTACATTGCTATTCCTAAGATCATTGTGAACGTGGCGCCTCAGCTACCCCAGAGTGAGTGTGTTCGATCTCCGGGACGTTCGGGCGCTCATTCGTCAAAGATTTATCACCACATGCGTTCAACTCGCTCATCGATGCGCTTATTGCCGGTCTTGAGGACTACACCGTTGACGAACGTGGCGATGTAGGCTCATGGATCCGCGTAACATGCATAAGCGGCCTGACCACCGTTGCGCACACCCTGGTGACATTCTCCAAGGCTATTGAGAACTACGAGGCGTATTTTCCGCCGCAGAAGTATCACATGGCTGTTAGTGGAATCCTAAGGCAGGGTCTGGAGCGCCTGGACAATGTGCGCCACGAAGCCGGAGAGTGTATAGTGCGACTCTTAGGTCTTCCTCGACCCGACGTACCTGACCCCGAACGCTGGGATTTACCGAGTGCACCATTATTGCGCCAGTTATTCGTGACGTAGGTCTCACCTACCCGCCCGTGAGATTCAATTGTCTGATCATCCAGCGAGGACACCGATGCTGACTGGAGTAATGGTGTCTGGCTGTTTCCAAAGGCGGTCCAGCTGCTCGATATCCCTTACTATCGGAAAGCTGTCCTCCAAGGGCTCATTACGAGCTTGGGTAGCAGGACTGAGAGCACTGTGAGTTTGCCCTTGAAGTTCAATCGCAGCGCTGCTCAACGCCTGCATGCAGAATAAACCTGTGGCGACGAGTCTGGTCTCATATACGAAGTCCCTGCCCTACGACGACAGCGATGCGTACACTCTTATCGCATTTGGGAATGACTTGATGGCGCATGCGAGAGCCAAGTTCAATTCCAACGCCGTAGTCGTTCCGGTTCTACAGACCTTCAACGTTCTGCTGGAAGGTGGCGCTCTTGTCGGTTTGGCATCGAGCGAGGCGGGAAGTACAACGTAAGAAATCACTTGCATCTCGAAACTGATCAATTGCCAATTTGGACGATGTATAGGTTGGACTCTCTACACACCATGGCCTCTCGCCACATCGGCAAGCTCAAGAATGTGCAGCGAATTCATGAGTGTATGAAAATGTGCGTATCACGGACCTTGCCTTGCCAATCGTTTGAATGCTAAAGGGCATTCAGCGTTGTCAATCTTCTCGCTTATGCGCCGGTGGTTGACAAATGCATTGCCAGTCTCGAGGACTTCCTCGGCCACCAGTTTCCAAGTGTCAGTATTGATGCCTCCCACTATCGCCTCGCTTATGATTGCGCAGATTCGTTCGGATACCGCTGAGTATCTGTATCTTGTTTTGCAGAGTATCGACATGGACAAGGAGACAGACGAGGTCGAAGAGGTTCTGTTGGAGACGGAGTGGTCGTCCTCTGATGTTGCGGATGTGAAAGAGAGTGCGAAGAGGGTAGTAGAATTATTCCAGATTGTATGACCGTGCTGAGAGACAAATGTATCACGACCGGCGTGGGAATACTTGATCAAGTCGTCATTGACAGCGACGCCATCCTCACTGTTTCGTTCATCGCCCGGGCCAGTCTCGAGTAGCGTATTTTATCGTCCGCTCGACGTCCTCCGCTTGATTCAACTGCGAAAATGGTCGGCGATCCGCGCATGAGCGACAGAGAAATGGCTGCCATTAACGCAGCCGCCGTGACGAAAGAATACCGGGTCAAGCCCCATCTTGGTGAGGATGCTCCAGCAGTCATGACCGTATAATCCTTACACTTTCCTGCAAGACTACCGCACAGTCTCTGCTATCAACGGGTGCGCATCAGTTCCATACTAAGGCCATATCCCTGAACCAATTCCCCTCTAGACCCCTCGTCGTTCTCGACAACGTCAAGGTCCGTACGCCGCACCCCGGAATCCAGACATGCGGAACTAACCAGGCGCACAGTTTCCTTCGTATAATGAGATTGTACAGCTCACGCTTCCTGACGGCACGACGCGTGGAGGACAGGTCCTGGAAGTGCAAGGAAAGAAGGCCATCGTGCAGGTCTTTGAGGGCACATCCGGCGTCGATGTCAAGGCCACCCACGTTGAATTCACTGGCAGCAGTATGAAGCTGCCAGTCGCGGAGGACATGCTGGGACGCATCTTCAACGGTTCGGGTAACCCGATTGACAATGGACCGAAGGTGTTTGCGGAGGATTACCTGGACATCAACGGTGTGTCTTCCATCTGTTATACTAGTCCCTGCTTCTGGACTCAGCGTATCTTCTGTAGGCTCTCCCATAAACCCCTATTCCCGCATCTATCCCGAGGAAATGATTCAGACGGGTATATCGACTATTGACACCATGAACTCTATTGCTCGTGGACAAAAGATCCCCATCTTCTCAGCAGCCGGTCTACCACACAATGAAGTTGGTTCACCCACCCTTGCCATCTGGAGTCCTTTAGCTAACATCCATATCCGTTTAGATTGCTGCTCAAATTGTCCGACAGTCAGGTCTCGTCAAGCGTCCCACCAAGGACGTACACGATGGTCACGAAGATAACTTTTCCGTTGTCTTCGCTGCTATGGGTGTGAACACGGAGACTGCGCGCTTCTTCAAGGAAGACTTCGAATCTAATGGTAGTCTTGACCGTGTCACCTTGTTCCTCAACCTGGCCAATGATCCCACAATTGAGCGAATCATTACGCCTCGTCTCGCACTCACTACCGCCGAGTATTACGCGTATCAATTGGAGAAACACGTCCTGGTCATTCTCACTGACATGTCCTCATACGCCGATGCCTTGCGAGAGGTGAGTAAAGTCAGCATCTCCATTTGCGCTCTCATCGACATGTCGTCAGGTGTCCGCTGCTCGTGAAGAAGTCCCGGGTCGTCGTGGTTATCCCGGTTACATGTACACTGATTTGTCGACCATCTATGAGCGGGCTGGACGGGTTGAGGGCCGTAATGGATCTATCACCCAGATTCCCATTCTCACCATGCCGAATGACGGTCAGTCCATCTCTGCGGCGTGCATCATCCCACCCGAACTCACTCATCCCTCTATCTGCAGATATCACCCATCCTATCCCCGATTTGACTGGTTACATTACGGAGGGCCAAATTTATGTCGACCGTCAGCTCCACAACAGACAAATCTACCCTCCCATCAATGTGCTACCGTCGCTGTCGCGTCTGATGAAGAGTGCCATTGGTGAGGAACTCACCAGGAAGGATCATAGTGATGTCTCCAATCAGCTGGTAAGGGAGCATCTTCCCTTTGTTCGTTCTCGTAGCTCATGCTGTTCGTTCTCTACAGTATGCCAAGTACGCTATTGGCCGTGATGCCGCTTCCATGAAGGCTGTCGTGGGTGAGGAAGCCTTGTCCTCTGAGGATAAACTGGCTCTCGAATTCCTGGACAAATTCGAGCGGCAGTTCGTTGGTCAAGGTCCGTTCACATGTTTCCGACTAGCACCGAAACTCAATGCAGGATGTCTAGGAGCATATGAATCTCGAACCATCTTCGAGTCTCTTGACCTGGCGTGGTCTCTACTCCGTATCTTCCCCAAGGAGCAGCTCAACCGGATCAACCCCAAGATCATCGCAGAGTTCTACGGACGCAAGCCGACGAAGAAGGCTACGACCGCGGAGGAGGAGCCCAAGGCAGATGCAGAAGAAAAGCTAATCGATGCATAGAATACTTGAAGACGAGGTAATGTCTTTCACGAGCACTATAAAGGACCATCCACAATACCCAGTAATACGCCCTTACTTTGGGAGATAATTATTTTTGCCGACTACGTAGGGTCTCGAACATCTCTTGCTCTCTTCAGTTGATGTCTAGTTGACGATTTGTGGCTTGATCATGGCGCGAGGACAGGCAGAAGCTTGCCAGTTCGCTCTTAGTCTAATCCAGAAGGCGTCGTTTCCACGAATTCTCAATCGCTACATCCTTGCTTTGGTAAGGCGATACCGGGGAATTTGTAGTTGCCTTGCAGTGACGGAGCTCTGCGTGGAGGTGGGACGGGCAACCGCTGGCAAGATTCACGGATCATGCATTACAGTGGACAATGCATCATGGCGGGCGCCCACAAATCAAGGTCGCGAGGTTCACCTTGCCACGCAACAATACCCATCGCCAAGGTAATCCTGCCGACTTATCGTACCACCACCAAAAGAAAGGTTCCATCCAACAAGGAAGTGAAAGTACCACGACTTCAAGGGTCAAAGCATGCGCCTGCGCTTTCGCCCTTTGTGCGTAGGGTCCGAAATCTTATCCGAATCGAGTCTCACTCATGCTTTTGGAGAACAATGGAGATGACTACGCTGAATTGAAACGGGACAGGTACCAGTGTCATTCTATTGTCTTTTGTCACCAGCAAGCCCGCTTCAAGTTGTCCTCGTCCCCGTTGTAGCCTCGTGTGTGTGGGCGGGCACGTTCAATCGAAATCGATAAGAAATAAGCGCTTCGCGTGCGTGGGGTACCAGTGGGGGCACGCTTCACGCTGGCGAGGGTACCCGAATGAGGGACCACACCGGCGCAGATCAGAAACCGTCCCACAAAAGAGGCAGGTGTATGGACGCTGGAGCCTCGTTTCCGGTGATGTCCCTAAAAGACAAGTTGAGGTATGTACTGGGGATGGACGAAGGCGGCTATCCGCAGGGCACGGAAGGGAGGCGAGTAGTGGAAGGTCTTCTCCGAGTCGAGCCTATGCCTATACATAGTAGGCAGCGAGAACCTGGAGATGCGGGTTACGATGTGCTTATTGGAGGTGGAGAGGTATAACGTATGACGGCGAACACGGTTGTTGATCAATTAGATGTCATGTATGTGTGTGCACATCTTCAGGAAAAGAGCTAGGGCATGATGCGGGGGGTGGGAAGGCGTTTAATGGTGATGGAGTGCTCGCACGGCTAGGCTATGTACGCCAGTGCAAGATGCAACACCAAGTAGGGGCATCGCAAAGGAGCTCTGGACATCTCGCCAAACCGCACTTGGCAGGTTGGGGTAAAGTGGTAGTATGAGACCTGCCTTCCGCGCACGGTGACCGACGATATGACCAATACCTGTACGTGGGCGACAGAAGGCGATCAATATACGGTTTGCGTTGTAAGGAACTGAAAAAATGATCGTGTGTAACGCGGTATTTGAGGACTGCCTCGGGGTAATTCTTGTGGCCCATGTTCGCGGGAGGAGTACTGAAGACATTGAACGCAGATAGGATTACCCGGTGCGGAAACGGACAGTCATATGGGGTCACCGGTCACTTTTGTGTGAGGTCGAACAGCATACATAGAGTACTTGCAGCCGGAGAACATGGAAGAATGCGATGATAACAATATAGATATAGGGTGACACCATGGGATCGGAGGCGAGCCGTTTAGGTTACCATTCATCAGAAGTTGGGAGGTGTGGACCAAGGCTGGGGCCGAATTGACGCGAAACCTGATACCGATGTCATTGTCAAGGTTTAGAGGCGGGACGAAGATCAGACGAATCCGGTGCGCAGGACAATGTGACGAGTGGTAAGGAGACAGCTGCGCGTGAGACGACGCAGCGCACGGAGGGCGGACAGCCACGCGTCGGCCGTAATTGAACAGCAGCCGGGTGGCAGCCCAAGCGATAACGTCGTTGGAAAAGGCAACTGCCTGACCAGGAAGGAGATCTGGGAGAAACATACCGATCATGAATGATTGGAACAAGGCAGGACCCAGGACCTGGTCACGAAGCAGCAATATCAGCGAACAATTCCATTGATAAAGCCGACCCTTGCGTCAGCCACGAGATACTTTCGTGGTGGACATACAAGGCAACTCGAACACAAGCGAGACACCGAAAGGGAAGTGGTGATGGAGGCGTGGCAGCCCGGGAGCCACAGAAAATACACCCAGATGCACGGAGAGCAGCGCAGACTCGCGCAGGCGGGCGCAGCGCAGCAGACGGCAGCCAGAGCCAGGCGCGCGACAGCGAGGTGCGCTGGCGGCAGAGGCGTGGTATGCCAAATGCGGCAGGATATGAAATACGCAATATCGCGATCAATGTCATCGGCCATGTTACTCAACCAGTCCTTTTGGGGCCATTAGGGCTGCTCAATTCTTTTATAGTCCACGCTCCTTCTTTTCTTTCAATTCTTTTCTGCTGTCCCATGCACGACCCCCATGGCTTCTCCTTCAACCGCAAGCGCAAGGCCGACAGCGACGACTGCCAGGACGCCCCGCCGTCCGACATCGTCGTCGATGCCCTGCTCGTCGACCAGCCCGGCGGCGCCCCGTCCTCTGCGAGCAGCGCCTCTGCGCCGCGCCAGCCCTGTCTAGCTCCCGGCGTCATCTGGCACTCGGCCCCGTCCGACGACGCCATGCTTCCCACACCTGCAAAACGCCCGCGACACGAAAAGCGCGCCATCTCGCCGCGTCCTCTGCCCTCCCGACGGCCTGTCCGGCGTTTCCCGGCCAGGATCTCGCCCGCTAGGCCGCCACCAATCGACAGGTGCGGCAGCGACGTCGAGGACATCGGCGTCATTGGCAGCCCATGCTCGGAGCCAGGACCGTCTTCCGGCTCCCTGCTATCGCTCCGAGGCCCACCGAAATGTCTAGTGTCTCCTCCACCCTCGCTTGCGCCTGTTCTGCCCACAATTTCAATTTCTCTGGATCCCTCTTCGCACCATATACCCCCGCTTCTACCGCTTGTCAACCGTCAAAGTCTGAAGGAGTTGGACTTGGACATTATTCTACGTAATCCTCAACTCCGTGCGTCCTATTCTACCCTTGTTAGCTACATTGTACCGCGATCTAAATTCATGTGTAAAGGACATGATCTACTATTCGATTCCGGCCTCCAGTTCCGTCCCACCGGCAGCAAACGCAAGAAAGAGCTCTCTGAAAAGTACTGGAACGCCGTAATAACTGAGCTCGAGACGGGCTGCACGTGTGTCTCGTTCGACAGCTCAAGTCAACCCCATCCCACAGTCGTCTGCGCCTGCCAGCATATCCCTCTACCATCAGATGCACATGTCTCCAAGATAGTGCCCTCCCTCGGTATAGCAACGATCCGAACGCCCTCTCGCATTCGTCCGCTCCTTACTGAATTCCTCGAAGTTCTCATAACCGTCCTACAACCCCTCTCGAGCATCTCAGGCATGTACGTAAATCCAGGATCCTTCAAGACCCAGGTCCAGGAGCATAGCGAGCAGGCTAAGCACATTCGCTCCATCTTCGACCCAGTGCTCATCGAGCAAGAGCTTAACCATCGCGTTTTCGACCCTTCGGGCCTGTTCCGCGCCATCGGCACTACCCTCAAAGCCCACTGCGCTCCCATAAGGTGCGCCTGTTCCCTCCCCGCGCCCCGAATATTAATCAACCCCTTCCCATCAGGGATCAGGCAGTCGAGGCCATGATTCGAAGTGCTGAAGCTGCAGCATGTAAGCATAGTGGACAAGCTAGCAGATCCGAGCCCATTCGAGCTCTACGTCAATGCATGGACATTCTAGAGCTCATGAAGCTGGTACGTGTCCGGTTTATCTCCTTGCGTCCGAGATTCTCATTGTTCGTCCTTCCAGGACATCGCCAACCATCAAATCCAGACGCTCCAGCCGTATTTGAAGCGATCAGCAGGTCACTGGGAACTGAGGACTTTCAAAACCTTACAATGCAACTCCTCCTTGACAGTCACGAGAGAATGGATCTGGCGCGCACATTCATCTATGCTTTCACGTTCCAGAGTCCTCAGTCATCCTTCCTACTCCGACGGCCTCAATCATCGTAAATTAAACCGCAATCAGCAGTTGTACATCGCAACGCTGAAGGGCCTAACCGACTTGATATTTACTCCGCCCATCCACATTTCGCCGTCCTCGTTACCCAGCCCCTCGGCGACGCCCCCTACGTGCCCCACGACCCCACTTCCCGGATACCCAGAAACGTTCTACCTTGACAACAATCGGCTTGTCCTCCTCAGTGCCGATATCGCTGACCTGACGGCCCTATACATGTTCCTGCTCCTGTACCGCCAGCTATTCTCCCTAAACGGCAACTCCGGCACGCCGCACAATCCGAGACTGGACATGTCCGTCCTGGTCAAGCTCAAGAATGAAATTCGGGACATTGGCTCTTCGCGTCTCGGGCACTGTTTCCTGTTCCCAGACTCAGTTGACAAGGATGACGAGAAGCGGCGGCGTGTCAAGCAGGATGTCGTGCTGCAAATCGCTATGCGGGCGAAAGAAAGCCAATTCAGATCATCGCCTCGCTCTTCCCCTATCCCCTCGCCTTCGTCTCCTTCCGCGCCACCCCCTTCATATACAACCACTATACCCCCTCCGCCCTCGTGCACTTCGATTGGCCCCGTTCCAGACGAGCGCACATTGGCACTTGCCCAAAAGTGGGCGGATCTCAACATCCAGCCCACGTCTCCGCTCGCGAACATGCTTCGGGACCGCCTACGTGATGTCGTCTTCAACGCCGTCGTTGCGATGTCTTATCCGGGCCGCGATGGATCGGTCGGGAAGCTCTCGAGCGAGGACTTCCTCGCGCTGCTGGGCTGCACCTCCACCGATATGTCATCCGGGACCGGAATGGAGCCTCTTGCAGAAGAGATCCGCTCTGTCGCCGAGAAGATCTCGCGTCTTGCGCTCATTCATCTCAATGCGTTCTTGCCCTTGTACGAGCATCCGAAATTCTTGGAGCTCATGGCGTAATGGCTCTTACCGCTTTTCGTTCTCATTCACACACATTCAAACGGACATCTCTGGATACCTCCTTCATCAAATTTTTTTTTGACTTAATTATCACCATTGCATCTTTCTTTCGTGTTTCCGTTCTGCTTGCCCTTACCCTCTTGGCATTTTGTTACGATGATTGTACGATACTAATCTCTTGGAAGACAACACAAAGTAATACGTGGGCGGATGACCTTCGCGCCCTTAACCATAAAAAATATTATAACACTTGCATGATTCGACAGGGAATGGCTCACACGCACTAAGACTGACACTTGATTGCGAGCGCCTCGCATGGTCAGTTCAATTGCCGGTTCAAACATACTTACTCATCGCATTATCCAACAAAGGCAGGTTCGACGCGAGGTTGCATTAAGTATAATTCAACGACGCCCATTAGGCAGTTGTACTACATGGAATGCACGAGGTGCTCTAACCCCGCAAACCTACACGGGTGCCTCGAACATGAACAGTGCTGTACTCGGGAGCAGGAACCAACGATGAGACTTATTGAAGCGTGGCGCCATTTCCCACCAGTTGACTGAAACGGCTTCACTTTCTGCACGCCGCGGATCTCTCTCGGCGTCGAATGCCAAAAGTCGACATTGATGAAACGGACCAGAGAAGAGAGACGACGTGCCAATGGGCGTCAGCTGATAAGTAACAGCGATGTTCTCGATGAAAGAAGCCGAGCTCGAGCTGTCCACCTTCTCACCTCGAGGGATTCACAGTCCCATAGTTACGGCGGGCCTAGCACCGGTGCTGTGGCTGAACATCGCACAGGCTCCCTAGCCCCAGAGGGGCAGTAGTAGATGTCGAACTTCATTCATTCACTTTACGTGACAGTGCAAGCCTCGCAGCTGCTAGTATTGAGATTGACGCCCGAGTAGACAGCTGTGAATTTCCCGCATGTATGCAGTATTCGCAGGGAAAGTCCGATCCAGCGTAAGCCATGTCAGGTCGGATGCTTCTTCTGGTACTAAACCCACCATGGGCCTGGGGCGTTGACAAAGTATGGATCTAGGTCAGCCTACCGTGGGCGTTTGACCTCACGGCCACCCAGCCATTCAGCCACGGTCGCACGACGCAGCATAGCGACGATTATAGATAAGTATGGTGTCGCCGCACAACATACAAACCCCCCGGGCCGGGCCCTTCCTTACGTCGATAAGGTTCTCTCGAACCACTCCACTGTCTGCTGCGATGCGCCTTCGAACGCTTCCTTGACACCCGGATGGGCGAAATTCGGGCGTGCGGCGAATCCATGCGTAGTTCCTACAGTGTTCTCGTGAATCACTCCCGGATGGATTGTCTCATGGAAACGAGCTACGTACCTTTGTAATCCCGGAACTGGTAGTCGACGAAGTTGTCCTTACCAGCTCGGCCAGCGAACTCCGCTTCCGCGCTCAGACGCAGTGCTTTGTAGAATATCATGTCCTCTGTCAGGCCAGCATGAGTATATACGAGTCAATCAGAAGGGGAGAGCTACTACACACCTTCGGCGCACGCCCAAGAGACCGGAACCTGTCATCGTACGTCTGAATCAGTGGTATTCTGCCATCAGGGAGATAGCTGACCTTAATCGCCTTGATTTGGCTCATGCTCGTAGTGCCTGGGTGGCAGATGACGAGACTATCGAAGGTGTCTGTGGCCCCGAACCTAATTGCGGCTGATCCGCCGAAGCAGAATCTCGGGTACATGTCAATGGACGCCTGGTCGATGCTATGAAATTTGAATTGGTTCGCACTTACCCAAGGGCACCAATCTTCTTGTACGGCTTCTTTGCCTTCAATTCTGCCATAAACTTGAGGGACATACTTTCAGCATCGAGAGTGGGTCAGCAGGAACGTCAACAGCTTACCGATGTGATTCGTGCATCAACGACAGATGGACGCTCCCGAATGAGAGCGGGAATCGCAGGGATCATCGCCGTGAAGACGATTTTCAGCCATCTCCAGAGGGAATATTTCTCGCCAGTGTACTCAGGCAGGGTCAAAGTTTCGGGGTTGACAGGAGGGCGACCTAAGCGCGCTTCAGTTTTCCACATTTCACGTGCCAATGTGCTGCTGTGGGCTCACCAGCGAAGTAGTCTGGGACCCAGACTTCGCATCCCAGCGCTTCAGCGAGCCTGTCGGCTATCACCTTGCCATTGGGGACCGCGAGCCCAAAGATGTCGGTGAGGAGGACGACGGCTTTGGTGGATGAGGCCGCGCGCGACGCGTCAGCAGGAGTGGCGAGGTATGCCTTTTGGAGGTCTGATATGGCGCCTCTAGGCTGCTCGTCCAGTAAAGCACCTGTGAAGCAATCTGGGCAGCTCATGTTGGAACACAAGAAAGAAAGATTGGGCCGCCGCTGTCCACATGTATCGGCTTTTGACTTTGGCGGCCCAGCTCATCATGTTGAAATATAGAGAAGATGGGGCCACCGCGGTCCACATGGTTCCGCTTTTCAACTTTAGCGCCTTCACGGTTGCCTACAATCAAATGATGGTCTACTGGTCACTATAAGACTCAATCATAAGGTCATGTTGTTCTCAGAGCAACAGTACGAAAAGAGCGAAATAATAATGCAATCAACCAGGGGTATGCTAGCTCGGGTCAGACCAAGTACTCGTATACAAAAGTCTCTCTGCAAGGGGGAGGGCAAGCTCTGATTATAATGAACTATACCGTCAACGTCTTCTTGAACCAGTTGACTGTCTGCACGGTACATTCTTCGAAAGCTGCCTTGACATCCGGGTATTCGAGGTTGGGTCGCGCTGCGAACCCGTGTGTTGTACCTGATACAACGATGAGAATCTTTGCTATGATTGGCATGAAGCCTTCGCGTACCTTTGTAGTCGAAAAATTCACAATCCAGGGACGCGTCTTTCTCCTTGTTGGCAACTATCACAGATTCTACTTTCAGACGTTTCTCATGAGAGAGTCCCATGTCGTCTGTTGGTCTAACGTGAGCATATACATTCGAGCAGACGATCAAACAGGTCCTACCTTCAGCAAAGGCCCATGAAGTTGGAACCTGGAAACGTCAATAAGAAAGTGTTCGAAGCTCATGAGCTAGACAGTATCTCTACCTTGATGGCTTCCAACTCTTTGAAGGAGATGACACTCGCATGAGCAAGAACGAGGCTACTGAAGACGTCGGTAGACCCCAATCCTATAGCGACTGCGCCTCCAAAGCAATATCTGGTAGGGATCAGCGAAGAGGTGCAGGAGAGGGCATCTGGGACTTACCCCACAGCACCAATCTTCTCGTATTTCTTCTCCGCCTGGACCTTAGCATGAAGCTAGCAACACGTCAGTTCAAACTTGAGCATCGCAACTCAAAGACGTTACTCGCATCCTTCACTCGATTGATTGCGGTGGCTGGGCGGTTGCTCACCAGAGCTGGAAGCTTGGGGATGAGGGAGAAGAAGAGTTTGATGATGGCCCAGACGGACATCTTCTCCCCGGCACGTTCTGGTGTCTTCAGATCGTTCGCCCCAACTGGAGGATGTCCTGCCAGGAAATGTAGGTGAGCAAGATGATAAGGACTCCGACATGTATGTTATAGCACAAGAGGGACATACCATTGAACAAGTCGGGAACCCACACATCGCAGTCTAATTCTTTGGCGAACAGGTCTGCCATGACCTTGGGGTTGTTCAGGTTGAACCCAAAGATGTCTGTCAGAAAGAAGACGGCGCGTTTCGACGAGCCAGAGGGAGCAGGAGTGAAGTAGGCGCCGTCAATGGACATAGACCCGACGGGTTTGCCTTCGAGAGAGAATCCGGTAAAGCACGCAGGGCAGCTCATGGCTGTGGGAAGGGACGATATACAGAACGAAACTGAACTGGTGGAGGCTTATATATACTGACGGCGGGGTCACGGAGAAGAAGGGGTTTGAGGATTGGACGATGTGAAATTCGTATGACTCAGCATCGGCATGGCGGCGTTAGCAATACGGTGGCTGCCTGGACTGTGAATACTCTTCTCTATTTTACACGGCAGTGAGCTCTCACAGTAGCCATCATGTGGTGAAGATGTAAAATCAGAGACGTACAGTACACAGAACAGATATAATGGTGTATACACAGCGTACAATATGTTTTCGGGAGCTTTACTTACGTGCGCTCCGCTGATCAGATGCGATTCTGGTCGGATCTGTGGCAAAAGGGCGCGACGACGCGTCCGAAGCGCTCATAACGCGATAGAAATAATGACAAACTCCCTGCGAATGCACTGTCCGCGTTGCCGGTGCCAGGACATCGTCAAGGTGGTCATGATATCGAGCAACCTCCAGGCGGAAGCTGTGTTGGCAAGCAGAGCCAAGCAACGTGCACTGCATGTGGCCCTGGTACTTCAAGTTGACCTCATACCAGCCTCATACCGCTTTCAATGCTCATCATATTGCTGTTGCCAGCGAAGGCTCACCCTCGGTCACAGCCCGACGCACTGAAAAAGATCAGGGACTGCTGGCCGCGTGTCTCGTCATCTATGACTGTGTCCCGACGTTCGTATATGGCGGCAATCTGGTCAAGCGCGCGAAGAACCGACGAGTCCTGGTCGATAATTTCCTCCTTCGCATCTGCAACGCCTCTGGCACACGTCTCGCTTGCATAGGTCAGCTGGACGGAGAGACGGATTGGAACTACGCGTCGAGCACTTGTGTTCTCCAGAAGATGGACGAGACTGGGAGCGACCTGGTTAGGTTGGGCGCAGAGATCTTAGTAATCCGACGCGCATACACACTCTCATTGCTATCCTACGCGAAACAGCTCCAAATCTCATACCATACTGTTGATCAGTCGGGTGTGACTATGCGTCCTCTACATAGCTCCTATAGTGTTTTCTTTCCAAGGTTGGGAAAAGCCGGGAGCAAGGCGACTTTGGAAGCGAGATAAGGGGGCGCTCTACCTTCTGTTCTCGTTAATGCTTACGGCTTTTGGATGTATTGGCCGGGGAGGTCGCCGACGCCACCACTGACCTGTGGTGCTGAGATTGAATCATGGGGCGAGCGATCTGCCAGATGATAACGCCAATCGTATACACGATGCATGCATGTGTTGATTCACGTACATGGAAGTGTTAGGGTGCACGCAGTGAGTCCCTTCTTATACTCCCTACAACACCCTCCTACACCCTACTCATTCAGCATTAGTCGGCAATGCCACCCAAGCAAGGAATCGTCGGTTCTATAGTCAATTATCGCCTCAGCTATCCCGCTACGCGGTGTAAGTGGAACGAAGCACATACCTTCATCGCCATTGAGTCTCATCTCTTACAGCGTATGCTGGGCCATGGACCGCGCGCATTGTCGTAGTCGTGTTCTTGGCCATTACGGTCATGCTTGGCCTTGCCAACGGTGCGTCTATTTCAGTGACTGCAAGCATCATTGGCGAAAATTCAAACAGTCCCGCTGTCTGCATACACGCTTATCCAGGAGACGACTATCTACCCAAATGCGTCCCTCCCTAGATTGCTGCTGAGCAACATGGTCCCATCGGCGCTTCAGGCGCACACTCAAGCACCATCCTTCAATCCGCAGACCTTGAATGTGGGCGACGCTTTTACGCCCAATGGTTCCTCCTTGACCTACACCATCTCCGCGGCCTACAACGGGTTTGATAGCAGTAAACCTGTCGTGTCGTTCCCATACTACAACAATCCGCTCTCTAATTCATGCGATGTTGTGAGTATCAACTATCTTATGAACTAAAAAGCCATCTGCATATGTTTCTGATTGTTGATCCAGACAAGCATTGATTATAATGCGACTGCAGGCACTCCAGCGGAGGATGAGCCATTTGCCATATCAGTGAGCTTGCCATCTCATTCTGCTGTCTGCGATTTGCTTAACTACCTCTTTCCAGATAACACTGACATGCTGGGAACCCCCTGTATACTCGCTGAACCTTGTTATCACTAGCAAGCTGCTCGAGGATTTGACTGACGTGCCCTGGACAAAGGAATTGCCTCATATCGCCGGTGCTTATGGACTCTATGAAGACTTGGTGTGTCTACCTCATCATTCACGAACGGTGTATTCATCCGACCTACTAGTATCAATGCTGGGTGTCTTGGTGAGTGGTGTAGACGACACAAAAATTTGGTTACTGCTGATTACAAGAAAGGGACCAAATAGAGGCTGGTTCTCCGTCAGCGGAGCTGTTGCTGACGGGCATCCAGGTCCCCGGCGGGGAGGCAGATTTTGGGCGCGGAAATCTATCTGACCTGCACGTCACCATGCGCCCGTGCTGCGACTGTAAGCCCAACGGAGACGCGGGTTGGAAGATTGGAAGCTTCACTGCGGGCTATCCACCCTGTTCGGGCCCGGTGAGGTTCCTGTCCGAGGTGACCTTGGATCTGACTGGGGCTGGTATGGAAAGCGCGAGCTGCACCACCAATCAGTCTGGCAGTATAGGCCTTTTCGACAATATGACCTGCGGCAATGCTGTTCTGGACGAGGCGTCATTTGTCCCACTCAACACCGCCCTACAAAATCTTTTTCAGGGTCTGTACAATATGGTCCGACTGGATCTTGGAATCTTCAAGGCGAACCAGATTTACACATCTGCTGATATGTACAACCAAAGTATATCGGTGCTTTATGTCCCGGGTGTATGGGACAACGATGCCTATCCCGCCTTCGCCAACAAATCACGTATTGCCGGTTCTCAACTTACCACTGAGATGGTTCAGGAGATGAAGGCTTTCCTGCGTGTTCCGGTGATGTCTTATACCCGCACGGTGCCCCGCCTGAAACCAATTGGATCGGCCATTACCAGCGTATTCGTCGCTACCTTTACGATGGTATCTGCGCTCTGGAAGGGGTTCACATTCATTGCGGGGGCTGTTTATGGACAGGATGGTAAGCTCTTCAGATTCCTGTATTTACTGGATACTCATTTAGCCACCAGGCGCTGAACGCGAGGTCCCTCGCCGCAAAGATGACGATGCAACATATGAACTTCCCATTCGCGCGAGTCGTTCTGCTGAAAAAGCCACGGGAGACTCGACACAGTCCGAGCACACGCTTACCCTCATGTCGGATCATTCAACTGCCACTCTGTCTTCGGTCTAGTAGCCTCTGTTCACGGTATAACGAGGGCGGATGTACACAATTTCGATACATGGCGATGATTCGCATAAACATACATTGGTCCCATCGACGAGGACTCATGAACAGCGGAGATAGCCGCGTTCGACGACAGTCCAGGCTGTTTCTTAGCAAGCTGCGTTCATGGGAGTTTAGAGAACTGGCGTCCGAGGCGCAGGACCGACACCAACACCATTGTCCATCTTTCGTTGCTATTCTCAATGATTGGGGACTACTATCATCAACTTCATCAGTAGCTACGATAAACATATGAGTGCTGCCCAAGGTTCAACGTTCAACGCTGGGGCACGCGGCCAAGACTGTCAAGGTTGGAGCATACAGAGGCCTACTTACCGTAATGGAGATCAACAATTAAATCTGCAAAGCTTTCCGACGTGGCCATGTGCACCCATGATAAGTGTTATGGAATCTGCTTGAAGATAGTCAATGTCATTGGTCTCGTCGGTAAGCGCGCTTGAGACTTCAAGGGTGCTTCAAGGTGCCATCAAGGTGCCATGGTATTCAACAACTTCGCGCGGAAGGTGCTGGCAAGCAGAGCCAAGCAACGTGCACTGCTTGTGGCCCTGGTCACTTCATCTTGAGCTCATACTTACCGCGCTCATTGCTGTTGCCAGCGAAGGCGCACCTCGGTCACAGCCCGACGCACCGACGAAGATCAGGGATTGTTGACCGAGTGTCTGGTCATCTACGACTGTTTCCCCGCATTCGTATATGTCAGATATCCCCCTGTATTCCCTGCGGAAAAACAAGAATAAAGCCGGATACACGCAGCTAAACGACACCGACGACGGCCAGGCGTCATCACCCACGAGTGGTCCGAGCAACATGCGCGCGGCAGTTCGAGCAGCGGCGGCGGCGGGCCCGTCATCTCGGAAGACAGGCAAACGGCGGACCCAGTACGCGGACGAGCCTGACGAAGAGGCTGGGCTTCTAGGGGAGGACGATTATAACGACGCCGACGAATTTGGGGCCGACGTTGAGAGCGCGCACCACGAACCGACGAAATCGGTGCGTCAATGCTGTTAACTGCGTGTCCATGTCCGGTCTAATGGGCGGTGTAGAGGACGCCGTCGATACTGTCCAAGGGCAAGGACAAAGACAAGTCGAGAACAGTGCCGTTTCGGCCAACAGGTGCGTTCCTACTAGCAACGGAGCGCGCACGTTATAACTGATTTACAGAGAAACTCCAGTCGCGCTTTCCTCCCAACATTGTGCGAAACCAGAAGTACAATGCCTTCACTTTCCTGCCCATCGTCTTCTACGAGCAGTTCAAGTTCTTCTTCAACTTGTACTTTCTGCTCGTCGCGCTATCCCAGTTCATACCCGCCCTCAAGATTGGTACTTCCATCCACCTCCCACACTAGGCTACCGCTAAGCATCTCAAACAGGATTCATTGCCACTTACATCGCCCCCTTGGCCTTTGTCCTTTTTGTGACCATGGGCAAGGAAGCCTATGACGACTACAAACGATACCAACGAGATCGTGAAGCAAACTCACAGAAGTATCTCATAATTGAACCCCCCGGCCACTCCACAAACTCCCTTCTCGATACGCACGCCAACACCCGCTCTATTCCCTCCTCATCCATCCGCGTCGGCGATCTGGTCAAGCTCGACAAGAACCAACGAGTCCCGGCAGACATGGTCCTACTCCACACATCCGACGCCTCTGGCACATGTTTTATTCGCACAGATCAGCTGGACGGAGAGACGGATTGGAAACTACGCGTCGCGGTACCTGAGTGTCAGAAGCTAGACGAGAGCGACCTGGTCAGACTGGATGCAGAGGTCTATGCCGACGCGCCTATCAAGGACATCCACTCTTTCATTGGCACCTTCACACGAAACAGCCCGCAAGCGCATACTGTCGAGCAGTCGGGTGTGCCTATGCATCTTCTACCTCCTTCTGTGTCTCCTCTGACGGCTGAGAACGTTTTATGGTCTAACACGGTCCTGGCTGCTGGTTCAGCAATATGTTTTGTTGTGTACACGGGACCAGAGACGCGTGCTGTCATGAACACCAGTCATCCGGAAACAAAGGTCGGACTGCTGGACTTGGAGATCAACAAACTGGCGAAGGTAGGCTATGTCCCACAAGTCAGTCGTCTAGGCTGATCTTCATTGCAGATTCTCTGCGCCGTTACTTTTGCTCTATCACTTGTTCTTGTCGCTCTGAACGGATTCCGTGGTTCTTGGTATATCTATGTCTTTCGCTTCTTGATTCTCTTCTCTTCCATCATTCCTATCAGGTATGAAGCTTACACGCCGACTGTCTTGCGCTGTTCTCATCGCTTCCAGTCTTCGGGTAAACTTGGATATGGGCAAGACGGTCTACGCGCAACAGATCATGAACGACCCAGAGATACCAAACACGATAGTGCGGACGAGCACATTGCCGGAGGAACTGGGGCGTATCGAATACCTTCTTAGTGACAAGACGGGAACTCTGACGCAGAATGGTAAATAGCCATGTTCAAGTGCCCGCATACAGCTTATATCCTTTCTAGAGATGGAAATGAAGAAGCTGCATATGGGTACCATGTCGTACGGCTTTGATTCCATGGACGAGGTAGCGCATCAACTAGCAGTCGCCTTTGGGGGTTCTGGTACGCTGTCATCGCTTCCTCAGCTAGTTATTAGCTCATCCTTCCTCTCTGCTGCAGCCCATGCTCGGCATGGCTCAATAACAACAGGAGCACAGTTGGCTACTCGAGGCAGAAGGGACATGTCTTCCAGGGTGCACGATGTCGTTCTCAGTCTCGCGCTATGTCACAACGTACGTTGCTCGTTTGCCAATCTACTGGTTTCTAATACTGAGAAGACATCAGGTCACTCCTGTAACCAACGATGACGGCTCTGTTACCTATCAAGCCTCGTCGCCCGATGAAGTTGCCATCGTTCAATGGACCCAATCCATCGGCCTGACTCTCGTCTTCCGAGACAGGACCAAGATCGAGCTGCAGACCCCAGCTGGATCCAGGATTACGTTCAACGTGCTCGAGATCTTCCCATTCACCAGTGAATCCAAGCGCATGGGTATCGTTGTACAGGATGCCCAGACGAGCGAGATCACCTTCCTGCAGAAGGGCGCTGATGTCGTCATGGCGAAGATCGTGCAGCGCAACGACTGGCTGGAGGAGGAAACTGCGAACATGGCCCGGGAGGGACTGCGGACTCTTGTTATGGCTCGGAAGCGTCTCAGTGCGCAATCCTATAGCGAGTTCAAGGAGAAGCATCACGCCGCTAGTGTTCGTCTCGAGGGGCGAAACGAGGCTATGGCTGCTGTGGTTGCTGCATATCTCGAGCACGACTTAGAACTTCTTGGTCTGACAGGCGTCGAGGATAAGCTGCAAGACGACGTCAAGTCGACATTGGAGCTGCTGAGGAATGCTGGGATCAAGATCTGGATGTTGACCGGTGACAAGATCGAGACGGCGCGCTGTATCGCAATTTCCACGAAACTGGTCGCAAGAAATCAATACATTCATGAGGTGTCGAAATGTAAGGTCCATCAATATCTTGGGGGACGCTGCTGAGACCTTTTTGCAGTGAAGACGTCTGATGAAGTTCGCGATCAACTGGAGTTCTTGCAGAGCAAACTTGATTGTTGTCTGGTCATCGATGGCGAGTCTTTACAGGTAAGTTCGATTTGTCCTTTGCAAGAAATACCTGCTGAAAATGTACTTCAGCTATGCCTCAATATGTTCAAGAATGAGTTCATCGAGATTGCCACCAAACTTTCCGCCGTCGTGGCCTGTCGCTGTTCGCCTACTCAGAAAGCCGACGTAGCTCGTTTGATCAGGAAGCACACCCAGAAGCGCGTCTGTTGCATTGGGGATGGCGGTAACGACGTTAGCATGATCCAGGCTGCCGATGTCGGCGTCGGTATCGTGGGCAAGGAAGGCCGACAGGCCTCGCTCGCCGCCGACTTCTCCGTCACGCAATTCAGCCACCTCACCAAGCTGCTACTCTGGCACGGGCGCAACTCGTATCGACGCTCGGCGAAGCTGGCGCAGTTCGTTATACACCGCGGCCTCATCATTTCCATCATGCAGGCCGTGTTTTCGGCGATATTCTACTTTGCGCCCATCGCGTTGTACCAGGGCTGGCTGATGGTGGGGTACGCAACGGTGTATACTATGGCACCGGTTTTTTCGCTCGTATTGGACCGGGATGTCAATGAGGACCTGGCCCTTTTGTATCCCGAACTGTACAAGGAGTTGACCAAGGTGATTGTTACTCTCTTTCAAGTTTTTTTTTCCAGTCGTATTCATACTCTTCAACAGGGCCGCGCGCTGTCCTACAAGACTTTCTTCACATGGTTGATGATCAGTCTGTACCAGGGGGCTGCAATTATGATCATGTCGCTTGTTCTGTTCGAGAACGAGTTCTTGCATATCGTTTCAATATCATTCACCGCTCTCATCCTCAATGAGTTGATCATGGTTGCTCTAGAGATTACGACGTGGTATGTCATTTCTCATTGCTGCTTTCTCTCCATCTCATCCCCTTTCCAGGCATCTGTACATGGTCATCTCGGAGGTTGTCACTCTTTTCTTCTATGTGATCAGTATAGCATTCCTACCGGAATATTTTGGTACGTTCACGCTGGCATTGCCTCCATCGTCAATTCGCTGACAATTCATGTAGACTTATCTTTTGTTGTGACATTGGGCTTTGCTTGGAAGGTGGCTGTTATTGTTGCTATCAGTGCGTTGCCATTGTGGATTATCAAGTTTATACGCAGCCGTGTTGCGCCTGCTGCATACAGTAAACTACTATAACGTTATTTTGACCAAACTTGTAGCCATGGATCTTTCTATATTGGTATTACTGACGAAGCACTCGTACTCGGTACTGTGAAGCAGAGCTTGGTCTACAGTCGCGTCCACGCGTTGTCCCGATTTGGACTCTATCTTACACCATCACCTGCCATCATCTGTGCAAAGGCCTCTGTTCTTCTCGACGGTGGCTCATTTCATGGGTTGAAAAAACGCAGGAATGCAAATTTTCTTTCCAATCACCATCATTATCCAGTGGTTCCAGGTCCCAATCTCAATTCTCGATGGCCAATTACTCGGACCGAATGAGCTACTGGCTTTCGGGGTGGCAGAATCAGCCTCTGGAAAGCGCAGAAGACGGTCTAGTTGCTGTCAATGGACGCAAAACGGTCTGCGAAGATGCTCTGCAGACAGTGCTTATCATCAACAATGTTCGCCTTGCTCACCTCGATGACAGCATGTCGAAAAAGCTCTGGAGAGTAGAATGCCGAGGCGCAAAGGTCACGCATGTGTCGCTCGTGGACGAAGTCAACCCGGAAGTGGCACAGCCGGACCGCCAGGCGTGGTCTGAAGTCGATGCGGGTGGGAGTATCATGTTACCTTCGTACGTCTAATCAGTATCATAAGTTGTTAACAGGCAGACGAGGGTCGATGTTCTTACACGTTCTAACAGTCTATGTCACTCCCACATTCATCTCGACAAGTGCTTTATTCTAGAACGATGCCAATGCGAAACAGGGTTCGTCCCAAAATCTTGGTCTCAACACTAGTGTGGCCCAATCTAATACGCGGAAATCACATCTAGGGACTTCAAGGAAGCATTAGATGTGACAGCGAAAGCTAAGCAAAACTTCCGGTTTGACCAAGAAGACCTACTGCGACGCGGACGTCGCTTGATACGGGAAAGTGTTGAGTGTGGAGTCACCTCGATGCGGGCACATGTCGAGGTCGACATATATGTGGGAATGGCATGCCTGGAGGTCGCCCTTCGTCTGAAAGAAGAATTCAAGATTGCTTGTCACGTTCAGATTGCTGGTATGGATTCTCTGATATACGCGATTAGTGCGGTCTGTGTTAATCTAGCTACTCGTCCAGTATTCGCCCAAGAGCCTCTATTCAAATCCGCGCTGGATGCAGAAGTAGGGTCCAACTACCGGCTACTTCAGGAGGCCGCTGAGCGACCAGAGGTGGAAGTCATCGGGTCTGCTCCTTACGTCGAGCCAACGATATCGCAGTCCAAACAAAACATAGCTCTGATTCTAGAGCTTGCAGGGCGACGCGGCGTCCATGCGGATTTCCACTTGGACTACAACCTCGACCCGACTTCAGAGCCTCTCATTTACGAAGTCGTTTCCCAAGCGAATAAATTACGTCCATATTGGCTTCCAGTTACAGAAGTTGATGATGATGCTGCTATACCTCGCAAGCGCATTACCATCGGACACGCCACACGCCTTCAGCTCTTCACACCAGAGCAATGGAAAGATCTCACGTATGTCATCGGGGATCTTCCTATTACTTTCGTGGGATTGCCCAACTCAGACCTATACATGCAAGGACGGGGAGACATGAATGAGCCCCTCGGTGCACCCCGAGGCACGCTGCGCGTCCCTTACATCGCGCGCAATTATGGCTTCCAGATGGCGATGAGCGTGAACAATATCGAGAACGCGTTTACGCCTCAAGGCTCCGTGGACCCTCTCGCACTGTGTACCCTCGGAGCCGCTATATTAGGACCCCTGGCAGCACACCGAAATGTCATTTCCGATTTTGGTCCAAAATCACACTTTTTTTCCGCACAGGTGGGTGCCCGATTTTGCCAAAAATTTCCGCACATTGCCGCTGACATCCCCAAAATGATGATTTTTTCCGCACAAAAACACAGACATTTCAATTTTTTGCGCCACATTTAGCGCTGCGCTGGCGTTGTCACCCAAAATGGTCAAAATTTTCCGCACCGACTCAAACATGGGCCAAAAATCCCAAAATTTTCCGCACATCTGACGCACAGATTTTTGCCAAAATGGTCATTTTTTTCCGTTTCTGAGCCATAGGTCGACCTCAAATCCTCAAAAATTTTCCGCACACCGAAATGACATTTCGGTGTGTTGTCAGGGGTCCTGCTATATTCCAGTCGGCGACCCCCGCAGATATCAGAACACTCGCGGTACCCGATGTCTACTATCATCAAATGCTCCATATACTTATCCCCCTTCTTCTAGCGTTCCGTCACCCTGACCTCCAAGCTCGCTATAGGCGTCGAGCCCCCGTGTCTGCCGCGCGGACTGTGTCCGCAGAAGGGCGACCCGTCGGATTTCGTGATTGTGCATGGAAGCGAGAGTCTAGCGCAGGCCGTGCTGAACCCGAGCTACGACCGTACCACGATTTGGCAGGGTACAGTCGTGGCAAAGAGGCGGACGAAGAAGTGGGTGGTGCGCGCGGAACCGCCTGTGATTCCGTTGGTACTTCCCTGGTATCGGCGCGTGAGGTGGTTGTACATGCTTTGCCCACCCCTGTTCATGTACAAGTTTCTGGTGGGCCAGGCCGCTTATCACAAAAATTTGAGGGTTTAGGGAAGGCTTGACGAGCTGGAGTGGGAGGAAGAAGCCACTCCTTGGTGATCAGCATACAGAATAAGTCCTGTATACATGGACTGGTATCCAATAAGTCTGAGGAATGACAATTAGCCGAAACGGATAACATGGCAGGCTTCGAAGCGCTCACACCGTGACCACGAAGGACACGAAGGACAGAGTTCTATTACGGTATAATACGAAAGTGCACACAACAAGATGTAAGTATGGGTCATTGTGAAGTCGTGAAATTGTACAAGGCATGAAGCAGAGAGGCATCAGACTTTCTTGATATACTCCTTCGCTGCTTTCTTACAACAGCGCTTCAGATCATCAGCAATCTTCTCCCTGTCCAGGACATGTCGCGCGGCAACCTCGTCGATGGCATGCGACCTGAACGCGTATATGACGGTATCGGCCGCTGCCAGGAGTTCCTCCCGACTGACAGGCGCCCCAGGATAAGACCCTGGAAGGGGATCATAGTGGCGCGCTGAGAGTTTGTGGCAGGTAGCCCGGAGGACGGTCGACATGGCGTCGAGGTCGGATTCGGGAGTGCATCTCACAGAGGAGTGGCTGGAGTTCGTGATGGCCGTGACCTTACGGCGTCCAGAGACTTGTGTCGAGAAGTATGCCTGAGCAACGATGGTCAGATCCAAGTGCTGGAAGTATGAATGGGGCGACGTACGAGGTTTGTCTCGAAGAGGAAAATTGGCACGACGACGAAGAAGTCTCTGTGGGGGTGTGAGAGCAAGCCAAGTTGTGCCAATCGTATACGTACATTGCAGCAGTGATAGGGAGAGTCATCGCCGAGCACACTGCGTTGATTGTGGCGCGCTTCTTCGTCTTCTTCAGAACCGTACTGATGTTTGACTGAATGAACTCGGGAGTTATTGGGGCACCTTCAGGTGTAGTGCCATCGCGCGGATAGAGAACATAGACCTTTGCACGTATGAGTCAAGGCAATACAAGCACTCAAACGACGAACCTGTCCTATCTTCTTCTTGGGAGGCACACGACCCAGGGCTTCAATTCGCGAGTTAGGCAGATAGTGAATAACACCATTGGCCACCTTCAGACCATCAATGAGTACTCTGATGTAAAGGATTTACGCTTTCACGACTCACCCCGACAGCCTTCCCCTTGAAGCGCTTCCACCGTCCGGCAGTCGGTTCCAAACCCTTGCGGATCCTGTCGCCCTGGGCAATCTCCTCCTGCCACTTCCTTTCGACCTTCTTGATCAATCCCTCTTTCGTGACCTTCTTCCCCCAGGCGTCCCGCGCTGGCTTCTCGTAGGGCGCGCGAGGAAGGGTGTAGAGAAAGTACGGCGAGACTGGGTGAGGGCTCCTCTTCTTCGGTCGTTGCGGAGCGGGGAAGGGGATCGCGAAGATGATTGTCGGCAGGTAAGGACCGACGGGGACGGCTGTGGGGGTAGAGGACGAAGGACTGAGGCCAGTACCAGCCTGAGGCTCGTCGTAGGAGGGTGGCGGCGGGATCTGCCGCTCCTTCTTCTCAGTAGAGTAGGCGGCCATGGTAGAGCAAGAGCAAACTAAGAAAAGAGCTGTGACAGTCGACGGGCTTTTGTGGTGAAGCTTAGGAAGCAGACAGCGGCGAGGGGTGTGGAACGGCCAGCAGAAGGCCAGTGTCTGTACTTTATGTCAAACCCGGGCAGAACTTGAACTCGGAGTCGTCAGCGTATACAGATGCGTGGCGGATTTCGTATAAGCACGGCTGCGGTAGAGGCCAGATCGCCGGTATCAGACATGCTTTGCATTGAATTCGACGGAGCGAGAATGAATAGCCTGAGGCTGTGAAGGGAGCTTGAAAGGATGAATCATCCGCCAATCCATCCACCTATGACCGTCGCCGACCGCGTAAGCTGCTGTGTCACACCCAAGCATAAGAAGAGCACTTGCCGACGAATATGTCTGTAAGGTGTACAGGCTGAAGAGAAACGTCCGGTCATTAACTTCCTTGTCTCACCAAGGTTCAGAAACCGGAGTAGGTCATGGAAGCAAGAAGACATGTCGTTACGGGTGAGAAGGAGCGAGTAGTACAGATATAAGTATCAAGCAGGGGAAGATTACACACAGCCTTTCAATGATACAGATGCACGGAATGAATGTGATACAAGCCCAGAGCAAGGAGAAGCAAAGAATGAGAGTCTGGGAACATCATTGAGAGGCAATGACGGGTACAGCGAGGAGAGTGCCAAGCAGGGACCAACTCAGGATGACGGCAATGAGCATCGAGCGTACGACGATCTCCCACTGCCCCCGCGCGACGACAGGGCTCAGCACGCGCGTCAGCGGCGACGCAAACGCCGGCACCGACTTGACCTTTTTGAACTGCCGCCGTATGGACGACGACTTCTCCTCGACGACCATCCACCTGTTGATATTGCACTTGCTCTGGATACGCCTTATGAACGCCTTGGGTGAGTTGCCGTTGTCCACCTGTGGCGGGTCGGGCACGATGATGACGGGCTGGGGAGAAGAGGCGCGGCGCGCGGGTGCCGGGAGCGTGTCAAAGTCAAACTCGGAGATGCGCTGGAGTTCCTCGGGCAGCGGCTTCTCCTTGGGGACGGGGAACGTCGACTCGTTGTCGCTCATGTCCATAGAGGACTCTGGATCAATGAACGGGTGGATGAAAAGTGCGGTTGGAGGGTACTCTTCATCGCCGCTGCTCTCGTCGCAGTCGTCGTCGAAACCTGATCGGTGCTTTTCTAGCGACGAGACGACAGAGATGGGCGAGATAGCGGGGCCTTCGACTGGGTCCATTTCATAGTACGCAGGGGAGATCTGGATCTCGCAGGAGGAGCCGAGCGAGGAGGTGGACCGAATGGATGCGACAGACTGGCGTGGTGGCGTTAATGAACGCACAATAGGATGTCGCCGGGAACTGTACAACGGCTGCGGTCTCGATATCGGTGGCCGCGCCATCTCAAACTTGCGTAACTGCCTGAGATCACCAAATACATAGACTGCGAGACAGATGCCATTCAAGCTTGTCAGGAGCAGCGTGATACCGAGCCATAGACCGGGCAGAGCGGTGAGACGAATCCAGCGGGAATTTCCGAGAATTATGGTGTAGAGGAGTGGAAAGAGGGCGCCGAATAAGCAGCATACTATGCCTGCTACAATGCCGCACAGGACACGCCTGTTCCCGACGTTGTTGAATTGAGCAGAGACGAAGCGCTGGAGACTCTCATTGAGCATCTTCTGGACCTCGACCGCGACATGGTTGAATACTGCTGGGTCGGGATGGGGCGAGCCGTTGGACGCGTGGAACGGGGCGAGGATATCGGAGGGGAGATTGAGCTCGTGATTGGCATTGGGCGTTAGGAATGTCTGCTTGGCCCGCGCGTAGAACATTGCCAGCTGCGTCGAGTTATCCGATGGCCAGACACCCAAATATTGAGGCGCTTCGCGTCGCCGCGCGGCGGTAATGACCTGCCATTGGCGATATTTTACGGTGTATTCCCGCAGCCATAGAATGAAGTAACTGTCCATAGGTCAGTGTGCCGACCCGACTCGTAGCTTGAGTCCTGCTCACAGATTCTCCGGGGACTGTTCGACATAAAGCAACCATTCCTCAAAATCCTTGAGACCTACATAAATGGGAAAAAGCTGAATATATGCGCGTAAATCACCTTGGAAAGGGACCAGCGTACCGAGAGGAGGAAGATGGCGCCTATCCAGGACGTCTGCGGTCAAGTTAGGTGTGATTGCCGAGGTGACATGGAGGTGGGAGACCAACCTTCGAGGCGCACGCACAGGATCGGGGTGACTGCACGGACAACTCAGTACGTGCCCCGCTGCTGAGCCTCGTGCTACTCACCACCGCAGGATCTAACCTTCCCCACAGCGGGCGGCGGATTGCACAGTCTGAACTGTGTTTGTTTGTTGGGCAACAAGGCAGACCAAAGGGCAGAGAGACTCACCGGGAACAGAAGGAGCGACTGGATTGTAAGTTTACATGTCTTGGGCTGTGTCTCGGTTGGCTGCGCGGCCATTGGGACAGGGTAGGGCGACGTCAACACAAGGACTGAGAAGAGAGACGCAAGAGTTCAAGGTTAAATGCAATGCCAACACGCCACCACGCGAAGCAGTCGGATTCGGAGGCTTGCTCGCCTCCCTACTGTACCCTGTCCTCAGGCCGCCCTGGCCCAGCCAGCCGACAGCTGTCAGCCCAGAATTCCTTCTTTCCCTTGCGATCCTGTTGAAAAACGGCTGTCGCCAGTGCCTCTCCATACATGAGCTCTACGTTTATGCTTGTAGATTCGAAATGAAAATCTGAGAGAAGGTGCAGACACGTGTTTGCTCGTTGTACGTGTCGGGGTCCGACGCCACGAAGTATGTAGACACTATTGCCCCTCGAAAAGCTCTGTTGTCGCACAACAAGATGACCTGCCGTCGCGGTACAGCGGGACACCGCGAGGAAGATGGAAAACGGAAAACGGAAAAATACTGGCTGCCAAATAGCGGAATCAGCGGACCCCGCCTTGCTTCCAACAGAACCGAAGCTTCCTTCAGCAGATCCGCTCTCCTGCAATTGTCATTGCGTTTGCTTCTTCAAAGGCACACCAACTTGAAGTTTGGTATCAAAGCGGCAATGGTCATTATCTGGCTGTGGACGGAGATGTGGTATACACGCGCTAAATTAATTCATACATACAAAGCCTAGTATACTGGGTGAGGTGACGATGAGAGCAACATACAATATATACAAAAAAGTACAGTCCTAGCGACGTATAGAGAGTATCATGTCATGAGGGGCTGGGCGGTAGCAATGACGGGTGGCTCGTAGTTCAGATCCAACGTGTGCATCGAAATCTTATGATCCACGCCACTGCAATTGATGGTGTTCTGACGTGAAAACGTCGTGGTCGTGGTACGCTCCTTCTGGAGCATACGCCGATCCTGGCCAGCTCGGGGAAGATACGTATAGATCGTGTGAATCGCAGTGCGCACGCCATCCTCCTAGAGACAACGAACACAAGTCAGTGCCATCTCGACAAGCTAAATGAAACAACCACCCACCGCACGAATCTTCTCGCCAACAGCGGCAGCCTTCTCCTTCATCACACGGCTGCTCGTCGCCTTGGTCAGCGCTTCAGCCAAGTCATGCGCATGCAGACTGGGAACCCTCAAGCCAGCCTAGAAGCACTACATCAGCCATTCACCCGACCAGGAGATACCATAAGAGTAACTCACCCCGAGCTTCTGCACCCTCGAAGCCCAGAAGAATTGGTCTCCGAACCACGGCTTGATCAACGTTGGGATGCCTGCTCTCAGACTTGCTCCAGTCGTGCCAGCACCCCCATGATGCAAAGCGACATCGATCCGAGGGAACAGCCAGTCATGAGGAATCTTTTCGAGAGGATAACATTCCGGAGGGTATTCGGGCTCAGCACCGTCGTCTCCTGCATGGCTCATACGGGCGGACCAGCCTTTCGAGATAATTGCCCTCACGTCGCCTAGGAAATTCAGCATACATTTCAGAGAAAAGGCATAGTGACATACTCTTGAGGACCGCCTTGATGATACGCCTGGTGACGCGATTCGGGTGAGGGACGGTGATGCTACCAAAGCCAATGTACACGATTGGTTTCTCATCGGCACGAGCTTTAGCCATCCATTCGACAAGCGTCTCGGGAGGCGTCCAGTTCTGCTCGGGATTGTCGAGGAACCAGCTGCGAAGATGATTAACCTTCCGCCACGTAAGCCAAGCAAACTAGACGCACTAGCCAGAAACGCAGATGGAGTCGCTCCAATCTAGAGGCTTGGGCACGACAGCCTGATAGAGAAACGATGTCAATAGACGTCCCAACAGAGAAGTGATTGACAATACCTGAGAGAAATTGTAGATGAAAGGGATCTTAGACTGTGCCAGATGTCCCATGTCGGTGTTGCCGATCTTCAACGTATGCCTGCGCCATCTGTTGATCTGCCCCGACGTCGCGGTCCACATGACGTTGCTGAACAGCACGTATCTACCCAATGTGGTTTAAGCTGAAGTTGCTTTGTGTCAAGGAGGGATCCGACTTACGACGCGCTGTTGAAGGTAGAATATTCGACTGGGGGCGACAAGAAGGCATGAGGGAATTCAGCAGTCCTACAACCGCGTCAGTAAATGAATGGCAACCGCCTTGTGGGACGCGTACTTGGTCCACGGCATGGTGAAGGTCCGGAAGTATGGAATGTCTAGAGACAAATTGAACAGCTGAGACGCAAACGAGACGCGTCACTCACTAAGGGCTTCTGCGATGTGAACACCTGCCATGGCCGAAGGGCTCTCAAGCAGCACGTCAGCGCCCTGGCACGACTCCCACGAATCAAGAAGCACTAGCATATACTCATCAGTCCAAGCTCCACTTGATAGAAGCACACTCAGAGCTTACACTGATCAAGCCACGGACGGAAATTCTGCAGACTCTCCTTGAAGAATTCCGGCGAGAACATCTTGTTCTCAACGCTGAGCTTCATCAACGCGCCCGGATCGCCGCCAGCCTGCTTGTGCGCGATACCAAAGCTCTCAATCCACTCCTTGTACTCCTCGTGGGTGACGATGGTGACACGGTGTCCCTCCTTCATCAGACCCTTGCCCAACGCAATGTATGGCTGCACATCGCCGCGACTCCCAATCGTCAGACACACGAAGTGCATCCCGGGTCGGGCATTCACAGTCTCGCGGTCGACGTTGATGACCTTCGGCAGAGTAGCGCGCAGCTCGAACGGAACCTCGCTCTGGCGCGCGATGGCCAGCGTACGCGCCGGCGGAGAGAAGATCTCAACCATGCTGGCCTGCTTGGAGCGTATCGTCGGTGTCGTCCGCAGGAGCTTGTCAGAGGAGTACAACGTGACGGCTTTGTTGACGCGCGCCAAGACATCGTCCCGAACCTGGGTGGACTTGAACTGGAACTTGAGCTCGGGCTGTCCGATGAGTTCGAGGGTGAGGCCAGGGCTTTTGATGGGGAAGGTGCGGAAGGTCTTGGCGCCGTGAACCTTGCTAAGCGGAAGGCGGTACTTGACTTCACTGCTGGGGAAGGACTTGCTCCAGTACCCGATGAAGCGGGAGGAGATCACGAAAACGCCGGAACACGAAATGCTACGGAAGAGACGGGCCCGTACGACTGTGAGGGAGGAAGATCAGAAAGCGGACAGATGATGCGCCACCAAGTTGACTTACTCCACAAGTCAGTTTCTTCGTCGAGACCAAGAGCGTTCTTGACGTCCTTCTCGCGTTCGTTGGCGTAGACAGGGTCGACGATCTTGTCCTCGAGGATACTCAACGGTCCAAAGTCTACAACGACAGGGGAACCCATTGGCGAGGGTGGGCTCTGTTGACGGGCCTTCGCTGCTTCGATGAACTCCTCCATCCTCTCCCAAACTGCCATCTGGCCGAAGGGAGTCAAGTGGAAGACGTGCTCCTCAAGCTCATTGTCTTCGGAAGGAGGAGCAACAACATGGAACGTGGAGAACGACCGTACACCTTCTTCTCTGCGCAACACGAACTTGGTAACACGGTCCAGAGGGCAACTGAGACGGATGCCGTCATCAGGACCGGAGAGGCTGCTGTCCAAGATTTCGCGTCGACGGTGTCTGTGCATGAAAATGGCACCTGTAGCGGCGTGTGAGAAAAAGCATTACCACACTGTGTGTTTTGCCTACCCAAGATTTCGCGCCTCCAATCCTGGGCCGCCTCAGGCGTGTCGAACTCGGCATAGTCGTAGCCACTTTTGTTGGAAATCTGACTGAAGACAATGTTGAGGGCACACGGTCGGCTTTCATCATGTGGGAGAACTTCTTTGACGTTTGATACTGTCAGTGTCAAGGATGCTTTAGTGAACAATGAAAGGGGAAAGGAATGATGCATGACGCACGAAGAACAGTTCGCAGTGGGCGCACTCGATCTTCCTCGCTGCTGGACGCGCAGGTGACGAGCATCTCGGGATAGAGTTCGAGCCAAACGCGTTGTTTGGCGCGCCATCCCTTGCGGTGGATCGTAATGGATCCTGCCTTGATAACCGTCTGACTAGCCTCGGTAGGTGACTGATCCGAGGACAATAGAGAGGCGTGAAAGGCCAATCGATGGGTCGTCAGATGGAGGACACCCTGTCAAGGACGGGACGTTAGTGAAATGACAAGAAGCGGTGATGATGTGGGAGTGGGCCACTGACGAGAATGAATACGCCGTTGAACATGCATCCGTCAGCCTCCAATATCAATTTCTCGGGCTTGTCCCCGTCCTCTGCCAGAGCGCCGAATTCCGAGATCAAGAGACGAGTAATCTCGGCAGGCTCCAGTTTCCACGAATCACCGTCCGTAGTTGCTGGACGGTGGAAGGCAGGGACGGGAGACGGCATGAGGGTAGCATCGTCTTTGACAGCCGCTGTTTCTTGCGATGATGCGTCGGAGTCGCTTTCTGATTCATACGATTCCGGCTCCTCCGTGAGGCTGCCTGGAGTCCAAGTGGAGCCCGTCACAGTGAGTTTCGTGGCCTGGCGCACGTCGGCGCGTTCAGATGGCGTCAAGTCGCTGCCGACGAGGCCACGGTAGCCACAGCGGCGGGCGGGGGCATCCTCTAGCTCAGTGTCGGTGCGCTCGAGATCAAGGCCGGGGTCGGCGAGGACCTGTTCGTACGCTTCGGCGTGATTGTAGATGGCAGAGATGGTCGGCGGCGGGATGCTTTCCTCGGCGACGGAGATGGAGTCATCGTCGATGCTGGATGCGCGGGACGACGAGCGCGATAGCAGCGATGAAAGCGTCATGGCTCGCTTCGGAGAACAAGGGGAACGGCAGGACATGTCTTTTCAACTGCTTTATATGAGGGTTTCGCTGATCAACACGCGTTAGTACAGTAGCCGACTTGGAGCCGACTGTCACGGCTGCGTGCGAACAGGGCTGACCAACCTATTGCGAGCCTGCGAGATGGGAGCTTTCGTCAAAGGTCGGCTCGGGAGGGCTCGGGCTGCCAGCTGGCCGCGGGTGAGGTGAAGTTTGCAGACAAATCCATGCGCCCTCCTCCGTTAAGAGGCGTTCGAGCAGGCCATTTCGCCTGCCTATCCGTATATGCACCACTGCGAAGCCGGGTAGCAGCGGCGATGAATGTAACAACGAACTGTATGAAGGGACCCGGGAATCTGCCTTTCAAACGACCTTATATGGATCTCCACATCAGTATACAGTTCCAACGACTCATTCATTGCACTGCTCTGCAGATTCTAACGTAGATTCTGTTCTGCTATATGATACATAGTAGAGTGGGCCGTTGTCTTGGCCTTTTGATACAACATAAAATGCACATGGCGAATCAGATCAGCGTTTGCTGGCCAACTCGCCGTCTATCCGCCACTATCCGCCCTGCCCGTTGTCTCCACAACCTTTCATAGCTCTCCGTTTACCCCGCCCTGTTAGCCAATGACTGCTTCTTCACCAACGCCCGCCGGCCACGAACACCTTCCCGTAGCCGGTCTAGCACAGGCACAGTCGTCTCCCACGATATACAGGCGTCTGTCACCGACTTTCCGTACTGCAATCCCGCTCGCCCAGTCGAAGGAATGTCCTGTCGACCTTCCACCAAGTTGGACTCAATCATGACTCCCATGATGAGAGAGGCGGTATCCTCCGATTCCATCTGACGAGCCTGTTGTCAATCAGCATCAACATTCGACGAACGTTGGCGAGATCAAAATGAAAGGGCTACGCACGATATCATCAGCAACATCCACTTGCTTCTGGTGCTGCTTGGAGCTATTTCCGTGGCTGCAGTCAATCTGCAGGCGCACAAGGCAGTCAGCCACATGTTTTACTTTCCTTCCCGTTTATCCTGCTCACCATGATTTTGGGTGCTAGTCCCGCTTTCGTCAACTTGGCACCAGCGTCTCGGACGAATTCCGCCGCGTAATTGGGGCCTGATGCACCTCCACGAAGAATAACGTGAACGTAGGGATTCCCCTTCACAGAAGCAGTTAGCCGAGCGCCCCAAGACACCACCCAATGTTGCAGACTCACCTCCGTCTCAATGATACTGCTCAGACCTTCCTTGCCCACGGAGAGGAAGACATGACCCGATCGTGCCGCACGACAAGCATCGATTGCAATGCTGACACTGCCGTCCGTAGAGTTCTTGAAACCGGTAGGCATGGATAGCGCCGAGGTCAGCTCGCGGTGCACCTGGGACTCTGTTGTCCGGGCACCGATAGCGCCCCAAGATACAAGGTCGGCAGTGTACTGCGGTGTGATTGTGTCGAGGAACTCGCAGCCTGTCGGTAGTCCCATTTTAGCAACATCGAGGAGAAGAGTGCGAGCTGTTCGGAGTCCCCTGTTGATTTGGTAGCTGTTGTTCAAATCGGGATCGTTGATGAGCCCCTTCCAGCCGACTGTGGTGCGGGGCTTTTCGAAGTAGACACGCATAACGATGTGGAGGTCGTCCTGGGCGTCGTCGGCATAAGCCTTGAGTAGCTTGGCATACTCGATAGCCGCGTTGACATCGTGTACAGAGCACGGGCTATACAATAGAGATAATCAGCACGTCTATCAGATCTAAAGCATGCGGAGTAACGTGCCCAACCACGACCATGAGCCGGTCATCATCGCCTTTGAGAATGTTTTCGGTCACTAGACGTCCTTGCAGGACAGTGTGGGCGGCCATGAGAGTCCTGAAGAGCCATTGAGAGCTTGATACGGATGTTCAATGCTACTACTTGCAGTGGGAGGTCCTCCTGGAGGATCTGGGGTGGGATGAGGGGGCGCGTAGCCTTGACGCGGCTGTTTTCGAGACGGGCAAGTGCATCTTTGAAGGGCATGGCCATGTTCAGGTCGAGCGTTGCTGTTGGAGGAGGTAGGGAATGAGAGCGTTGGAGGATTGGAGAAAGAGATCTAGACTTTTATACGTACTGTTCGCCATTTTTCAGCAATTTTCTGATGCGAGTTGATGATGAACTGCAGGCGTGCAGCAGGGGTTTAATAAGCCGGCGGACTCAGATTAGTCGTTAGTGGTTTGATTTTCCTGACAAGACGGCAGGCGAGCAAGGCGAATTGATGGGATGAATGTCTGAAGCTGCTCGTTCAGGCTTTGACTCGAAACGGCAGCCACGTGGGTGATGCTCGGAGCGGTCAGCCGGCGCGGCAGCCAATTCTGTTTCGCTCACTGACGACCACGTCCAGACCGCCGACCCGACGCGTACACCACCACCTCATCCTCAACCATGGACTTTTCTGGTCTCACCAACGCCGAGCAGGGGCACATGAACCGGGTCATTGAGAAAAAGCAGGTGCGTCGCCCCCGCTGCCAGCGACCAGCGCAGACCCTCTGACCGCACTCAAAAAAGATGCAAGACTTTCTCAGAATGTACGCCAACATCGTCGAGAAATGCTTCAACACCTGTTGCAATGATTTCACAAGCAAGGCGCTGTCCACGAAAGAGGTAACAATCGCGCTGCATGGCGCGCCAAACCCTCATTTGTTTCAGGAAACATGCGTGATGAACTGCGCGGAGAAATTCCTCAAACACTCGGAGAGGGTTGGCACGCGTTTTGCGGAGCTGAATGCCGGTGCGTCATCTTCATTGGCGTGGCGGTAGCGCGTGTGCTGACAGGTGTTGTCCAGAGGCTATGAGCGCCGCCCAAAACCCGTCTTCTTCATCATAATCTCCATTTGTACATCTATAATGCATTCACTCTTCCCTCGTCGTCAATTTCTCTTGCGCAACAATGCCGCTTGGCACCACCAATATCCCCATACTAATTGTAGACACGCTTGCATATCAGTTCTCCATGGGACTGTTCTGTATGTTCTTTTCGGCCCTCTGCTTCATTAGTGTCACTCACGCATCTTCAGCTCCATTGTTGCCGATGTGAGGCTGTGAGCCACTCTTTCCAGACGGTATAATTCAACACGACAAGGATGGAGGTCTGTTAGTGCTATTTTGAGTCCTTGATTTCGATTACACGGTTGCACCTCGACGCGACAAACCAATTGAACGGTAAGGCCGCACCTCCTGATATATGACAAGACTACTGTGATTCTGTGAACGAGGGTGAGTTCGGAATCTCCCAACGATCTTGTGCTGACCGCAGTACTGAAAGTTATCGTTCGCTCTCTTCTTTTCATGAGACATCCTGGAACTCAGGAATCAGGATCGAGGCTGTGGAGCTACTGTCCCTTGAAGACCTTGACGGCGAGAGGGGCCTGTCTCTGGGGTCGGTTTCACGTCGTAGCACGATAGCGACGCCTCAGGCCTTCGTGCCGACACATGCAACTCGACACTAACCTGAAGCGAGCACTGTTCGGAGGATCCCCTTCCTATTTGTCTCGCCTTGGTAAGTTATCTGTGCCTGGCGCGCACCGATCTGCATGGGCTCGAGCCTTGGAGCAGCATGAGCCCATCAGACGAATTGGGGCGGTGGTGGTGTAAGATATACCGGTGCGCAGACGCTCTACCATCACTTTATGTAAACCAAGTTGAGCTCATGATTCTCTTCGGGACCCGATTCTGTGAGCAGCACGAGCATTCCAAGGAACGAAGACATGTCGACGCTGTGCTATTTTAATGCAGCAACATACCGCCGGTCGGTTGCGAGTCGAAGCTGGTGGCAGGCACCTCTGTAAGGGTTGCTCCGCGAGGGACGATCGCCGTCCCGGCGTTGTCCATCAGTTGTCCATCTGCACAATTTATGGTCCCTCAGCACATCGGCTGGCGTATCGAGATTTTGATATCTCCACTAGATGCCCGGCCTCACGATGGACGAGGAGGTGGTAGAAAGCCTTGACGATGTTAGAAACAAGACAAGTATCGTAGCTGGCCTTGGGGTCACATGCAGACGAGACACTACGGTCAGCCGTGGTCAGTTATGGATCCCTCGTGTCTGACACTCGAATACAGGGACCTGAAGTCGGGCGAGGGCTCGAGTGACTTGGCGGACCATCTCATGACGATCATCTTCAATTTGGTGCATGCCGGGCTAAGTGCCCACTGATGGAGACTTTCAATGTTCAGCGCATACCCTGAAGCAAATCTTGATGGATTTCCCTTCTCAGGGTTTTTATCAGGATGGTTTCCGGGCTTTTGCGCTGCAAGTTCAACTGCCCATCATCAGACGTACTCTATCTGTCTTTGTGGTGCGTAACTTGGTGTAGACAATACGAGTTATGGTATCTCCTCACAAAAGCCGACCTCACGTTGGACGACGCAATGGTAGAGAACTTCGACGACGATAGGAACAAGTGTGAAAGCTGTCCTGTTGGGGTCGCCAGCTGACCATTTGACGACGAACAATCGTAGGGTAAGCTATGGTCCCTCCGTATCCGACACATACATAACCTGATGGAACGCCCCCCAGACTTCGCGCCTCAAAACGTCCAAAAGAACGGCTTTGAGCCTTTGCGCTGCAAGCCCAACTGCCCATCATCAGAAGTATCTGTCTGTGCAGTGTGTGGTGTGCAAATCCGTGTGTATTCCCATTGGTCATGTCAATCCGGTCAAGCTCATGGATTTCGTTGCCGTTACTCGGTTGTGTACCGCCCGAATTGCGAGAAGCATTACAGTACGAAGCGAAGCCACCAGGAAACTCCAGTACTTGCAACGTGCTAACGGTTCTATGCCGGTGGCAAAATGACTGGACTAAGGGATGCTTTGTGTGCTTTGTTTCCCTCGAGGTGTCAGCGCTAGTCAGCCGCAGTGCCTCTGTAAGGATTAGACTCTTCCGTGTTGGGTGACTGAGCCACCCTCGGGCTAGGTATCCGACCCTCCAAAGGACCGACCTGACACGACATTTCTAGGGCTCTGTCAATTCGGACCGGGTCGACGTTCTGCTATCCCATACGTGTCTATAGCGCAGACAATCCGAAAGGTGGAAGCGGATTGATTCGCCCGGTGAGAGATGGCGATTATCTGCGTGGACCGCCTGCGGACCGTGACTCCATGCTAAAAGCCACACGTTGGAAGGTTGTGCGGTCCGGTCATTTCTTTTGAAAAGAAATCGAAGTCAGAAGAAAGGAGTAAGAGTCAGAACGGGTGGCGCCGCTGTGAGAATGGCGTTTGCGTGGAAGAGACGTGGTTACCAGGATGAATTCAAGACGGTTAGACTTCTCTGAATTGTCGGACAAGAGGTCCTTGACTCTAGCCTCCTTGGAGGCCACGTTACTCCTCGTCGCTTCATTTGGGATGTTTCGAGAACAAGTGGACCTTCCGGTATGTGCGATGTGGCGTAACTAGTGCCTGCACACGCTCATGATTCCTATATGGCCGCTCAAACCCGTTTTCATTGCGATTCTCCCTTGCTTCTAAAGACACAAGGCTGAGAAAGGCTACTTGGCTCATGAGCGGCCAAACGCGAGTGAGTCAAGAAAATCGGTTCGACAAGTCGTGCCACACAACGTTCCGAGTCCAATATAAAATCTCGGCACTCTACACGTTAAATTACTCCTCGGTTGACCTTGAACGGTACCGACAACATGGCACAATGCAACCCGAGGCCGAGGGAGGCATACAAGCTTCTATCTCGGTGAGTTTATAGTGGTGTAACTGAGCTGAATGAGTAAACTTGACCTAGATACCATCATTCGAGTCCACGTAGAGCGGGGTTCGTCGGTACTGATCCTCGCAAGCGTGGACATGCCCAACGTACATGTGATGCGTATTTCGCCGGTGGGCTCTTTTTTGGGATTCACATTCCTTCCAGGGCCTCGTTATTAACGTTATTACTGCCTTCAGTGTCTATGTCCGACATGAAAGCAGCCGATTGTGAAGGAGACCCTTCCGGAAGATGGAGATTACGGGTTGATCTCGCGTGTCGTCCGGTTTCTGGAACCAGGTAAGTATCATCAAGTGGAATGATGCGCAGCGTCGCATGTATGATTCTCTATCACAAAGCTCAACGACACTTACGGTGAGCCCCAGGCTCGCCTTCCATTGCGCGCTTGAGACAGGCATTCTGCATCGATGTCTTTATCCTTCTAGTCTCCAACTCGGCGACTTGACTCGACTTTTTGTGTCGTTTTGGGCAGCATTTGGTCTTTCGACCACATGTCCGGTGTCGAACCTGCCATGGTGCAAGTTGGAGGGAGTGACAATTGATCGGTCCATGAACACGTTATGGGGTGTCCTTGTCAATGGGATCATCTAATCTCTTCACACCTCGAGTGTCCAATAGTTGCTTCCCTGGAAATTTGGCCGGCCGACGACCGTGGTGCGTGCACCTCCTTCTATAGCCTTCTCAGGTCATCCAGTCCGTTGGCATCGATATCTCAATTGACTTCACGGCCTGATCAGAGCAAGTCGAGGAACGCTATCAACATATTCCGACCCTGATCTCGAGGTCATCCAGGTTAAGTTTGAAATTCGCTTACCTGTCCAGCGCGAGTCTTTATGGACAATTCGAACTTGTGCTCCTTACGGTAAATCCGAGAAAAATCAAGCCAATGAGAAACACCAGATCTGTGTTTGCAAGTCTATTAGACCCTAATAGAACCTTCTTTTCTTTCACCCCGGTGCTTCTTATAGATACTCTGTCTGCTGGCGCCTGCCAGTTATGCGAACTTTCCTTCCCGCCAAGAGGCACATATAAGGGGTTTCCCTTCTACGCTCACCACGCTTTGTTCGTTGTCCCCCTAGCCACTTCGAGCCCAGCATGTCAATGCACCACCAGGAACTCATCGGCACGAAGGCGCTCCCATTGACACTGACTGCCCACGACAATACCACATACTCCTTCAATCCTGGCGAGTCCGGGTTAACGACAGTCCTATTCTTTTTTGTGGCGGCAGGTTCGTCGCGGTGCTCGAAGCAGGTCAGAGGGCTCCAAGAGCTTTTGGAGGGTGCGAAACTTATTGTGATAATTGATTGCCCATCACTGAGGCGGGGACAGAGCGCGAAGCTGCATCAAAGCAGCGGGTGGAGATCTTGGGTGTTTGTCACAATCCTCCGAGTCAACTGAACTCGTTCGCCAACACGCAAAGACTCACAGTAAGCTCGAGAAGTCGCCCTTCATCTCGCAGAACCTTGACGCTGATCACTCAGTCTACAGTACACGTTACTGAGTGATCCTAGCGGCATTGCGCGGAAAGCCTATCGATTGCAGCGTAGGCCATCGATTCTACAACGTTGGCGGACGGAGCGCATCACGTTTATTATAGATGCCAGCGGGGTGATATGGTACGTTCGAGTTGCTACTGGCTTTGCCGACACTCATCTTCTGCAGCGATGCGTTCTTGACCGAATCTGAGATTCTGTCATCCCCAGCGCCCTTACAGCATGTGCATTTCGTGTCTCAAGTCCTCGCTCGGCTTGACGGGGAGTCCTCAGCATCACCCCCAGATACCCATGTCAATGGCCTCGACTCTTCTCCCACAGACGGGCCGACCTCGACCTGACGAATTACGACCACGACCCATTCATCATTTACATCTCTCCTCTTGGGCATATGCGTGTTTGTGTGATATACGGATTACTTGGGTACCGGATTCGAGATTGATTTCCAAATCATGCTGTGTGTTGTACCACATACTTACTGTCATCTACAATAGCTATAATTTGGTTTTGGCCGAAACCACTTGGCTCAGCCCTCCCACGATTTCCTCGACCTCCCTCTCCATCCGGTCTATCAAGACTTTGCAAGTTGGAATGTCGTGGATGAGGCCGACTGTCACTCCTGCACTCCATATACCATAGTCAGGGTCACCAGATTCATAAACGACCTTACCCCGCTGCCCCGATACGAGCTCGCGAACGTCTTCAAACTTGGCACCCCCCGGACGCCGCTCTAACGAGACCACTTCCATCGATATCTTATTCTTGAAGACGCGGGCCGTATTATGCAACGTGCGGAAGATGTGAACCGTATCGGTCTCTTTGGCGCCGACGATCTTGTTCTTGATATTGGCGTGGATCGGGCTAACGACGCGTCACTCTAACCGAGCAGATTCTGGGGTGCAAAAAGGTTTACACACCTTTCAACTGTGCACATAAAACGCGTTCCCATATTGACACCCTTCGGACGTAACGATTAGGTGACACTGAAAGACGATCAAATTGTCGTTGAAATGGAACGTACAGCTGCACCGAGAGCTAGGGCTCCCGCAAAGCCACGTCCATCTGCGATACCGCCCGAGGCAAGGTAGGGAATATTCAATTCTTGAGCTGCACGCGCAAGCTAGGGAGTGATGGATATGTAGAGTTGGACCCGTTTGCATGGACGGAACATACCAGGACGAGGCCACCAATGTCTTCTTCTCCGGGGTGTCCGGCGCCTTCCACGGAGATTGTAATCAGCCGACGCCCAAAGGCAGTCTCGAGGTTAGATGAACATACATTCAAATCCATCGATACTCAGGATGTCCACGCCGAGCTTTTGAGCACTCTACGAGACGTGTTATTAGAGTAACGATCATGCAGAGAGAAGTTCACAAACCTTAGCATGACGGATAGTCGTGCATTTATGCACGACGACACAGCTCTGAGACTTGAAGTACTTGATTAATGGACCGGCTAACAAGCAACCATTAGGTCAACGGAAATCCACCGATGGCGTCTGTGAGACTCACGGTTATTCCCAGCCGTTTCGAAGATCCGTACACCTTCCTCGATGGCAGCGCGGGCATAGCCCTCATAATCAGGTGGGTTGATACTCGGGAGAAGTGTTATGTTCACGCCAAACGGCTTTGACGTGAGTTTACGCGTTTGACGGATGGCTTCGCGGAGGGCGGCTGGGTTGGGCTGTGTGAGAGCCGTGAGGATACCTAACGTAAGGTAGTGAGATGAGCCTTCGCCGGACCCGTGGGTTCATTGAGAGAGGTAGGTAAGAACAGACCTAATCCTCCTGCTTCCGATACCGCCGCCGCAAGCTGAGGAACGCCGACCCTGTGGAAAGTTTCATCCAGGGACTGCATTGCAACAGAGAAGGTCGACGCGTTATTACCATTGCATGCCTCCTTGTATGATAGGGCTGTGGATTGATATGTATTTAAAGACATGCCATGAGAGAATTCATTCTGAGCACTTACACGCGGACGCCGAGTATCTTGGTAACTGCAGTGGTGATGGGCATATTTGTTAACAAGAAAGTTGGGAGTAACGAGTTGGCAGACAGAGGAGAAAGGCTTCTGTAAACCAGCCGGCAATAGACTGAGGGTATGTGGGGAACGAATATCACATGCCAAAACATGTCATCGCCCGAACTGCCGGTCGGCAATCTCTTGTATTGGCACTAACTTACCAGGGCACTACTTAAGTACCGAGGAGCCTAAAGCCTCGGCCATTGACAGAGGCTTGGCCTGGAAAAGAGACTATGAACGACTGTCCGCGTGTTTCTGAATTCCTACTCAAACGAACTTCGACTCGATTATAATCAAGAAAGAGCCTAACAACTATGCATACATCCAGCCGCGTCTCCTAGCGTCCCATCAAAATAATCCTACAAGGTCGGCAAATGGATCCTTGCCCTTCTGCTGTTGTGTTTGTGTTGGCTGAGTTGGCTGCACAGGTTGCTGTGGAGTGAAAGGCTGGGAAGCGAAGGGCTGGGAGTTGAAAGGCTGCGATGGCTGCGCAGGCTGTTGGAGAGTGAAAGACGGAGAGGCGAAAGAGGTTTGCTGAGGCGGGCTGAACGACTGTGCACGCGAATAGTTGGGTGTGCCGGACCCTGGAGTAGAGGGCAGCATGATGGATGCGGGAGGTGTCGCCACTTGCAGAGGCGGGGACATCGACGACGACATCGGTCTCATCATTCCTGCGTTCATAGGTGATGGTGCGTGGGTGGGTAGGGTGTTGAAAGGCTTAGATTGGGGCTGCGCGGCAGGCGTAGCTTGTATGGACGCAAAAAGTCCAGCAAGGTCGTCCACGCCGCTAGTACTCTGAGCGGCTCCATTGGACGAAGGAGCAGAATCATCAAAGTCAATGAGGGAGTCATTTTGGGCCGATGACAATTCTGCTGGGACCGGATTCGCTGCTGCGACGTAGTCACCACGCTTGTAGGCATCGTAACGATTGAGAGAAGTGTTGATCTGGTCGTTGATCTGGAGATATGTGTCTGATGATTGTTAGACAGCGCAAGGGATAGAATCATTTCACAAACCAAGTGATTCTGGATCGTGCGTTTCTGCATCCGATATCCACTTCTGTATCTTTGGCCGCGCCGCAGACAGTATCGATGCCACTTGCTGGAAGCGAAATCCTCAGCGGCGTGTAGTAGAATCGTTGGGAACCTGCTTACATCGTAGACGTCCCCGGACACCATGCGTTCGCCCCGCGTTGTGTCCGCATTATCAAGCATCTCATTCAATAGAACAACCTTGGATTCCAATTTGCCAAGTTCGTTGAGAGCCTGTGAGCGGTAATCAGGTTTAGCATCAGGATTAGCACCCGCAAGAGCCTTCATGAGCTCCTGCGCAGCCGCCAGATCCCTCGGCGTTCCTCTGCGGATAAGCTCTTGTAATTTCGCTGACTGGGCGTCGCGGTCCTCGTTCTCGAGCTCCTCGGCTGTTTTGATATTCTGCCAGACGGCGTTGAGCGCGAAGTAGAGCATGAAGGTAGGATCTACGCACGGAAGCAGACGCTACGTTGGACTGGCGAGGAACAGATTCGCGGAAACGATATCCTTTGAACATGAGCAGGCGGTGCATATCCCAGATATTCTTGAGATCGTCCTTCCACCGAGAATCAACACAGATGGTCTCCTTCCACGTATGTATGAGATCGAGGATGCGGGACATGACCGGACCCGGAAATGGCGGAGGGCGCTCGGGAAAGCGGCGGACAAGCTCGTTCAAAAACTCCTTTGTTGATATTTGGAGATGAAATGGATATCCGCAAGACTGGACGAGCGTATCGAGCAGGGCGAGGGCGAGGATGGCCACATGTGGATTGCGGTTGTTCGTCAGCCGTGCGATAGTCATGGCTGCCTCGCGCGGCCTATTAGTTCAAACGTGAGCCAGTCAGCTCCGGAGGAGTAACAGCAGACGCACGTGTTCGCCTTCTTGCTGTTGATATAGTCCGCCACCTCGATGTGGACCGCATAATTGGGCTCGGGCAGTGACGGGTCGCAGGCACGCGTAATCAAGATCTCCAGAGGGGACACCTTGAGCCAGTTGGAGCCGGTCGGGCTATTCAACATGGCGAACGAGTTGTACAGCACAGACACCGTGAAGGATGATGGTCGGAGGATAACCAGGATATCTTGGGACGTGGCATGCCAAACACAGACATATCGCTACACAGCCTCGTTCCTGAATACAGAAACTCAGAGCTATAGTCGCTCACACAGATAGTACATTTTCGATACATAGCAGCATAACACAATTGCAAACATTTTTGAAGCAATCTAATAAAGCTTGGGGATATTACGCCACATATCCTTCTACTGTGAATGACTCAGCCAAAGAGCTCATTGCACCTATGATTCTCTCAAGAACAGCTTCTATGTGTGCCTTGACTTCCTCGTCAGGGCTCTCAACAGTCTGAGAGTGGTAAGAGAAGTGAATTGAAATGAACAAGGAAACATACCAGAGATGTGGCGTCGATCGTGATATCAGCCTCGTTCAAATGGATGATCCGTCTTTCCTGTTGTTGCTCAATCTCAAATGTACCAAATTGAGCCGCCAACAACATATTCAATCGGTTCATTCTGACGACTCCATTGTTGTCAAGCGTCGCATGAGGGTGCTCATGAGGCGAACAAGTTACTATCAGTTCCCGTTCAGTAGCCGCAATCTTCATATAAGCCAAGGTTAACCTCACATTTGACGGAGGCCGGACTCTGATCTATTCCCACTAGCAAAGCCAACGTGGAATCGGCCAACATGTCATTACTGGCCGACGAAGTCCATTCCAGTGTCACTTCGTGTTCCTTCGTGTGTCTGACGGCAATCGCATCCATAACCTGAAACAACCATCCGTTGAACCGCTGCTTCCGGCCATCAAGCAGTTGCTACTCACCCGAATCGTTGCAAGATCGTTCGTATCCAATATGTCCACTACATGCCCAAACATACCCTCTAGATGCCATCGTACAAGGTCCCAACCCACACTCAGAGCAAAAGCCTGGCGCTGAATCAGACTCGTTGTTTGCAGCCCCGCAAACTTCTCGACATCGCCAGTACTAGCATTCAACAACATGTGCGTGTCACCGTTTTTGATCAGTGCACCAGCAAGGATGTCGCCTGGTCCCTTTTCGGCCAGGGTACCGAAAACCTTGTAGTATCGTTCAGTTTTCGGACAAGTAGATACTGGAGGGATCGCACCTTGACTAAACGTTCGGAAGGGATGCTCAAATACAAAGTCTCCAGATTCGCGGGTGTGTATATCTTGAGCTCCTCGCCACGTTCCTTGTATCTCCGTGTCAACGCGGCTCGAAGCCGTTGCATCGCAGTCCTTTCGCCATGTACTAGGACCTAGATTACAAGTCAATGAACACTGCCCCGAGGCATAGACCAATCACTTACCACATGCCGAGCCTTGATCGACTCGATGAACTCACAGTTCTGCGAGTAATCAACATGCGCACTGAACGAGATACTATCCACAGATATGTTGCGCGGTATCATCCCTCCCTTGACCGACTCAATCTCCTTAGGCTCTGTCAAGATATCCTGCCATAGGTCATCAATATAACGCTATGCGTTTACTTGGGACACGATAATCACCCTCGCCATGCACCCTTCACTAGAGAACCCCGTGATGATCACCCCATTGCGCGAGTCAGGGGCCCACAGCTCCAGCAGCTCTCGACTTGAGCCCGCCTGCATCAATCCCGGACTGGTGATTATCACGCATGGCAGTCCCGCGGCGACCTTTGCTTCCCAACCACGCGAGTGGGGAATGTTCAATACGTGTCTATACGAAAGCGATATAAGTCTTGCCGCCCTCACCAGCAACGAAGGTGCCTTACTTGAATACGAACGGGTTATCACGTCTGGCAAATCTCGACCGAACGTGATCGTTCATGGTCTGTATGTAGGTCTGATACACAGACATGGACTTGCGCGCCAGCCCGGACGCGTAGTAAATCGGCGTCGCGTGCAACTCCGGGTGCTCTGCCCAGTACTCGTCCAGAATCAGCAGAAGCTCTTGTGCACGACCGAGAGCGAAGGCAGGCAGGAGGACATGACCACCACGACTGATTATCGAATTGACCAATTCAGTAAAGCGAAGTTCTTTCTCGGCCCTGCTTTCCATCGTATATACCCCATGGGTCGACTCAACTATGAGGACGTCGGGTCGAAACGAACTTGGAGGCGCTTCTGCTTTGACGAGATGTCGGTCCTCTTCTCGGGAGTAGTCTCCTGTGTAAAGAATGCGCGATCCTAGTATGGTAATGGCGAACATGCAGGCTCCCAGGACGTGTCCTGCGTGGTACGCAGTGAATGTCACGCCTGGGCATGGAGCGATATCTTGGTGGACCGATATAGCGATGATAGAGGACAGAGACTTCTGCACGTCCAGAGCGGTGAAAAGGGTATTGTCCCTGTGAATGGTTACGTGCTGGTCTCAATAATATTTGACATGACTTAGACGCACTCCATCCGAATGAAATCTTGCATCACAATTCTGTGAAGTGCCTTTGTGGGATAGGTCATGTAGACCTTACCCTTGCCATCTCTGAAGTTCGTCTGGACTCGAAATTAGTTCAAGGCATGCGCTACACATCTCAGCAAGTCTACCTTCTCCGTGATGTAAGTAAGAGCGGCGGCGTGGTCGATATGGAAGCTATGAAATCGCTCGGTATGACGCCAAGTTCCTGGATGTTCGACGTACTGCGTTATCAGTAGAGCATCGACAGAGCTCCAATCGAGGTCGTCAATGAAGGGAAGAGATTCAAGGCCGTGGTAAGCAGGATGTAGGCCCGCATCACAGACGACTGTTCTTCCACGATATTGAAGGACACAGCATGACCGACCGACCTCTTGCCCCGCACCGAGAAGCGTCACACTTATATTCAAAGCATCAGACATAGCGCGAAGGAAAGCAGATATATTCCTCTGGTCGTGATTGTCGTTGGATGAAGATGACAGCCTACCCCGAGTTCGGTTTCAGACCGAAAAGCTCATGATGACTAACGCGCTGGATGTTCGCACGATTTCCAGAACGCCACAGCAAGCAGTGAGATTTAATGTCCGATGTCTATACTACATCATGTCCAATGTTCATATTGAATCAGTCTTTCAATGTTCAAGTGGATGTCTCGAGCCCAGCCATTCTATATAAATGATGGCTCTCTGAGCTCTCGTCAACCAGCTTACGAAGCCAGCCATCCTCTTTCCTCAGCAGAACAAGAGGAGAGTCGAATTCGACCTAGTCTAGCTTTAGTATATGAGTCCTGGTCAGTAGCATGATACTCACAATGCGTCCAGCATCGAGTACGAGCTATAAGGCATTCAATTTGCATCGAACTCGTTGAAGTTCAAAGGACAAGCTTACAATTCTGTCGAAATCCATGATTGTTTGAAGGCGGTGCGCAATCGTCAACAATGTCACACCGCCTAGTTCGTCTCTGAGTGACCGCTGGATAATGGCATCCGTCTTGTAGTCTGCCAGAAGATTAATACAGGCAGGACATGCCATGAGCGTGTGCCCACCTATAGCTGACGTTGCTGAGGTCGGGTTAGAGGATGTTTCGTCTTGAATGAGCAGTGGCTCACCTTCATCGAGGATCAATAATTTGCTTCTTCGAACAATAGCGCGCGCAAGGGCCAGGATCTGCCGTTGACCGACGGAAAGGTTGCTTCCTCCAGACGCAATGGCCGAGTCTAAGGTGATCTTCACTTCGTCAGTCTCCTCCTGAAGAGAGAAAAGACCAGCTGATCGCAACGCATCGTTGAGCACTGCGTCCTCATGGTGGCCAAAGGGGTCCAGATTATAACGGAGCGTTCCGCTCAAGAGTTCGGGCTAGAGTTGCGTCAGTGATGTAAACAACGAAGTGAACGACGTGATTATCTGACCATCTGCGGAATGATAGTAATCTTTGACCGCAGCTCATCGAGATTCATTGAATGGGTGGGCAGGCCATCGTAGTACACTTCGCCTTCAGTCGGGATACAGCGAAGCAAGGAGAGAGTCAGGGAACTCTTCATGTTCGTCAGCGTTGCTGTCACCTTTGAATGCTAGCATATTACCTTTCCGGAGCCGGTTCGACCCACTGCGACAAAGTAATCAGAATATGCCTAGCAGCTGACAGGCAGAGCTTACCGATTCCAATATGCTCGCCAGTTCTTACCTCGAACGACAAGTTGTTCAGTACCAAAGGACCGTCCTACGATCCAAGCTTATGGGGATGGACTCGACTCGAAACTGCGGCACGAACCTTACTGTACCGAGCACATAAGTTCTCGACCTTCAATGAGCCACTACTAGGCCAATACGCAGGCGGTATGCCAGAGGCACTCGGCTTTGTTTCTTGTTCGGCTCGGATGTAATGGAGGATGCGCTCCAAGCTGTTGGCTGTATGCTACTTAGTGAATGCAGCTGGCTGTATAGTTGGTAGTACCGTACCAGAGAGCTCGAAGTTGTTCAAATGGCGAACCCACCACAGAGTAGAGCCACTGAAGATCACTGCAAACCATTAGTGACACACTCACTTAGACGCTATGATTACACACTGGCAGTCGTGATGGAGAACCCAGTGTTGGAAGCAACAGCGCCCGATGCATTGCCGTAGACGAGGTAGAAAGCAAGCGACCCCGTGAATAGTCCAGCTAAAACCTCTGTGCGAATGCAAATCCATCTGTGCATGATTCAGCTATAACACATTGCAGGTAGAACATTGCATGCCGGTTCAGAGTGTAATAGGTAGTCAACTGTCGGAGGTAATCATTGAGGCGTCTTAGGGATTCCTCTTTGAAGGAGTCTTGGGCCCCGTAAGCGCGGATGGACACTGAGAAGATACATGAATCAAGCCTCTACTGGAACAGATAGGACCGTGGTTTACCGATTCCGTTGATGGCAGACCCAAAGCTAAGGCAAATCAGTAAGCACCCAATGAACATTTGAGTAGCCTCAACGTACTGAGCAATCACAGGTGCTTTGGCAATGGCCGTCGTTCTCTTCAGAGGAAGCTGCGCTCTCATGTAGATCTGTCCAAGCACCCCGCCCAGAGCAGTGATAGCCAGTCCCGGGACAATGAATGCAGGACTGAAGTAGATGATTGACGCGAATCTGACGACCAATTCGACATTCAACTGAGATAAACGTCGGAGCCCATTCGGGATACCATTATCGACTATTACAAAGAATGTCAGATCGAGTATTGTTTGTCGCGAAAAAAACGCTTGCCAGTGGCTATGTCCACTGTCGCGCGAGCAATGACACGCGAGGTAGGCGTCGAATCCAACCATCTGACGTACAAGTACGGTCTCAGCTTCGCTATGGAGAGAGACGGTCTTCTGGAACATACCTCAACGTAGTCGCAGTGACCGAGGAAAGAAGAAAGTCGTGAATTCGCTTCGCTGCGCGCATGGATCCATATGTGAACATCAGGTACGCGATACTATAGAAGGCAGATGCTATGAGGGCCAGAATGCTATAAGTCCACAGGTAACTGAGAAAGCAGTGAGCCAGTGTAAAGAAAGTGCACGTATGACTCACTGTGAAGCCGAAACGGTGCTGGGATCGTGGCCTTGGTACTGAGAAGCCCAATCCCCGAGGTACCAGCTAACGTAGGATAAGAGCCCCTCCTGTGAGGCTAGCGCACCAATGTATCCGATCCAGAATAAACCGGTGAAACGGCTGAGATTACTTGCGTATAGCTTGTCTGTGTGTCCTATCATCGGCCGCCGCAATGACAAAAGGGGCATGTCCACTTACAGGCATCCCATTGGACATGACCTACTTGCATCTCCTCTGCCACAATCAGTTTCCCGTTACCACCTTCTGGTTTCCTTGTGGGTGCAGGATTGGTACTCCCGCCTGATTCCTCGACCTCATCGTCTTGGACAGCAGCAGCAACCTCACCAAGCATTTCCGACACGGAGCCCCAAGTCACTACACCATCCCGAGCCAGACAGACAACGTGAGATGTGAGAGATCGCGTAAGTGGAATATTGTGGGTCTAACGGTGTCGATTGAGACTTTGTTCCACGAAGTCATTGCGCACTCACCGTGAGCAGAACAGTGCGCCCCTTCAAGAGGTCCCCCTTGAAGCACTTATTGACGATCCACTTCGCGGTGTGAACGTCTAGTGCAGCAAGCACGTCATCTATGAGAAGGATCGTGGCGTGAGAGTAGACAGCTCTCGCCAGCGTAACTCGAGCCTTTTGACCGCCACTTTCAAGGATCGTGAGTCATGAATTAACAAGCTTTGAGAGAATAACAAAACAGACCTCAACGTCAATCCTTTTTCACCAACTTCGGTCAAATCGCCACTCTCCCAGAGTTCCAGGTCCTGCAGGAGAGCACATTGGCGGAGTACTGGAGCGATTCAACACTGATGAAGATAAGCAAAGTGACTACTCACCAGTGTTGTAGCGCTCTTCGTCGTAACTGGATCCAAACAGGATGTTCTCCTGGATATGACATTGAGCCAGGAAAAAGAAAAAGACGAGAGTGCTTACCCTAACGGTGTCGTTGAACACCCAGGACTCTTGGGCAACATATGCCACACCTCCGTCGCGAGGTAGATGGAACCATGACGATTCATCGTCCACATTCGGCAGGTAATGCATTTCACCTTATTCGTTCAGTCCGTTAGCTGTTCGCTCTGAGTCTTGGAAGCTTTCACGGACCTAACAAAGCCATAAGGAGAGAAGTCTTGCCCGAGCCGGTTGGACCTGTTATGAGTGTGATACCGGGGCCGAAAGTCAGCTCCTTGTTGACACGAAGTTTAAACGCTCGTTCAGCAGACGTAGACCATGTAAAGTGGGCATTGCACAAGCCGAACTTTTCCGGTGAATCTACGACCGTTGTAGGTTCCGTCGACTCCGCGAAAGCGTCCAGTAGCTCTGTCTGTTGTATTGTCAGGGTCTGATACAGGCGAGACTCCGTCAAGGGCATACTTTCTGGAAAAACTCGTTGAAGCGATCTAGGGAGACTTTGCCTGTCGAAGGACGAGTCACTGATCGAACTCGGACGACTGAGGTACTTGGGAGTCATTACCTGAGATAAGCGTCCCCATCTCAAGGACCAATTCTTGTAAGTTGCTGCGGAGGACCTCGAATACCGACATGGACGAGAATACAGTGGCGGCTAATGTGGTGTGAGACTTTTATCATTGGAATCCAGCAAAGACTTGCCAGATAGTTCGCGATGCATCACAAGTGTCTGGGCTATGTCAGCGAACTCTCACTATCTAGAGAAAGGTGCATACAAAGGTTGCATAGGTGCCAATCATGGACAGGATAGGAACGAAGAAACTAGGGGCCAAGAGGTCAGATATGCTCAAAGAAGAGTACAGGGAAGACCGTACTTCAGATTCCCCACGAGCAAATCAAGTAATTTGCTTCGGGACAGGTAGTGTAGCTCTTCCCCGCGCCTTTCCGAGATTTGGGCGCGAACCTCTGTCTCCCAGCCAAAAAATTTGATCATCCGCAGAACGGACATTACTGAATCAGATGAGCATAGACACGAGACGTCTCAAGATTGGATACGAACCTTCTGTGACTTTTTGTACACGGGCATCAACCTATATGCAAACAATCACACTTGTGGGTGGCCTACTCTTCAAAGCGCTCGATGACGAACCTTCTTCATGATTGACACTCGTGCCTTCCGCATTAGTTTGGTCAAGGTTGCGAGAAGCGGAGTAGAAGCCTCAACGAAGCAAACATCAACAGACGCTCTGGAGATGAGAGGGAGTTGCATACGAGTATGACGGCGAGACCGACAAGGGCGCTGAACTCTGCTGTCAGTCACAGCGGCAATGGGGACAATCCAACCAAACGAACCTCCAGTCAAGTATCAGATACAGAAAGCCCAGGCATAGGATAATCTTGAGAGGAAGGAAGATCGCTACAGACCTGTTGTCAAAACTTGTGTTTGAGTCTGCAGCACGACGAAACACACCTTTGATCCAATATGTGGAAGTGTTTGCAACGATGTACATGTCCGCCGTCGCCATGGTGTTGATCCTCCCAATCATGTTCGGTGACCTAGCTTTCTCCTTCTCCGACGATGCTTGATTCTCTTGCTCCGTTTTATGATGTTGTCGCATCCGCAGCGTATGTTCGAATATCATTTGAGTGAGAATGGCCTCGACGCAGGCCGTGACCCTTGTCTGGCACGCTATGAGAGGATTGTTCACAAGGGGAGGAAACGTGGCTTACTGCGATGTGTGTGAAGGACTCTGAAGTGATCGCCCGAAGGAAAGGTACGACAGTTAGCCAGACGATCCAAACCCAAGGACGAACAGTCGCGTTTTCACCACCGGTTTCAATATGGCTGTCGAGCTCAATGAACATGAAGTGGCCGTAGTGTGAGGCTACTCACGCGAGAAGTCGATTGATTCCGATTGGACCAGCAAAGACTAGAATGGCCTAGCAAGGCAAGGTCAGAGGCATTATGAGGCACTAGTAGAATGGTCGGCTGACCTTGAGAATTTCTATTCCAACTAGTATGAAGAACTCGCGTCCTGAGTGAATGTTCGTCAGACTATACGAGGAGAGCGCAGAAAGTCGCCTACGATAGAATGCCAGCAATCCCCAAAATATATGTCGCTGTTTGGGACTGCCAGAGAAAGGATCAATGAAGGGAAAGCTCCTTCTTCGAAGCGTGTCCGCATGAAATTTGTACGCGAGAAGAGGTACCCTCTCTGGGATGCTATCTGCTCTGCGGATCGCGGAGAACACGAACGCGTCCATAAAACTGTACGTTCGAAGCCCGAGGAGAGAGGCTTTCTGCTCCGCATTGAGCTCTGTTGTGGTATCCTCTTCATCCAGTTGCGTGTACTCCGACGGAGTTGCTAGCGGGATCATCACTCCGGCTACAATCAACAGAACAACGGTGGTCCACATCCGCCATCCGTCAGCGATATCTAATGGCTTCCACGTGTATGTTGCGAAGGGAAAGATGTCGCGGTAGATGAACGTGACGGCAAAGAGTCCAAGGACGACATCCAAGTGGGCGGAGGCGCGTGGACTGCGCAGAATTGACGCGCAGGAGAGGATGACATTGTAACCCTGTGTTCGTGGTCATTGCGACGTCGCTGCGAGAGAAGCAAGGGACGCACAGCGGCAGTGGCAAGGCCGACACGCTTGCGCAATTCGTGCTTGTCACTGGTCAAGAGCAAGGACAGGCTCAAGCCAAATACAAGCAGACAGCATGTTGCTCTGACCACCAAGAAGGCCGTGACGATGCGTCTCCGTGCTGTCTTCAGCTCTACTTTGCCGCTTTTGTGGCGCTCAGCGACGCGTTCCACTCCCCACTGAATGCTATACAGCAGGACTGACGTGACAGTCGTCCAGAAGGGGATCCAGGATGTGTCGTGCCAGCCGCTTATCACAGCAGTCGGAGACGCGAACATCTCATGCATAGGCATGGTATGATGTAGAGGAGTGCAGGAAACGTTTTGTAGTGATGTTTTGCATACTTATACTCAATAGCAGGGCACAAGTGGCCGACGACTCACGCGGACACTGGTGCTGATAAGAAAGTGATGATTGCGCAAACTGATGCGAAGCTCGGAAGCCTCGGGCTCCTCGCGTTACAACAATGCTCCAATTTCAACGAGAACGGTTGAGTGGCATCTGAGAGTGAGGATTGCCAGAGTCGAGCTGATAGAGATCTGCGGAGACTACATCCAGTACATGGAAGAAAAGATGTATGCAATAAGTTAGACGAATGAAAGATATGTGAAAGTCGGTCCATCCAGATTCCAAATCGCTCACTCAATGGCAGCGCTCCGTGAGCCATTGCACGATGACTCCGCTGAACCAGAGATGAGATGGACTCGAAGAGGTTGAAGAGAGAGTGAACTGACAGATTGTGCTGGCTCTTCATCGAACACTGGTGCCAGTGCAAGTCAATCGAAAGTCATGAACAGAAGAAGAAGTGCGCACGGAGTAACACTGGAAGCAGAGGATGTCAGCAATGGAGGGTGTACCGAAATAGTCATACGTACAGATACCGGCCGGTCAGTGATTTTGTCCAGTTCCCTGAGGGCGTCATTTCGTGAACAAATTGACCAACCATAACACCTACAGTTCCTTGATAAGGTCCTTCACAGACGCACTACCATCCACATCATTCTTGTTTCCGAGCTATATAGTGGAGATCATGCAACCGCCATCTAGAACGCGCCTGTCAAAAACATACCACCAACAACGGGACTCCCGTCAGAGCGGATTGGGCGAGGAGTTGATGCAATTCAAAGCGAGCGCTATTGAACTTCTCTTGCTGTTGAGGATTGACAAGGATCAGTTCGGCCTCGTAGCCCGTAGATGGCCTAGCATACGAACATCGGCGGCATCCACCACGAATCTGCAAATTCATGAGATGGGAATGATGGAGTGTCGTGTGAACGGTACTCACACAATGGCGTCTACGCCGTTACAATATCGTTCCTGAGGTAGAGCTGGTAGCATGTTCCCAGTGCACATCGGAAGGCGCACTCACCCACATGGACCGGAATTTGGGTTGCCCTGGTTGAAGAGTAGCGGGGATGTAGAGACCGTAACGATGAGGGAAGAGGTGCAAGCTCACCAGCAACGTCCCATATCTTGAGCGTGATGTTTCCCTTTCGAACCTTCCTGAAGTTGAATGCCACTGTAGGGACAACATCCTCGCTCCACTGATAGACTCGGTAAGATAGGTGCAAGAAATCCTCGGCTATGCATATGGACGCGCATACCTGTCCATTTCCAATCACGTTCACAAAGGATGTCTTTCCAGAAGCCTACCGCAGGAACGTGAGTTAACGCGTCTAGGCGATGTCCGTGTCACTGACTTGCAGACCAATAACGGCGAGTTCGGCAGATTTAGAGAAGAATAATCTTAATACCATGTGAGCAGCGAGCTCAATGCATGATAGTAGCATTACAGACCCAAGAAACCATTCATAGACTGAATCGAAGATACCCATTGTGGGGGTCAAGAGCAAGAGGAGACGATGCCGTCAGAGCTCAGACCGTTGCGTTCAGTCGTTCGGACCGACCTTCCGATCTGGACTGCGCCCAGCACCTCAGACCTGCCATCGCAATTCAGTGAACTGACTATAGCTCTACCTATTCTTGCTGAGGTCCAAGACACAACAACAGAGGAATCACACTCAATTCGCGGGTGAACTTCATTATCCAGGATGTGCTGTACTCCGTCAACGTACATCGTGGGCTTCTCACCTCTCTTCGCACTCGTCAACCACATTGCTACCCTTGGACGTGATCCCTTACGCCGCAAATTGCGATTTGCCGCTGTAAACCATTTCGAAGGTCCAGCTGTCAAACAACAGCAATTCTCATCAATCACATCGTCGAAACGGCCAGGCATTCCTCCGGTGTATTCGAGCTATGTCGCGCACCATTCTCCGCCGATATGATTTCCAAACACCCGGCCCTGTTCTCCAGCGAGGAGAATCTACATATCCTTCACCTGCTCTTCGAACCAGTCCCACAATTTGGGTCCTAACTCTGGCTGCTTGATATATGGCCCCGGTCGGCCCACTCTACCCCACGGAGCGATATACTGTCACAGCGTCGTCAATGTATACTCATCAAACCATATCGTAGTTACTCACTTTGCCATTGGTATTTTCGCTGCCGGGACCGAATGCTGCCCAAAGGAGAGTGTACGCGCCCCACTTTGGGGGCCAAATAAGGGTGAACATCAACCCAAACTTGAGAGCACCGGTTGAATTTCTGTTGATATCTGTCTTTAGATTTCCTGGTAATAGTCATCCTCGTTCAGTCCCTTCACCACAGCTCCAGAAGGTTGAACTGACCTGGATTACAGTAATTTGTGACGATGCCAAACTCTGCATAACGTTTGGCTGTTTCCATGGCTAATAGTGCGTCACCCTTGAGACAGAAACATGTCAGTCCCGAACTATGAACATGGGACGCGTCCAGTCAAGACGTACGACTTTACTTTGCGTGTACAGTACTCCCGTGTGGGCCTTCAATCTTTCTGGGCCATCCTTCAACCAGTCAAACCGGAAAGTATGCCTGAACAGGCCCGCCGACGACGAAGTCGCCACGATGCGTACTTTCTCTTTATCGGTAGACTGAGAGGCTGTAGATGTGAGAATTGGCGCGAGCAGCTTTGTGAAGTAGAAGTGACCTGCGTGGCGGAATGAATAAAAGATAGCAAAGTGATGCGTCAGACGCACCGAGAACGTTGGTGCCGAATTGTAAATCATAACCCTGTGCGGTCACCTCTTCCACTTCGGTGAAGGCGACGCCACTAGTGGAACGTCTTCAATAGTTCATGCAGAAATACTTTCACTGTCGCTCACCCATTGTTAAATAGGTAATGAAGCTCGGTTTCCTTCCTGTACAGAGCGCTGAACAAAGACGAACGCTGCAGAGACTGACGACGCGTACGAATTGAATTCCGCAACGGCGGCCTTGACCGATGGCAAGTCGGCTAGATCGAGCTTGAGAAATATGGCTGTCCTCCCTGTGACTTTCGCCAGTTGCCCAATGACCTCCTCCGACTTCTCTCGGTTACGAGCGGCCAGGTAGACTTTAGCGTTGTGTTCCAACAGAATCTGAGCAGGTCATTGAGTTCGTCTGCTGTAAGCGCTCCTCGCAACTACTCACCTGCACGACGTCCTTGCCAATCCCGCTTGAACCTCCCGTTACGATAGCGACCTTGCCAGTCAGGTCCGGAATGGTCTCCCCTCTCCACTTGGGCGATCCAGAGAAATAGGCTTCTTTGAAGAACTGCGCAAGGCTGCTATCGCCCCCGAAGGATTCTAGGAAAAATCCGAAGATGTTGACCATGTTTGCCCGTGCGCAGAAATGATGCGTCGTCCAGTCGAGAGAAGTAATGTATGAGAGCAGGTCGGTTTTACTACACGGGTGCCTCAGCCCTGTTCAGTGTCCTGGTCCACATGTTTTTTTGGCTCATCGTCGTGTGGGCTGAGGCTTGTCAATGTGTACAACGTGGGGTTGCCAGAGCATATTTGCAATGGCTTTTTGGCCAATTGCCTGATGTCCGCGGAACCCGACGCGCTGATGGTAAGAGGCAAACCGACGATCACAGCACAGCTGGTTCACAACCGCCCACCATGATCAGGAATACACCTAGCGCTCCTTGGCGCTCTCACCCCCCTCGCATTTCTTGCGCACCGGGTTAGACCGCCACGCGCGTCTTTTGCGCGCTAGACTGCCAATGGCCAAGCAAACGATTTGGAGACGCCTTCACTCCATGCTTACTCGACTTCAACACGAAGTCATAGGTTTCCGAGATTCCTCGTCGACCTCTTGCTTGCAGAATTGCACGCCGCTCCATATAATTGTTCCTGATTATTCATTGATTATTCACATTATTCAGATTGCTTGATGTAGGTGACAGCTCAGATATCCCCAGCTTCATCCTCCCAGTATCTCTTGCTATGGACGGTGCTCGCCATACGGCCATTCGTGCGGATGATTTTGAAAGCATGCGCACACAGTTTCTACGATACTGCGACTTTGTGATCACTCTCTACGCCACCCTCAATCGGACGGAAGGGGAACAAAATTGGCGGCGAGGTCGTCAGAAACTACTTCTCCATCCGCGCGTGAGGCGTACTGCTTCGTTCTACCCCCAGCATTGTGACTTAGATGTGTATAGCAGTGCGACCTCATTATGTGGACAGCCAGGACGCAATATTGCTTCCACGTCCTCCATACATTCCTGCTCAGTCCGCGTCACGGAAAGATTCCCGAACGATGTGTATACAGATGGACCACCAAGTCGGCTGGAGATACGTGCATCGATGACGGGTTCATACCTCTCGCGCTTCTTCATGATAATAGAAGGTTGTGTGTCCGGATCACCGATGGGACCACCCAGTGCGTGATACTGATAGTACCATGTCGTGCTACGTGAGAGGCTTACGTGCCAAGCAAGGCCTGCAAGCGTCTCTATCAGCTTTCAGAGCATTCTCAAGGATTTCCTATCCCGGGAGAATCTATCACTCTTGAGTTTCTGTCCCCTCGAAAGCGAGATGAATGATCTCATTTCAGGGATCCTTTTACCGCGATACAATCAGTTGAAAATGGAGCTTTCAGCCTTGTCTGTCTTTGTCTACCCTCGGCCCCAGTCGCAGACCTTGAGTGATCTCTGTGTCGACTGGAGACATGCTACAGGTACAGGACCTCTCCAGCTGGGCTTGGACATAGCCGAGTCACTCTGTAAAGCCATCCCATTAGTGGGCCCGCTCATTGAGAGCACCTTCGCCACATTGAGGAAGATACTTCTGGCTGCCGAGGTAAGCGATGGTTCCCCTCACAACTGATGATCTCACCGAAATCCTGGCAGAGTGCCAAAACATGCCGGGAACAATGTAGCTTCATTGCAAGTCATACAGCCAGAATAGCCATGGTGGTAATCCGAAACATGGGTACCCTGTCGTCGACGACTCGGAACGGACGCGTTGAGATTGACTCAAAGCTGACTGACTTACTCTTGTACGCGACAGTCTACAGAACAGCTGAAGCCTTTACTCACTAATGCAACTCAGGATACTGTACACCATCGAACACGAACTCAGGGAGTTAGGAAGTCTCAGCTGGCGCAAGCGTATTTTTTACAAGGATGACATCGACGGAAAGGTGCAAAAGCTCAAGGACATACTGAGTGAAGCGTATACCATTTTTGATGTAAGTGTCCAAATCTTGGGTCATAGCTCCAAACACGCTGAGCACCATCAGATCGAGAGCCACATCGAAGAAACCCAGCTCCTTCGAGAGTTGCGGGAGCTACACCACGCGTCAAATACTCGACTCGCAGCTTTGTGGGCTGGACAAGCACTCATGCTGGATGGACAGGCGGAGCTGGGTGCCGGTCAGGCAGAATTGAAAGAAAAGATGGATACTCTGCTTAGAGTAAGTTGCTCGATCCTTCTCTGGTACATACGCGCATTGAATGACCTCTTCGTAGACGTTCAAGTCGGGACGGCCTCAAACCATTGGTCCGCACCCAGATCCCTGCGGAGAAACATTCGTTGACCTTGAGAGCTCAGAAATGATTGAAGATTGCCTGACTGTTACATAGATTTTCCTCTACAAATGAGGTTCCAGAAATCGCTGGGACCTATAGTAACAATATCCTCATACAAGTCTTACCTACGAGCATTGACGCTTAAGGAGATTACATCGTCAGAAACGAAGCTCAAGTGAACCTGTGACTGTATTATCCTCCCGGGTGTGTATATGATGTATGTGCTCGAATCGAATAAGTATGCAAAACAGTACAAAAATGGGGAAATGGTCGGTCTAAGCCATGCACAGTGGGTATCAGTCGGAGAGCACCAGGCCCTCGTATCCGTCGGTATGAAGCACTTTTGCAGGCGGTAAACCAATAGTCGGGCTCGACGATGCATTGGCCATCATCGTGTGGGAGTCCATGTTCCCATGCCGTATAAGTGGATTCTCCTTCCGCGTCCAGGACGGTGCAGGCGCACGGGTGACAGCTCGTGGTCGGGGACCCTCTGCATACTCCGTGGCAACGTCGACTTGCTGTACAGCCAACGGTCGGCTTACATCTATCGGAACGAAATTGGGGCTGGACACTGGCATTACGACGATCGAGTACTGCGATATGGCCTTCATCAGACACGGAAAGATCTGGAGCTCAAGAATTGACTTGACTAACCTCCACGCTGAACGATGGATGACTCGATGATGCTGGTAGCCCTTTGTGGACGTGCAGCTCGCCCTCAATCAGTCCCTCGCTTCGTCGATGATTGTACCAAGAGATAGTCGATACTTCCGTCTCAAGGGAGGCCGTCTTCTTGCGACCTCGCCGCTTGCTTCGTGCGGCGCTAGGATCGAGGAAAGTGACCCGGCGACGCAGTTCCACCGAGATGATTTGTTTCGGGTTGATCACAGACTGTGCATCCGGATTGACTCGTAACAGACAGGAAACGGCAGATCCCCGAGTGTATGCGAGCTGGACATGGAAGAGCGATGAGCAATTGCCTTGAAAACCACAATGAGAAAGAGCCTTACCGGGTTGCTAAGGTATAACTATGACGGGAATCATCAGAATCTGCGCGGAAGGCAGAAAATAGCTGGATCTCACGTTTCCTGTTATCATCAAATCGCCTCGCCTTGTTCTTCCTGGGCAATGTATAGGTATTTCGACCCAGCCAGCTAGGTCGGCCTCCGGTATAGGTAATGGGACACTGTACATGTCCGCGGCTTGGCGCATCGCAGACATCGGCCCAGGGCGGAACCTAGGCGTAAAGAGGAATTTCCTGGACAACCTATTCCAAAAAAGATTAGCCAATCGTAAGTTATGCGCGATGAGCTTGTACGCACTCGAGATTGGACTGGAAGGTACCCCGTTGTATATGGGCAATGATTTCGTAGACGAGTTGCACGGAGCTGTTCGTCTCGAAGAAGAACTCCGGCAAACGGAATTGGCGCGGAGAGCCAGAAGCGTCGATTACCCTCTCGGTGGCGGGGACAGTCGTGTCGAAGGGGATCACAGTAGTCCCCGATAGCTTGTTTCGCGGCTCGTACACCAGGAGTGGCTCCTCAAAAAAGGTTTCCCTTGATCCTTCGCCTTCTCGCAAAACAATGGAGCCGCGAATCTGTAGGCAGGTCAATACAATTGAACAAGCGAAAAGAGATTGGCTCGGGCTTACAGATACTGTCACGTTCTTGATGCTCGTCGGCTCTTTCAGACACAGCTTCACACCACCTTTGATGAGATCTCCGGAGTAAAGGTGTGGTATTGAGTCAGAATTCTTGGCGTGACTCATGATTTCGAGCGTCGCCCAGTTGTTGGGTTTCTTCTCGAACGAATACGAGTGCAAAGTAGGAGGAGGAGTAGCAGCAGCAGCAGATCGTGGCGGGGGCGTATACTGAGGCACAGGCGCCTCAGTACGCGAGTATTCTGGCAGCGCCGTGGCGGACGCCAACGTGGAAAGACTACTGTGGCGGCGGTGAGAAATGTGGCTCATTGCTGTTGCAAATTGGTGAGGAGAAGACAAGGAGAGGCCATGTCTTTTATACGGACCAAAAGGTAAAGAACAAAAGCGTTCCAAGCCTTATTGTGTGAGCTACCAGCGGTAAGAGTGCTGTGACTCTGGAACAATAAGCGGCGTGGCGCTGTCCTGGGAAGTCTGCGCGGCGCAGTGGTATGCTACCTCGGCATCATGTCTGAACCAGATAGTACACCTGTTGCTGCAGCAAAGACCACTTGGCATTGTATGAGACGCGGCGCCCGACTGAGCGAGATCCCCGAAGAGTGAAACTACACACGGCCATCAGCAGCAGTCTATTGTCTCTCGCCGAGTCCCGACTATTGTTAGCCTGGGAACAGAGACATGAGGCGGGACGCTACTATTGTGTGCAAAAATGGCGTCAAAAAAAGATGTGGCAGATTCAATGGTATCGAAGGACACAGTGATGGAACAGCCGCGACGGTGAGACGAGAAGAAGAATGGCCGTGCCATGGCAGGCTGTAGCCTGTAGGCAGTTTACTCAGGCACGCAAACTCCTGATGATGTCAAGATAGTCGATGGAGTATCGCCAATGCGACTCGTCTAATATTTTACCGTCTCTGACGCGTTCTCAAAGCAATAGCAAGTTACGCACACACTGGCAGTTGTAACCCGAACACCCGTAAGCCTCCAGTGACTTGTCTCGGTGGACTTTGTGACTCAGATGGACGCCCAAATCAAAAACGGCTGTCGCGCATGCGCCTCGCCCGTCTTCAATCTGCTTTACTATATGTGAATCCTCAAATCCTCGCGGAAGATATCAGAGGCACTAAGAAAAGCAATGAATGTCACTTCCGGTGGTATTGCATCCATACGTGCACCCCGGGACATGAAGGTGAAGTCAATAGCGCGCCCAGTCCGACGAGCTCTGGGATGTACACACACTTCTGCAAATCAAGATGCAAAGACGAGCAACGTAGATGGGGGCGTACATTATGGATGGAGAGTGAGACATCATCAGGCAAGATGAAGGTGTGACCAGTGGGCGGGCAGCCTGAGAGTCCATCAATAGTCAGACGCAGAGAAAAGCGTTACAGGCTTCGAAGGCCGCAAAGCATCACGGCATATTGGAGAGACGTCATGGTCGTTCTCACACCGAGCGTATGTCAATGGGCAGGTGGGCAGTAATTTCAGTCTCAAGTGGCACCAACTTAGCCTTACTGAAAGCGAATTGCGTAGGGCATGAAAACATAGAACCAGAGGCTGGTCAGTTGAGCAGCACGAGGAGCTCGAAGAAGTCCTAGCCACAGAACGGAATCCTTAAGTGACCCCAACTGAACTGAACCAGCTGTGTTCGTGGCCCATAATCGTCGAGTTGCGCAAGGAATGAGAAACTGAAGTAGAGGGAAGGGCCTAATTAAAGAAAGGGGCTAAGATGTTAGAGAACAGGTCGCGCCAGAGATCACCACTGCGCCAGATGCAGGCCAGACATTGGTCGGGGAGCCGCCCTACGCCCTACGGAGTGTGTGGTGTACCTAAGTAAGGCGAATTGCAGACTAGACTGCTGTCAGATCAGAGCTTCAACTGTCCTCGGTTGTTCTAGTCGGGGTGAGGTCGCGTGGAAATCAGACTTGACACAGGCCGAGCTTAATCAAGCAGGCGGACCAGAAAAATTGTGCGTCCCCAACACGTCCCAGCGCTCTAGATCTTTGCGCCATGATAATATGTCGCGCTCGTGCATAGGTGCATCGAAACACACAAGAAGACAAGTGTTGCTCTTTGTCATTCCTTACAACATTATCAGTCGCGAAATCAAAGACATCTCAGCGCCTTACATTGCCCAGACTCTGGTTACAACTCTTATCGACCCCACGTGAATCAATTTGCCATCGAGTTTGAACGTTGAGGACCTTGAGGTTGATGAAAGGTTCTAGAAAACACTGGATGGGAGACGGTTGGTTTAGGGCATGATTGCGACGTTACTTACCCCATGTACCCGCTCCTGTACATACTTTATGCTGTGGCCGAATCGTATGCGTTCTTCTACCCAGCCCAGGTCGAGGGCCCAATCAGAGGCGTGGGTGCGACGTCCAGTAGGCTCTGGAGCCTGGACGGCACGGCCTCGACTTCCACACTCGCCGGCCGGGCACAGCCGAGGCCTGCCGCTTTCGATTATATAGCCCCGCCACTTCGTCGATAACTACATCTCTCTCCCTTACCACCATGGCCTCACTCCAATCCGAAGTCAATCGCCTGAAGCTTGAGCTCAAGACTTTGCAAGTGGATGCTGGCGCTGAGGAAATCTATGTCGGCCAGTACCTGCTCAATAGGCTGAAGCAACTGGGCGTAACGGTAAGTGTCGCTCTCTGCGACAACGACGAGTATTCTGACAGATTTGTCGCTTCTTCTAGACAATGTTCGGGGTGCCTGGAGATTTTACACTTGGAATGCTTGTGAGTCACCTTTAAAACCGGGGAGATCACCAGGTATACTGTCCTCGAGCAGTATGTCAAGTCCCCATGTTTCCTTTGTGCGGGCAAAGGAGGCGTACTGTCTTAAGGCAGTATGTTGAGCCTTCAAAGGAGGCCTACTGTTTCAAGGCAGTATGTCGAGCCTTGATATCTTTATTGTGCAGATGTACACTCCTTGAGGGCAGCACACCTTAGCAGCCTTGGTGACGACCCGCGGTGCTGCGCGACGACGAGGAGCAGAACTGAACTTATTTCTACAGGACTTGGTGGAGGACGATCCAATCATTGACTGGGCTGGAAATTGGTAAACAACCCGTTCATTCATGCAGTGGTCGCTGAAGACTCCCCAGCAACGAACTGAACGCGGCCTACGCCGCCGATGGATACGCTCGGGTCAAAGAGCACTCTATCGGTGTTGTGCTCACTACGTGAGAAACTTAGCATCCATTGCAACTCAGACTTACATCAACGTAGATTCGGAGTTGGAGAGCTCTCGGCCATCAATGGCGTCGCTGGATGTACGCTCTGACGTGTTCAAAAGACATCTACTTGACGCTCTCATAGCTTTTTCTGAAATGGTTCCTGTCTTACACATCGCTGGAGTCCCTAACACGAAGCAGCAAAAAGCAAAGCCCATGCTCCACCATACTCTGGGTGACGGCAGGTCAGCAATATGTTTCTCACAAACTGAATAGATCTAAATGTGTTGCCGCAGATACAACGCTTATATCAAAGCCGCCGAGCAGTTTGCTATCACCAGTGGCATAATCATGAGCAAGGACCAAGCGGCCGCCGAGATCGATCGCGTCCTTTCAGAGTGCCTCACGCATGCGCGCCCCGTCTACCTCACTCTCCCTACTGACATTGTCTACGAAAAGATCTCCTCCGATCGCCTGAACGTCCCTCTCTCTCGCCTCCCCCCTCCCAACGACCCGGAGGTGGAAGCATTCGTGCTTGATGAGATCGTCAAGCTCTTTGACGCGGCCGAGGGCGATGCCATTATCCTTGTGGACGCTTGTGCCATCCGACATGACGCACGCGCCGAGACGAACGCGTTGATCAGAGCTACCGGCTTCCCCGTATATTCTGCCCCGATGGGAAAGACGGCTGTCAGCGAGAGTTACGAGCGCTATGGCGGTGTAGGCATGCCCCTCCTTTCGCTTTAGTCTGGTACTAAACGATCCTCAGATATACGTCGGGTCCATCAGCCATCCCGAGATAAAGGAGAAGGTCGAGAACGCCAAGCTTATCTTGTCCATTGGCTCCTTGAAGAGCGACTTCAACAGCGGTAATTTCACCTACTCTATCCCCACTTCCCGCACTGTCGAGGTAAGTTGTTGACACCTGCTCAACCTCGCGCTCAACTGAATGATACTTGACAGCTACACTCGACGTGGACCAAAGTGCAATATGCCGATTTCCCACTCATTGGCATGAAGGAACTCCTGCCCAAACTGGCTGAGCGCCTCGCGCACTGGAAGCCCACGGCACTTAAGCTCGAGGTGCCAAAGTACGAGGCCATCGTCCCTGTGTCGGAGGATGGTGTCATCACCCAGGAATACCTCTGGCCCCGCGTTTCGAAGTTCTTCAGGCCCAAGGATGTCATCATCGCAGAGACCGGTACATCCAGCTTCGGTATCTTGGATGTCCCCCTTCCCGACGAGTCCGTCTTCGTCACCCAGGTCCTCTGGGGCAGTATTGGTTACACCACTGGTGCTACTCTCGGTGCCGCTTTGGCCGCAAAGGATGTCGGTCTTGGACGCACCATCCTGTTCATCGGTGATGGCTCTCTGTATGTTTCTGTTTCTCACTTCGGCTTTTCTGACAACTCTACAGGCAACTGACTGTGCAAGAATTGTCGACGATCATGAGGAAGGACCTGAAGCCCATCATCTTTGTGCTTAACAACACAGGCTATACCATCGAGCGTTACTTGCACGGACGGACCAGGTGAGTTCTATACCATCGGAACATCGCCATTTTTACTCAATCGCAATGTTTCAGAAAATACAACGACATCGTCAACTGGAAGTGGACATCGCTCCTCAATGTCCTCGGCGACGCTGAAGGTGTCAAGTCAAAGTCTTACACCGTCCACAACACCGACGAACTCAGCGCCCTGCTCGACGACCAGGAGTTCGCCGCCGCCAATAAGTGCCAGCTGGTGGAGATCATGATGCCCATGCACGATGCTCCTCGTAGCCTCTTGGTGCAAGCCGAGCTCAGTGGCAAGACCAACGCCTACGCCGTCTAAGCAATATGAATGGAAACAGGAGAAGTTGAAAATCTGTACACTTTGGTCACGCGATAGATTGAATTGGACTATAATTGTTGTACAAACACACACCCCTCTGCATCATAGATACGACCACTAGATAGTAATAAAGCTTTTTCTACTGCGATGTTGTCTATCAAGGTTCTTTCACGACAGCTCAAGCCTTGAGGACTATCCTGGATCTGACATTCTGTCTTGCTCGAGGGCGGAGACGACACGGTCGAGTTCCCTCACGAAGTAGATGTTTTTGATCTTCTCGTGTCTATGTGTGCTGCTCTGCTCGTCTGAGCACGGAGGTGTCGTATCGACGTCCACTCCAAGTTCAATTCATTATCGGGATGCATGCAGTTGAACACTCGCTTCCATCCACATGTACGCCGTCGTCACTGACAGCACAATCGATTGTGTCCAAGGGGTCAGGACTGTTCAGGTCGTACACGGCGCTCCAATAGTGGGACCATTATCTCGTCGCCCATGGTGAACCACTCATCGAGTAGTAAGTCTGCTTCGTTACAGATTGCCGTATATTCCATGCTCATTATCGGACCTAGGTCCTCGGCCTCAAGCCCATAGAAACGAGCTTCCGAATCCTCACTGTGTCTAACACACTCGCGTTTGTCCTGAAGCAAAGACCGTGTTGACATGTCAATATGCGTAGCTGATCATGATATGGAGGTGTCCTTTACGTTTGTTTTTAGCGCGTTCAAGACGACGAATTGCTCGTGTGGCGCAGCAACATGCCACTTCTGTGGGCTTGCCTACAGTGGGTTCAACCGGATAGTAGAGACAGATGTATCCGATTCCAACTATACCTGAACGGTTCTGATGATCTTGCTCCTCAGCTGTTCAGCACATTCCGAGGAGTCGTCCTCGAACTTGCGCTTTTGGAAACCGGAACTGCCTGTCGCGGATGGGCGTCTCCCTCGGGGACAGCGTGTCTTCGCTCTGCGGGATGGCATTGTTCTGGTGTACTGGGAGAGCACCTGAAAGGAAAAAAAAAAGAGAAAACAACAGTTTCGAGGCCCTGATGACGATCAAGGCGCCCTGTTGTCCAAGCTCAAGCACAGATAGAGTTCTTTCCGAATTCCTTATCCACACTGACACGCGAACAGTCCAGAAGTCCGGGCCCCATGGTCAGTTGAAAGTGTGTCCTAGGCGCGTGAACCGTAAGCGAGAGAAATACTGAAGAGTTGTCATTATACAAGATGCCGTTAAAAATGTACGCTTTATAGAGGACTGAATTCAAGCAGTAAGTAGCAATATACAAATACAACATACGTTTGCGTATAGTCCAAGTACAAGTCCAATTCACTAAGTAAGTAGCACGGATAAGAGATGTTCAAAGCGGTTCGGTTCAATGCGCCGCCACATGCAATGGTCGTATCTGTGCAACGCTCCCCTCCTTTCGGCAAGTCGGGCAACCTTGACTCTTCTCAAAGGTTTGTTGGATGCACGATTGGCAGAAAACATGCCCGCAGCGAGTCGCCGCTAATCGGCTGGTGGACACCAAACATACGCCACAGCAGCGGCGTAGGGGAGGTGATGGCCCGGGTGAAGTCGCAGGGGCTTTGTTCTTCCGCATGTGCAGAAGGGCGACCGTGAACTCGATGCGGGACATGGCTTTCTCGGGAGCCCCTTCGATGGGATACTCGCGGTTGGCTTCGCGCTCCAGCTCCTCTACCATGGCTTCCTCCCATCCCTCTGGGCGCGTCTCGGTGTCTCCCTGCTCGTAATCACGAGAATGGTAGACAGAGTGCTCATTGTGCTGTCGAAAAATAGATCAGCAATGCGTTGCCGAAGGAGGGAGGAGTACTGACAATATCGAGCGCCTTCGCAGATGTGAAGTGCTTCTCGCATACGTCGCAGAAGTGATGATAGTCAGATACGAGGAGGTGAACACGATATGAGTTCTTGTTCAAAAATCCTCGCCGGCAGGTTCCACAGTAAGGGTGGCGTCCCGAGTGGTTGAGATGCATTCTCAACAAATTTATGGACCAGAAGGTTTGGTCGCAGAGGGTGCAGTACTGGGCCCTGTACTCATCCTCGGGACTGAGTTTAGCAATGCTGGTTGGGAAGCAATCCATGGGTAGGAGGTGAGTGAGTATGTGGGTGATATGGTGGTGGTGATGATGGTTGGTTTGAAGTTGTTGAATCGACGAGATGGGGAGCCTATATCCCTCCTCGAGAGCAGTGACATCACTAGGTGGAGCCCGTGAAATGGGGGAGGTCGCAGATGGAAGGGGTAGTACCCTCGGAGGCGAAATCACCGGGAGTGGATTAGGAGCTATGGCAGGTCCTGGGCCACGAAGAGCCAGAAGAACAGGCCACAAATAGATGGGCAACACAGAAGGACAACGCAGGGGACGCTTCGTATATAATTTCTCCAAATACACCGTCTGGCTTGCCAACTTGAAGGCGAACTTCACGAGCAAAGCGAAGTGTGGCGCATGTCCGCTGAGTCCGGCTTGGCTAGTACCGCGGAATCACCTCTTCCGAGACATACACTCCACTGCGTCTCCACAGTTACCACTGTGTACCATGATGGGAGTCTGCTTCCTCGTACTGTAGTCAAGTGCAACGTAAGAGGCCAAATAGACTCAAGTTGGTAGCCTGGAAGAGTGAGTCAGTCAGATCTCGCCAGCAGCCAGAGCCCACAATGCACAGAGAGAACCGTAGGAGTGTATTAAAGGGGGGTATTCTGGGATAAGGGATGAAGCAGTGACACGAACTAGTGAACACATCTGCCAGTGTCTCACCAAGAGGTAGTATGAGGAGAGGTACGTCACCTGGGGTTAGGGTCTACTTGTCTAGATAAGATTAGATAAGACTTAGCCTCTGCCAATCATCTTGGTGTGTTCAAGGTTATTCGGCAACTTGGGCTACAGGAGCATCTCTAACTATCAAGAGACCCAGGACGACAGTACGTTTGCCCATCGGCCGAGTTGCGGGCATCTACTCTGGCCCGATGACCAGTTGAGTCATTAGCAGGTGCACCAAGCACGTTTCTCTCTTCGACTTTCACCACCATGCTCACCGTAACCTTCGTAGGCAAAGAGTTATCGAGTATCTACGTACTGCTAACCCCACACAAAAGATTCGACACGGAGAGTCAGAGGACAACCCGGTACAAACTCTCTTCGGACTCATCTTGCCATACATTGACCTCGTGCACACCAGAAAGCAATATGGGCCGGCTGGAAGAATGCTCCACTTTCTGAACTAGGTAAGCTAATCAAGTATCAACTAACTCTTATTGACTTCTTCGCATATGTAGGCCAAAGAGTACGCGACTCGATCTTGCAATGATCTTACTCATCTAACTCGATGATATCGCCAGCAAGCAAGCGCACTCGGCGAAGACCTCTCCACGACAAAGTTCGACGCCATCTACGCGTCTCCCCTCCTCCGCGCGCACGCCACGGGTCTAGCAGTCCACCAACGCCAATCTCACAACCCGCCGTTCGTCGTGAACGCGAACCTTCGCGAACACCACTTCGGCATCGCAGAGGGCCACCCGTGGGTCACGGACATGCCGGATGGCATGGCCCTCGAGGAGGCGTTTAAGCAGGGCATATTCCCAGCGCACATCGACAAGTTTCCGGAGGGCGAGGGCTTCGAGGAGCTTCTTGTCCGCGCGCGCGTCGCCATCCGGGAAGTAGTGTTCCCGCACTTGGAGGAAGCCTCGCGATCGGACGTGCACATCGCTATCGCGAGTCACGGACACTGCATCGCGAAGCTGGTCGAGGCTCTTCTGAGCCTCGATCCCAAGTTCACACATGATGTGGAGTACTTTGGGCTGCTGAACACCGCCTGGACGCGCGCTGTCGTCGACGTTGGTGTGAGTATTACGTTCTCTCTCCACTCACACACTGACTGGCCTTCAAGCCTTCATATGTAGCCACAGAGAATCCGACTCTTGGCGTGAAGGTGATCCTCACAAATCAGCACAAGCATCTCAAGAACGTCGTTAGTCTGCAAATATTTGAGTCTCCTGTGAAGAGTACTCACAATGTCCTAGAAACAAGCTGCAGCTGCGGACGAAGATTCCACCTCCAAGGAAGCGCGTGCCTTTTTCGGTGGAGGTGGTGCAGCCTTAGACGATTCGAAGTAGACATACAGCACAGCAATAGAATTCTGCTTTGGCCCCAGTCGCATCTAAATAGTTGAGTAGTATTTCGCATTACAGTAATTAGGCACGCCCTAGAAAACAAACCACACTCCCGAAGATAAAAGAACACCGAAAACTTGTGTTAGCCTGCAACTTTGACCCCCGACGGACTGTCATCCACGTCGTCGTCCCCATCCTCATCATCTCCCTCTTCCTCCATCTCAGCCCCTCTTCCAATCCCCAGACCGGCATCACGGCGCTCGTCGTCGCGCTGGATCTCATCTCGCATGACCTTGACGTCCTGGTCCACCTTGGCTGCAACACGGTCGATACCGGCTTCAGCGAGCGAGACGTGGGCGCGGTGTTTGGCCAGATGCGCGCTCCTCTTGGGTGGGCGCTTGAGTCGGCGGCGAGCAACCATCACTGGGACGGAGCATTTCTATAAGGAATATGAGCATTCGCAGAGGTTGCAAAAGAGGGAGCAGACTGACCTGGATAAGGTAGTGCGACGTGGAGCCCAAAAGGATGCTAGAGTGGCGGCGTTAGTGCGGGACGAGGCAAGTACAAAGACACGAACCCCTTGAGCTGACCCACACCGCGAGATCCCACTATCAGCATGATGGGCTCGTTGTAGTCAACGATGTCTGCAACCAGTCAGTAGCTGCGTAGGCGACACACAGGTCGGACTCACCCAGAAGCATGTGTCGCGAGTTCTTCGCGTGCCAGGCTTGACACGACACCGTTACATTCAGTTTCGTCCGTTGCAGCAGGCCAGTGACCTGCCGCACGAGGATATACGCGAGGCCTTGGCGCTGAGGGAATGTGAGAAGGATATCCCAAACAATGACTGCGTGTGCTTACTTCTTGTTGGCTCCGTAGCTTCGTCGCGCGGTCTGCGGCATTGGGTATAGCGGGGTCGACCTTGCTCTCGTTTTCGACGACGGTAACGACCAGCATCTCGTCGCCATCCCTCAGCACCGTTCCGATACCCCACTCCACGGCATATCGCGATTCCTCTGAGAGATCACTGGCGACCACATATCGTTTGCGCCGCCTGTCTCCTATTATGGCGTCAGGATCGCCTTGTGTCAAGTTTATGGTGCAGCGATCGCGCTGGAATATGGGTCGCGATGTCTGGAGGGTGGGAGGCTCGTGGTTCTTGGTTGACTTCCGTCTCCGCGGCCCACGCTTGCCTTTGACAGAGCCGGTCGAGCTGCGGCTGTAAGAGTTGAGGGTGGAAGGAAAGTAAGGCTCGGGCGGCACAACGACATTGACGCCCTCCCCCAGAGGATCGACGTCGACCTCTTCCGCGGCGATGATAGTCTCGTCGGCGTGCTCGACAAAGGCGTTGCGCTCCGTGTTGCGCTCGGTGACGGGATCGAAGAGATCATCGTCACTCCATTCTTCGTCCTCCGTCTCTTCTCCCATAGTCTCGTCGCCCGAATCGTCGACATCGCTGAAAGCGTTCCTGGGGCGGATACTGGAGGCTGAGTCTGACAAATCGATCTCGGATTGGCCGAGAGGAAGAGCTTGCGGCGTCGGCGATGGCTCTCTGGTGCGGAAGCGGCGGAACGAAAAGGGAGACTGGGAGCGTGCACGGCTCTGAGAGCGAGAGGGAGGATCGGAGTTTGCTGGCGCATGAGAAGACGAGCGTGGATTGATGATCTTTGATGACAGCGAACGGCCTCGCTCCCTCTCCTTGGCAGCGGCTTCGTCGGGCATGCTGCTGAGGCTGGTGTTGGTGCTCGTCCTGGTCAGAGACAGGGCGGACAGACCGCCCATCATCGAGCTGAAGGACATTCTGCTGAACGGAGCGGATTTGAGCGAGGTGTCGGGTGCTTTGCCAGACGACGCTTGTGCAGAGTGGGTCCTCTCGAGGGCGTTAATGATGAGCTGGGAGGCCTCGCTGTCGAGCTGGGCGCGAGAGGCAGTCAGTATGTTGTTTGTCGTAGAGCGGCGGGGCGTGGAAGGCCGAGATGCAGGTGGAGTGCCCCAAGTAGAAGACTCAGGAGACATATCGCCCACATTCGGCATGGACGAGGAGAGAGGTACCGGCCCCGCGACAGTGAGCTCGACGCCCTCGGTCGGCACTGGCAGCTGCCCGAGGCTGCTGCCTGGCCGACTGCCGCCCGGCGTGTACTTGGCTATCCAGCTGGCTTTCTTGCCGCTCGACGACATGGCGTGCAGGAGGTGATGTGCTCACCTGTGCGTATTTCTGGGCCTTTGAAGGGCCGCTGCCCTGCGCGCGTGCCGTGAGGGTGCCGTCAACGCGACTCACGTTCATTTCGTAACAAAGCACTGCCCTGTTAGTCTCGTTATACCATCCGTTTAGCGGACCCTACCCTAAAAGGGAACCCTTCCGTAAACGTCTGGGAGCCAATGCGGCAAATAACCGTGATGCTGTCTTCGGGATTTTCCCGGGGTCACAGTCACTTCTAGCCAGCACTGTGAGATACGTAGAAGGTATATTCCTCATACTTAGTGTGATGATTAGCCATTATACCCTACTATGAGCTGTATGGATCTCGAATTCTATGAAAAATACATAGTTGGAGACCTTGGGAGGCTCTCGCTGAGCATCCGTGATGTTACCGAGCTCAACGCCCAAAGGGAGGACCCATGTTTATCTCTATAAGAGCTTGAATACAAAATCCTGACATTTTTTTGGAAATTTTGAGTGAGGTAGGATCAAAATCCTGACATTTCTTGACCATTGTTGAGGCAGGTAAGATCAAAATCCTGACAATTACAGGCCCAGCAGGGCCCGACGCGCCAAATTTGGAGCAAAAAGGCCACGTGACCAATCTCGGCAGCTCTGCCGAGCGGAAAATTTGGCTCAAAACCCCAGGTAAGTCCGATTTTGGCGATGTTGGATCGGAAACCCTGACAATGCAGGTGCGCGCAGCGCCGGCAAAAATCCTGACAAATTGGTCTCAAAGAGGGAAATTGGTATCCAACCTCTGACAGGATAAACATGGGTCCTCCAAAGGGGAATGACAGTGACGCTCTGCCAAATGAGACAGCTCAATTGTACTCAATTTTATTCTTCTTCTACTATGAAAGCTCATGATATCAATCTGACAGTACACTTCAAGGCTACTCTCCATGCAAAGTCAAGCAACATCGTGAGCGCAACACCCTCGAGACTTGCGAGTAAAGTGATGGTGACTCCGGAAAATCCCGAAGACAGCATCACGGTTATTTGCCGCATTGGCTCCCAGACGTTTATGGAAGGGTTCCCTTTTAGGGTAGGGGTCCCTAAACGGCTGGCATCGCGAGACTACTGCCCTGTTATCTTGCTGATCGTCGCGAAAGCCGCTTTGTGCACGTCGTAACTTGGTCGTAACCGTAAAAGGTCCGTCCCGTCGTCGTCGTCGGTGAGCAACGTGTCTTATTGCGGCACCGCCATTCAGCGGCGTCCCGGCATGTGTCATCGATCGCTCTCCCAGGCTCCAGCACTGCCCTCAGCTCTCTCACTGTCTGGCTCGAGGTATGACAGTGACAAGGCCGAGGAGCTCGAGATACACGATTCATTGGGAAGCACAAAACTCTGTGATTGATGGCAACACCATTGAACATACTCAATGCAGCGATGCTTCCAAGTTCCAGGCAGTGTCACCGACTAGACGCAGAGTAGTCTGTCACAGACGGCACATCGGATTTTAACTCCACTTCCAGAACGGAGTCAAACGGGATTGCCAAGCTCATCGCTTGACATCGTAACGCCAAGAATGTGTGTTTACACGAACCCCAATCGTCAATGTCATTGTCAGTCCTCTAAAGCTGCCGGTATGTGGAACATCGAGCACGCGAACATGGACTTGGTTATTTAAACACTGATGGGCATCAATTCAATACAGTAGATTCAATGGACCGGGAGCGTAGGAGTTCAGATCCAGATCTCACACATAGAAATTGAGTGGGTTCCGATAGAGATTCGTGTGTGACACCCGTAAGTCTCCGTGCGCTTGCCATTCTGTGTTGACAAGATCAAAGAGTGCACCATCATTGCATCAATCTGTATTGTCCTGGCGCGCTCTACGACATCATTGGAAGAGTTCATCACATCCTAACTTCGACTTGTGAACTTGAAAGTGAACGCCACACTGTGGCACAGCCACTTCGGCACAGCAAGCCGAACATCTTCTCGCGCGCCGAATTCAAGTTCGCTTGCCCTCTCGTTGAACTGCTTTCTCAATTGTTCGATATTAACGCTGAATTTGATTGTGGATGCATTCTCAAGGGACCGGCCTCCTTGTCCGTCTCGCCTTCATCGCTTTCTCCTCGTCAAATCGCAATTCACTCGAGATATCAATATGTCTCTAGCAGTTCTTCACGATTCGGTTGTCCCATTCAGCCTACTTGAAAAGGGGATCAAGCCATCAAAAAGCACCTGCATGGGCTTTTCTTTAAACTACAGACTTCTCTCTCTCTCGATCTCCAATGTATGCACTGCATGTGAGGGGTAATATTAAGTATATCTCTCTTTGCAAGGGTTCACATCCCGTTAGAGTGGGGAGGGGAGGTACCTGTGTGGGCGACAAAGCGGTCTTGATGCTCAGTATGTTTCTTGCTTCCGCCGCATGTCCTCATTCAAGTTTAGCCACCGCCTCACTGACTAACCAAGTCTGACTCGACTCGAGTCTGCACCGTACATTACGCTTTATGTCCAATAGGCTGCAATTCCTTACACACTGAATGCGACGTTTTCCGACTCATAAAATGCAATCGATGGCTCGCCTTGAGCTCGACGCGATTAGAAAAGCGAATTGCCTTTTTTGCTCTACAATCGATGGCTATTTTCCAATTCCACTTATGTCAAATTTCCTTAAGCGGCGTCACTTCTTGCCCTCCTGCCACCACGTCAAGCCCCGGTCAAGCCGCCTCGTTTATGGAATCCATAGATTTGCACACGCTGGCCAGCTCGCTGCCCAACGCCCACCAGAATGCCGAGGCTGAACTCACGAACAACTTCAAAGGTGCGCCCTGAACTTTGCCTCACAGTGCCGACCAGCTGACAAGCGTCGTGTGATAGCGGCTGCTTTGAGCATAACAACCCTCTACCGTTCGTCCAAAGAAGCCTCAAAGCGATCATATAGTGCTGGATACGCTACGGCGTGCCAGGACCTCATGCAAATGATCCAGCAGGGCGTGTCGTCGGACGGGAACGGCATGACTGTCGGTCGGGTCATGGACTGGCTGGACGCCCGCCTTGACGCGGTCAAGTCGAGAGAGGAAGAAGAGCTAGAAGACGAGGAGACTACCAGGCGCAGGCAGGCCACGAAGCCGCCAAAGGAGAGGGTGCGCCCACTTGTCGCCCATCGCTCGTCGCCCAGCACTAATCTCACATACTTACAGGCACCATCACCTCCCGAACAACAACCGCCTGTCCCGTCGACCAGCGTCTCCGACGAGGTGCGCACCTTCCATCTACGATCCGGTCATCGTGCTCATCCTTTTCTGCAGTGGTCGCGCCCGCAGCAGCGATCGCCTCAACCGCCTTCACCTTCGCCGCCGCCGCCGAGGAGCCTCCGGGTCCACAAACCGAAGACCCAGCCGGCTGTTCCCTCTGACCACCCTTTCATCTTTGGCGCCGACGAGAACCAGCCCGCCCATGTAGCTCCATTCCCGTCCGTCGGTGCCAAGCGACGACATGCGATGATCACCATGCTCGACCCGGCCGTCTCCTCTTCGTCCTCCCACGCGCCAGGCGCCCGCCGGCGCACTAGGAGCGCTGCAATGGACGTAGAGGAAGACGAACGGCCCCGCAAGAGGAGATGATTCCGTCCCTCAATTCACCCCCCACCGCTCACGCATTAACGCCGACTTCACTTTGTATCCCATACCATTCTTTAGCACCATCTGCCATGACAAGCATATGTACAACAGCCATTTATATGAGTTATGTGATTTACTGCACGGATTCTACCTTTGTTCCCTGGAGTACACTATCAGCATTGTCTTAAATAATGTTCATTCCTTTCACCATTTTGCCTCGGGACAGACTGATACTCCCTCGGTCTCGTGTGTGCAGGTGAGTCGACCGCCTAGTTTGGCCCTCTGAACAATCTTATTACATCCTTTGAACCAGGAGATAACCAAATGCGGTGTTCTCTTTGTTCATTAGATTCTAGGGCACGACCTACAGAACTCAGGCTGGCACATCATGAGAACCTGGTAGAATAACAATATCCCTTCCTCTACACTACAGTACTGACGTCGCTCGTCCTCCCTGTCCGATAAGCAGCCTGAGAACCTTACCTCCATTGCGCCACCGAAGACACCTCACTCTCACCTGTCTTGTTCGCTGCATGCTTTCGCCACGACATGATGTATGTTGTTCTGATCCTCAAGGGACCCCATACCAAGGGGAGTGCGATCTCTGGATCTCGGATTAGCTCCCACGACCTACCTACCCCCCAAATAAGGCAGGTCTGAGTAAGCGGCCAACAACGGCTGTCGCTTGACCGGCCCAGCGGCACCAACGCGTCAGGGAGCTTTTCACACGTCTCTCACATACTGTCATTATCGCGAAGGCGCACCGCCGTCTTTCTTTCCAGCGCTCTCCCGCGTCCCAAACCTGCAAGGCAAATGGAGAATCACTAACTTTGTGAATACCACTACAGGGGGGTCAATCTATGTCACGTAGACATATAAATGAGCATAGGTTAGGAAAAAACCAAACATTTGCCTATGATTTGTGTCAAAGAAATGCATGTCTTTGTGTCAGAAAATAATTGGAACTGAAAGGTTTACCTTTACTTGTGCAAAAGCTTTGCTTTTACCCAGTCGGATCATCGGTCCGACGTCGGACCGGATCAGCCGACAGGTTAAAGGAAACCTTTTTGACAACTCGAAGGAAATCTGTGTACAAAAGCTATCACCCAACCAAAACGAAGATAATTTCTTTTGTACAAGAGTTGGGCATAAGTTCCCTTTTTCCTGACCTATGTCATTTCATATTTTCAGGTAACATATATTTGAGGCCCTGTAGTGTACTGTACATACAGCTGGTGCTCAGCACGTGCATAATTCCCCTTACTCTCCATCTAGCATACCATCTTCTTCTTTCTCTTATACAACACCCTCTCCTTATTCAATACCTTGGTCCTTACTAGCAGTGACCCGTGCAATGCACAGGTTACAGTGACAGAAAGTTCAAGCTGTCCAGGCATGTAAGTAAGCATCACATGTGAACATAGCAAATCTTGAGTCGCTCTGCTGCACCCATCTTTGACGGGTGCTCTTGAGCTCCCGTGCTCAGTTGGACCTGCTGGTCCAATAGTGACAGGGCCTTGGTAGGATCCAATGAGTGCTGGGGACCTTCTGAGTCAGTGCCAGCAACCTTTCTGTGAGAGCTCTACTCCCAGCCAGCATCAGCAACCTTCCTCAAACTTTCTTGAAGTGGGCAGTGGCACGCAGGCGGCGGGATGCTCGGCATCAGTGGCGACAAAGCTATGACGTAAGCTGCAGGGTCGTCATCCAATAGCTTTATCTCTGAGACAAACGACTGTCTTTTGTATAGTTGATGCCCCCTACAATCCTTCATCTATAACATTCACAAATTGTTCACGCAATGTTCACGAACAAGGGGTGTGAGATCGCTGGATCTTGGAAGTGTTCCCACGACCCCCCCCCAGATAAGGAAGGTTCTTGACAGCGGCCAACAATGGCTGTGTGAGCGGCATCGAAGGCAGTCAGGGTTACCACACCTTTGTTTCATACCGTCATATTTACGCATAGCAGCCGACTTTCTTTCTTTCGCATCGCGTTCGCGCTCGCAAAGTGCAGCAACAAAAATGGAGAATACCTAACTATGTGAATAGTGTACATTTGGATGAAACTCACCTTGTGAATAGCTATGTATACAGTAATCATCTCCCACCCTCCTTGCCCTTCTTACCATTGTCTTCGCCTGTTACATACCCAGCTTCTCCGTTTGATACCGATTCTTCGTACTTATCTTATACTTCACACTTTCCATACTACTCGTTGTGCCATTATTCACACTTGATTCACAGTTCACACTTGGTTCACAAATTGTTCACGGCGTTCAAGTTCACGAAGGCTGCTGTGATCTGCCGTGTAGCCGTTACTGATCCGAACACGGCTCGGACATCACCGAGCTGCGCTCGCGTGGCCTGATGGGATGTCCAAGATCTAGAAATCTCACACCCCTTGCCCCATACCGTGGGCTGTTCTGTCGGGGTCGCGACTCGTCTGAAAGTACAGCCACTGGCATGCATTGCTCGGCACAATACGTGGCTTATGTGCTTCCGTGAAAGTGAAGACGGCGGCCCGGGGCGCCCATTGATATGCTGTCCTTCGTTTCCATCATTACACGGGTAATGCATGTATAAGATTTCGCCTGGACCTCTCTTGAGGTTTTGAGCAATGTCCCGCGCGTTCGACTTGATGTGTTGTCAAGTGGTACATGCTGCCAGTGAATATGAGCTATAGAGCACTATGGCACCCTCTACTCAGGCATCTGCGCCTCGAAGAACATTCGTTGTGTTACACTGACCCGCTTTCCCACTTCAAGCAAATGCGACCCGCGCCCATTCATGACCAGCAAGTGGATGGCCATGCCTTGACGACGAAGTGCCTCAACAGCACCTTCCTCCGCCGAAGTAAACACTCTTGACAGTTCTGTTGCTTGAGGTGAGCGACGAACATTGTCAAGGTCCGTGCCACCAGGGACATAAACATGAAATGAAAATGACTGCAGTCGTGCACCACAATCGCCATGCCAGCGACGTGTCAGCGTACTTATGAGCTCTCCCTCCTGTCCAAAGTACGGAAAGACATCTCTGTCCTCATGCAACATATGGCCAGATAGGCAGCGTAGACTTGGGAGGAAGGAGGCTTTGGCCATGGACGACAAAAGGTCTACAACCTCCAAGTCTGATCCACGTGCGCGGGAGATTCTCCTGAGGATTGAGAGCGTCTCGAGCCTAGTGGTCAATCTCAGGATAGGAAGAATGGATGGTTCGATTGCCGGAAAGGCGGAGGGGTTGGACAAAGTGTGGATTGATGTGAAGTTAATCGCGATGCGCTTGATCGCGTGGTAACAATTTGAGCGAGCCAGTAGATCAAGGAGAGGGCGGGTCGGGACTGTTACATCTTCCAGGCGAGGAACAATAAGTGTGTCAACAAGTTTAACAACCGACGAGTGCAGATATGTGACTGATGGTAGAGTTGTGGGCACGACGTTGTGAGTCGGGAAGCTGCTCGATCCCAGGGAATCATAGACTGAGAGCCAACACAGGTTGACGGAGGCACCGATTGCTGCAAGACACTCCTGTATGCGGTCCACGGTCCACATTCCGGGAGAAAGATTCAGCTTCTTGAGCTGAGGCCATCGGATAAGGATATGGGGGTAATATCCACTGACTGAAAGAGATTGGAGAACAGGGGAACGAAGAAATGACAGATTTGAAGAGCTGTGAGCCCCCTCTACGAAATCGACCTCTATTTCTCTTAGAGCTACGGCTGATTTGGAATGATCCAAAAGACTGATAGCATCGCGATGATCAAGTTGCAATCTGGCAACTCCCCAACGGCGAATGTTGGCAACAAGCAACGCCCACATTCGCCAGAGAATCTGGGGCTTTTCATCGGTATCTTCCTCATCGTGAAGTAGATAGTTGTATGTGATGCGGAGTGTGTGTTCCCCCGAACGATTCAGTGCAGTTTGAAGTAGCGAGAAGCCCGCCTCTGTCTGCTCGATGGTATTTACGTCCAACACTGACCAGATTTGGCGAGTAGAGAGCGCGACGTCACGCCACAGCGAGCATACGGCCAAAAGGGTTTGTTGGGGTCCGGAGAGAGCAATGCTGGAAGTACCAACAATGTGGGCAAAAATCTCGCCCAGGATCTCAGTGGGTAGGTGGCGAATTCCTGAGATAAGACTTTGGTAGAATGCGCGTGCGTCTAGGAGAGCTTGGCGCTCATTCTGCAAGGCTTTCACCGTGAATTGAGCCTCGGAAAGCTGAGTGTCAACCTCGGAGAGATCACGGTCGATGGATGGAAGGATGTTGTCGCGGATGTGCGCAGTCTGGGGAGGGGTGGGTGCGACATTGGTCTGGAAGAGATGGGAGGTTTCAGCGCACTCGGCGTACTTCCTCGCAGATCCAATCAGAGAGGTCTGCGATGCACCTGGACCGGGCGGACAGCAAGACGCATCCTGTGGTAGACTTCGTGGGCCGAGGATGGATCTGGGAAACTCAACATACCATGGCTGCACAGTGCGATTATTCGCGTCTCTTAGACACTACAGTGATGTTGAAATGCGCGCGTATCAGGTGAAGTATTGGCGAAGGTAGTGAAGGACAGAGCTAGAGTCAATGGGCAAGCCCTGTTCGGCTTGCGTGCCGAAGCCGCTGTCCTGCCACTTTGGGCGTGATGTCTTTTGCCACCTCCCTCATCGTTGATCTTGAACCCGAACGCGTCCTACCAGTGGCATACAAATCCACGCGCCCTTGTCTGTACTCTGTACAATTCTATGACCGCCATCTTGGCTCAAGCCGTGGCCGGACGCCAAGCAGCATTGACAAGAGACCTGACGACCGCCGGTTTTAAGGACTTGTCGAATGTCAGTCTACCGCACTTCGGATGGACACCATTGAACACGACGCGGCGCCGGCCGCCGGCCCATGGCGAGCCCATTCTCCAAAGACGATGTGAATCTGGGGTCGGCCGCAACAGCCCACCGACACGTACTTCCATCGTTCTTCCCTCTCCCATCTAAATCATGCTCATCCCTCCTTGCTCGACTCGGACCTTTATTCATGACGATATATCTCGGCCTTCTGAGTTTATACCTTCTCAATTCTCGTTTCAGACAGCGCGACGACATTCTCACGACCCGTGCTCGTCGTCGCCTGGCCGGAGGACTGTTTGCAATGGGCAGCACTTATTTGCGACGCGAGTCCCTGTCTTCTACTTCCTCTTGACCGGCCGCGCCGACACTCTATGTTTGAGCTCAGTTCAGCATGATGGGTCAACGTTGCTCGGAAAAATCACTGGACAGACCGGGAGAGATGTAGACCCCAATCCCAGGCGTCGTACTGTCCCGCTCCCCCTGCACGCCGCCCTGCGCGGAGGATTCAAGGTAAGTAAGTATTTCCGAAAAAAGCCAGGAGATGTAGACCCTAACGTCGCACCCTCCTCCTCCCGCAGTTCGAGTTGAGTTCTGAGCTTGGCATGTATAATGTTGGCTTCCTCTTTGTCCTAGAACAACAATGCATTCTGATTTCTTGAGTTTGCAGCTCAGACCAGACATACGGTGACTTGGACTGATGAAGCATAAATATTGCGCCTCCAAGTCCATGCGAGGGACATCTGCATTTGTTCCGTGGAAGCTGAGGATGAATGGTTCAATTCTGGTTGGAACTTTTGGACGAAATCCTTCCGTGGGGGCCGGAGGGGGCTATCAGGACTTGAATTTGGATCACGCAGTCCTACGCCACACTTTGCACTTCTTGAGCTGATAGTCCTGTCACCACCAGACTACTACGCTTCTGAAAAGGATATGGGTACGCACTTCTGTGTCGCATATGCTTTTGCGTGTGTACTGATCTTTATGACCCCAATACCAGCTATGGCTCCTACTCCTTCGGGTGATTTGCATCCGAGGTCTCTACCCCTACGATTTGCGATCCTACCGGCATTCTATTATTGATGTCGCCCCTCTCTCGACGAAGTATAAAAGCCGTCTACTTGTCGATGCATATTCTCTCAACTCATCAACACCACCACATATCCTCACACATCACTCGCAAGTCAAGTTTGCTCGCCACCTCTTCCATTCTCCACCTACCAGACGCCTTCCAGGTCACCGTCGAGAATGTCCATTCCACTCTTGTTCCTTTCGGATATCGTGCCGCAGAAAGACACCTCCTTGGGCGACCTGATACTGCAACGCCTCGCCTCATCACAGTCTACCAGTACCCTTTTGGATTGCCTTTGCACAACGCCAGGATCTGCTATATTATCCACCGTACCGAACACTCCGCCACTCACACACGATGTCCTTCATAACTTTGTGAAGAACTTTTCCCTCCCCCACTCCGTGAATCGTCCTCGCCTGGGCCCAAACGACCGCGTTATGATAGCACTACCACCCGGTCCAGTCAGCGCCGTTGCATTGCTCACACTTGCATGCTACTTCACCTGCGCACCAGTCAACTCCAGTTGTACTGCTGTCGAACTTCGGGATGACTCTGCGAGGCTGGGTGCGAAAGCCATCATAGCAACGCAGGACATGGAGGAACGCCTCGATCTGTGCGCGCTGCAGAAAGAACTTGGATGCGAGGTTATCTACATTACTGAACGCTCATCTGGCCCGGCGGGACTGTTCGATGCGACCATCTCAGGAGATGACGTTTCTACTCCAGAGATGCCTTCCTCTCCTCAATGTCTGGACGACCAGGCTCTCATTCTGCATACTTCTGGTACGAGCGGGACGAAGAAGGTTGCTCCGTACACCCTTCGCTCGCTAGTCGTCGGGACGTGGGCTGTCGTTCACTCATGGGAGCTCACACCACAGGACGTTAATCGTGAGCCGAATTTGCAACACCTTCTGACTTCTTTTTCTAACTCATTGTCAGTCAATATGATGCCGTTGTTCCATGTTGGGGGTATTGTCCGCAACTTACTGGCTCCCATGTTCTCTGGCGGTAGCTCGATTATGTGTGTTGGTTTCGACACCATGACATTCTGGTCTATCGCAGTCGAGCTCCAGGCGACTTGGTACGCTATTTCCACGGCAACTGATTCTCATTTTCTCATTTTCTCATGGCAGGTATTTTGCTGCCCCGACAATACATCATGCTATCTTGACTTCGCAACCTGAGAACATCGTCCCTACGCGCGATCTGAAGCTTCGCTTGATCTGCAACGCCGCAGGCGGTCTTTTGCCGTCTTTGGCCGCAGAACTCAAGAAGACCTTCGGCGCGGTCGTTCTCCCGTCGTATGGCATGACTGAGTGAGTCTTCAACTTTGCGTTCTAGATCGCGCGCTGACCGTTTACTCCTCAGATGTATGCCCATCGCATCACCGCCCACCAACTATCAGCTCGATCGGCCGGGCTGTTCTGGTATCGCTTGTGGACCATACCTGTCTATACGTGATCCCTCGGATCTCGAGATCGAATCTACCCTCGGAAAGACCGGCGCTGTCACCGTACGAGGTCTTCCCACTTTCGAAGGCTATGAAACGTCTACAGACCCTGGAGTCCCATTGGACCGATCGGCCTTCACATCAGAAGGGTGGTTCGACACTGGCGATGTTGGGTATATGGACAATGACGGCTACCTTTTTATCACTGGACGCTCCAAGGAGATCATCAACAAAGGAGGAGAGGTCATTTCTCCATTTGAGGTGGAGGAGGCCATCGTCCTTGCGGCGAAGGACGTAGTCAAGGTACGCGCAATGTCGCTATCTGTCAAACGCTTGTTGACGCCTCGAAGTCGTCGTTGGTATTCTCTATAGAGCATGATGTGCTGCAAGAAACTATCGGTGTTGTTATCGTGTCACCGCCCGGTGTGCCGAGGATTGGACTCGCCCAGTTGCACGATAAGCTTAGGTTAGTACTGCGTCTCTCTCTCATGGAATCTTCTCTCACACCAGTACGCAGAGGTCATCTTCATCCTTCCAAATGGCCGTATGCGATTGTGTACATGTCGGACGTACCCAAGAATGTGTAAGTAATTCTCTTTGAGTTTGTGGATTCATCTCATCCGCACTTTAGTGCCGGAAAGCCTCTTCGAATCAACCTTGCTAAACGCCTGTGTCTGGGGCGTATGACCGATCAGGTTCCCGTGCTCCACCGTCACTTCGAGGCTACGGTACCTTCCGCTTTGACGCCTCTCTCGGTACCCATACCATGTTCTAAAGTGCTCATCAACTTGGCCACTTTGGAACAGGTCACTCGGTCAATTGACGGTGTCAAGGACTTTTCTGCGCATGTCCGCTTGGACGGAAGCCCTGAAGCCTTCGTCACGATGAAAGGCTCGGATGCTTCTACCTTGCGGGAAATCCTAGCCAGAGAGGTGCACGGTTACGATATCCCAGATCGACTTCACATCGTTACACGATCACTGGCGCGGACGCAATCTGGCGACGTAGACTACGCAGTCTTGGAAGATTGGATCATCCAGGCCAATCTCTCTACTGCGTCCAAGTACGAGAACATTATCCGCGGTTCAATCGCAGACGTCCTGTCTATCGAGCCTGGCATGATACGGTCGGACTCGGACTTTTTCCTCTTGGGCGGCAACTCCCTGTTACTTGGGAAGCTCTCGCATTTCATTCGCAAGAAATCCAACCAAACTCTGCCGATATCGTCCATGTTCACACAGAGCACCGTCGCAGGCCTTGCTGAGCTCCTTGAGAAGCAAGTGCGGAATTCCTCAGTCGAGTCTTTTTCTTCCGGAAAGTCTTCGGGAGACAATACTTTGACAGACGCCACATTGACTCCCAACTCTGGTGCTTCCTCGTCGACAGCACCGTCAAACTCCCGCAGCCAGTGGCACCCGCTCTCCCTCCTTGTTCAAACAATCCCCTTCATCTTCTTCAACCCACTGAAGTCTGCTGTAACCTGTAAGTCCCTTCTCAACACCCCCATCTTCGTCGCTGACAAGGTATATCAGGGTCTCTACTTCTCTATGTGATGGCTTGGCAAGCACCCCACATAAGTGATATCTTCTGGGAGCGTCTCGGGATCCTTCTTGCGTCCATTTTCGCCGCTCGCTTGGGTTGCCGATTACTTGCACCTTTTGCCGCGATTGCATTCAAATGGATTGTGATAGGCAAATATCAACCTGGCACCTACCAATTGTAAGTTTTTGCTTCTTCGCAAGTTCAAGCGAGTTTATCTCATGGTTTTCCCAGTTGGTCTGTATATCATCTTCGTTGGTGGATTGTGGACCAGTGCCTGCGCATCTCGGGGCGCGGTATTTTCTCGATGACGCCAGCCTTGGAAATGGTCTATTATCGACTCTTGGGTGCACACGTTGGCAAGAACGTCACCATCGTGAAGAACGTACAACTTGGCGAGTATGACCTTCTACGTTTCGAGGACGGTTGCCGAGTCGACAAGGCTCTAATTCGTGGCTTTTGTGTGGAGCGAAATGGTTACTTTCGTTTGGACAAGGTCGTCATCGGGGCAGATGCTGTGGTCAACACGTATACCCAAGTGTCACCAGGAGCCATCATACCGGAAGGGACCGTTCTTGGCCCCCACTCGTCTTCTCTGGAACCGCCTTCGCCAGCGAGTCTTGCATCCCTCAACCGTACCAGCATCAGACAGCCTCACCTTCTGCTGAAGGTCTTTATTGCTTGGCCACTGTTTGGACTGGTGTTCTTCTTGTCGTGTATGTCCATCGTTCTTTCTCTCCGATTTGCATCATTGACTTTGATTTGAAGATGTTCCATGGTTCGCAGCCATCTTTTTGATGGTTCGTGAGACTAGTTTCATTCATCCTGACTCTATCAACGCTCTCGTTGCCGTCATCTTATGGTTCGCTACATATGAGCGCATCATCTTCTATATGATTGCGCGCGTCGTCAAGGCAGTCGCCACTCCTCTTTTGCACACCTTCCTCTCCATCATTGTCAAGCGTCTTCTTGGTCTCAATAGAGCCTGTACGACGGCGGAGATGGATCAATGGTCCGTCCTAAGGCGTTACATCAACGCCAATCTACTCTCGCAGGAGAACTTGAAGCGCACCTTCTCCATCCTTGGCTCGCATTACCAAGGCGTCTCCTTCGTCTATCGGTGCCTGGGGGCCAAAGTTGGCCAGCGCGTCTATTGGCCTGGTTCGGGACTGTACTGCCTCGACCCAGAACTCTTGGAGATCGGGGATGATGTGGTGTTTGGTTCGCGTGCGGAGATCTTTACGACGGACGCGCTTGGAAGTGCCAAAGTGGTAGTGAAAGCTGGAGGTGAGTTTCAGAAGTTTCCTGGCAGTCTGTTCCTCTAACTTATCGTTTACCAGCCATGATCGCTGATCGTGTGGTCATCCTTCCTGGTGTTACTGTCGGTCGCCGTGCAGTCATTGGATCGGGAACTTTGACTACCCGTAACGCTTCGTACGAAGATGGATCGACATGGTTGGGTTGTCGTACGTTCAGATTTTTTAGCAACGTTGCGAACTCACTGACGCCGAATTCACAGAAAACGGTGCACCCATGTGCTTGAACAAAGGAGCTCCAGAGACAGAGGAGACCGACACGACAACACCCTTTGGCCGCGCGTTCTACAAACGCCAGGCTGAATTCTTCGTGCTGCCATATAGCATGCTTCTCACTATCAACCTCCTCGTCGCTTCCTTCACTGCTGCGTACTGGTCTCTTGCGGCGGTCTCAGTAGCCCAAATTCTTCGCCAGCTGGCTGTCCATTTCCCTCAACTCTTCCATCGCACATGGTATACATTCGGCGTTGTCTACGGCCTCACCGCTCTGGCATACATCGCAGTTCTGGACGTCCAAGCCATTCTTGCGCTGTTCTGGGTCATCATAGCCAAGTGGATGGTCATTGGGAGACGTCAAACGGGTCCCTGCGAGTGGGACAAGAGCAGCTACTGCCAACGCTGGCAACTGCATCTCGTTCTCTGTCGTCCTTTGTACAGAGGCTTTGGCAACGGAGGTGTACTTGCACCTCTGACTGGTACCGCTTGGATCACGTTGTTCTACCGTATGCTTGGCGCAACGTTCGGCCGGAACGCTGCCATTTGGGCAGGCGGAAAGGCGGGACTGATGACCGAGCCTGACCTTCTCGAGCTCGGTGATTCGGTGTCTTTGGACAACTGCTCAGTTGTTGCCCACATTAACTCTCGGTGTGTTCCAGTCCTTCACCTTTTTTCCTGGTATACTTATGCATGTTACAGTGGCAACTTTGCGCTGAATGCCTTGAAAATTGGCGATGGGTACGTCTCACTTTACCTATTCAACTTATACACTTGTCTAACCGTATTCCCTCAGTTGTGCCATGCGTGCAGGCTCTCGGCTCCTATCAGGAGCCTCTATGGAGGCTGGCAGTATGCTGTGCGAGCACACACTCTTGACTTCGGGAGAAGTCGCCGATGCTGGTGGCATCTACCTTGGGTGGCCTGCCGTGCGATCTGACACTCGGAAGAACGGGGCCCTTTACGCCAAGAGTGGCTAGTTTCTGACGTATTCTGACTTTTCTCAATGGACCTTCTCGCTATCAACACTTGGACTTGACATGGGACACTCACACCTACACGACCTTGTACATTCATCTAGTGCTGTAAGCACTTGACCGGACTCTTTTATACCCCGCACGTTTTATTAGCATACAATGCAATGACAATCACGATAACATGACACTTTTCGACAACACCGAATTACTTCGAACAGTTGAAGCTTCCGAGTTCCCCATGTCATTGTCAAATATTAAAGTTACAAGTTCTCGAGACCATCAAAGACCTACAGCATATCACCTCCGGTGTTGAGATCATCACTACGTACAGTCTTAAAGACAAATCAAGGCAGATGCATGCGGAGTTGGGAGTGCCTGCCAAAGGCTCCTGCTTCGGGTACCATGTCCAGCGTCATCTGAAGACTAGACTAGTTTTGGGACAAATCTCTCGCAACAAGTTCTCAGATTCCAGGACCTTACTGGGTATTTGAAAGCACGCAGCCGAAGCCCTAGAGTTATCAAGAAGTACGACCTTGAGAATCATAACAGTCTCGATGTTCAAAGGCAAAGCGACGTCCGTATTAACGTTCCTAGATCTCTTGATTGACGTTCAAATCTGAACGTCAACTCAAGACTTAGAATTTGCTTTAAGACATCGCAAGTCGGTACGATATTCCGGTATGTGTGATTGTGACTGGTCGTGACGCCAGCCCGCTCGTCGTCCTGAACGGCGACGACGATATCTTGGACCTCGTTTTCTGCCATCTTTAGCGCGGCCAAAATGGCGGGAAAACCCAACAAATTGGCATTTTTGTCGATGCCGGCGCCGGCGTCGTATGTGGCGGGTCTCGGTCGAGGGTGCATGGTGTTCATTACATTTCTTCATTCGCAATGCTGATTGGTCCCTAGTGCCTCGGGATTCACCACCCGGTCCGATATTGGACCTGCGAGAGAAGGGCCTTCTGCGGAAGCCGTTGCGTGCGTGGTCAATGTTCGCGGATATCCATCTGTATTGACTTCAAAGTAGGGAGGCGCAAGCACGCCGAGGCGAGGAGGCCGAAGTCGACCCCGAGCAGTTCCAAGATCCCGACAACGAATATGGTCTCTTCGCTGGAACAACCTACGAACAAGACGACGAAGAGGCGGACCGTATCTATGAAAAGGTGGACGAGGCAATGGATGCTCGGCGGAAGGCCCGTAGGTTCGTCTTAGGTCAGTTCACACTTCTTGGCACACTCCAATTTTACCCCTTCTATCTAGGGAGGCCCAGGAACAGCTCGAACTCGCAAGACACCGCGCCGAACGTCCCAAGATCCAACAGCAGTTTGCCGACCTGAAGCGAGGACTATCGGCTGTGACTGACTCTGAATGGGAGAACATACCAGAGGTCGGAAATCTCACCAGGAAGAAGCGTAGAAGGGAGGAAAGAACCTACGTCGTTCCAGATAGCGTTCTCGTTGGGGACAGAAACAAAACGGAGTACGAGAATGCTCTCGATCCAACGCAACAACAGGCAAGTCTTCGCCACTTCGAGCATGCCGATTTCTCAACTCTCTCTTCTAGAACGGTGGCTTCCAGACGCCTGCTGATGGCGGTCTCACCAACTTTCTCGAAATCGGTGCAGCAAATGAAACTGTACTGGGACTCAAATTGGATCAGGTTAGTCATAGACACTGTCTGTGTGCATCAGCCTCATTGTCATCCTAGGCCTCTGCCGCTGCGACGAATTCCGGTACTGCAACATCCGTAGACCCCAAAGGCTACCTTACCTCTCTGGATAGCGTCGACATCAAGTCGAATGCCGAGATTGGAGACATCAAGCGTGCCCGCATGCTCTTCGAGTCTCTCATCAAGTCCAATCCCAAGCATTCTCCGGGATGGATTGCCGCAGCAAATCTGGAAGAGCATGCAGGTCGTATGGTACACGCACGGAAAATTATCAAACAGGGATGCGAACAATGTCCTAAGAGTGAAGACGTTTGGATCGAGGCGGCACGATTACATGTAAGTTCGCTGTACGTTCCCAAGGGTCCTACTGATCGTCATCCAGAACAACCATGATGCGAAAGTCATACTGGCAGAAGCTGTACAACACGTCGGTCAAAGTGTCAAGATCTGGCTCACTGCCGCCGACTTGGAGGGTGACCTGCCGGCTAAAAAGCGCGTCCTTCGAAAAGGTCAGCGCACTGCACCATCTTTGCACAGTGACTGAATTGACTCGTTCTGTAGCTCTTGAACAAATTCCCACCTCCGTTCGTCTTTGGAAAGAGACAGTCAGTCTGGAGACTTCTGTCACGGATGCCAGGACTCTGTTGTCTCGTGCTGTGGAGGTCATTCCCATGTCCGTTGATCTATGGCTCGCCCTCGCTCGTACCGAAACTCCAGAACGTGCCAAAGCTGTTCTCAACAAAGCCAGGAAAGCCATCCCGACGTCTCATGAGATCTGGATTGCCGCCGGTCGTCTTGTGGAGCAGTTGGCCGTTACAGATGAAAGCAAGACCCCGGACCAACGCGAGAAGGAACTGCAGCTTGTAGACAAAACCATCGAAATGGCTGTCCAGCAGTTGCGCAAGCATCAGGTCCTGTTGACGCGGGAGCAGTGGCTCGGGGAGGCTAAAAGCTGCGAGAAACAGGGCTCGACGAGGACATGCGAGGCAATCATCAAGGCGACTGTGGCCATGGATGTGGAAGAAGAAGATCAGCTTGATACATGGGAAGGTGACGCTGATGTTGCTGAGAAAGAGGGCACGATCAACACGGCGCGCGCGATCTTTGCGTACGCTCTCAAAGTCTACCCTGATCGGAAGGACCTCTGGGAGCGTGCTGCTTTGTTGGAAAAGACGCATGGCTCGCCGGACGATTTGGACAGAGTACTGAGCCAAGCTGTCGAGCGGTGCCCACAAGCTGAGAATTTGTGGCTGATGCGGGCGAAGGAGAAGTGGCTCCTGGGCGACGTACCGGCTGCGCGAGAGGTTTTGGAGAGAGCGTTCGTGGCAAATCAGGAAAGTGAGAAAATCTGGTTGGCGGCAATCAAGCTCGAGGCGGAGAATCACGAATCGCATGCTGCACGACAGTTATTGGCGCGTGCTAGGGAAATTTCGAACACTGAGCGAGTAAGTCTGTTGTCTTTTCTCCTGCTTCGAGCTCTGATCGTTCGTCATAGATCTGGATGAAATCTGCCGTTTTCGAGCGACAGCAAGGGCAACCGGATGAAGCGCTCAAGATCCTAACGGCCGCCATAGCCAAGTTCCCTCGGTTCGCGAAACTCTATATGATCCAAGGCCAGATTCACCAATCACGCAACGAGTATCCTGCCGCCCGAGGGGCTTACACATCAGGGTGCAAAGCATGCCCGAAAGAGCCTGCTTTGTGGATACTTGCCAGTCGCCTTGAGGAAGCTGATGGGAGGAGCATCAAGTCTCGTGCGCTTCTTGAGAAGGCACGACAAGGAAACCCCAAGAATGAGTTGCTCTGGGCGGAAGCAATAGGTGTGGAGGAGCGATCTAGTGCGCCTGTCCAAGCTAAGGCAATGCTTGCACGGGCTCTCCAAGAATGTCCTACGTCGGGTTTGCTGTGGCGCATGCAGATCATGAGCGAGCCTCGACCGACACGAAAGACGCGCGCGACGGATGCGATGAAGAAGACAGAATCACATCCAACGATTATCAACACCGTCGCGCGACTCTTCTGGGCCGAGCGCAAGATCGAGAAGGCGCGGCAGTGGTTCGAGCGGGCGATTAGCGCTGCTGCGTCGCAGGAGATTGATGACGGGGATCTGTGGGGGTGGTGGCTCAAGTTTGAGCGGGAGCATGGGACGGAGGAGCATCGAAACACTGTTCGTGCGAGCTGTGCGAAGGACGATCCGCATCATGGGCTGGTCTGGCCGTCGATTGCGAAGGACTTGAAGAATGCTGGGAAGAGTAATACTGAAATCTTGGAGCTGGTGGCGAATACTTTGCAGTAGTTTTCTTGTATTTTTCTGTATATGTTGTATCTTACCTCTAAGAGCGGATCAGGCCAGCCCAGGACCTATCAGTAGTAACGAGAGAGAATCACGGCGGCGGCCTGAGTCTGCCAGATCGGGCACCGTGCGCCTCTTCCTAAACGGGCATCATGTCGCAATTCTCATCGCGTCGGGACCTCCTCAATCCCTCATTTGAAGGCTACAAGCTATCCATCATACCGCAAGAGGATGCCGTTAGTCGCTGCGGCCTCGCCGACCACCCTGCTACGCAGTCCACGGCGTCGAGCACACCTCTGCTGACATTCAAGGAAGTGCAGAGCAGGATATCGCACAACCACCTGGTGAGCCTCGGGAAACAAGCAGTGTATGTGGATGCCGATTTCAATCTCATTGCCATTGACTTGGAACCGGTGAGCAGGACCTTTACAGCCCGGTCGGTGTCAGTTTTCATTCAGGACCACTAGGCTGTCTCTCTGCGCGTTGTATTCGACATCCCGAGGCCGCTGCAGACAACCGCCGTCGCTGGCAAGCAAAAGGAATATCCCTCTGCGGCCTTCTTGTCGCCTTCATCCCTCTTTCTCTCCGATGGGCATGGGTCTCTCTACCTGCTGGAAACATCGGAGACTGGTCCTTACAGGCTTGTCTCTTCCTACCAGCTCCCTGGATCCCTTGATGTACCTTTTCGCGTACACACCGCCGATGCTGTGTCTTCGGACTGCGCCGTTGTAGTCTTGTCCTCGCGAAATTACGAACCACACGAAGCGACCACGTCTAAGCACGTCCACGTCGATTTCGACGTTTGGGGTCTTCGCTTTGACTTGTCGTCGCCCAAGGCTATTCCAACAATGAGTGTTGTATGGCAGCGACGCGGAGAGGACGTGCCCTTGAATGTCTTCTACCATGCAGAGCAACAAGCTCATGTCATACTTGGCACCTCCAAGTACCGTACCATGAATGCCGCACCCGTTCCATCATACGACCCTTCTCCCGAAGAGCTAGTGCCTATTCCCCGCGCAAATGAAGATCTGGATGCCAAGGAGGCAGCTCCGCCTCCGTACTCCTGGTATCAGACCTCAGACTCTCTAACAGTTGCATTTCCCCTTCCTGCTACAACAGTTCGATCCAACATCCACGTCACGTTCCTCTCTCACTCCATCTCACTTCGCGTTGAAGGCCAAGCACCGGAAGGCTTCACATTCCCAACCTATGACAGCAAAGCCCTCTGGGCATCGATCGACTCATCCTCCAGCGTATGGACCTGGGATCGCGCGGCAGATCATGCCTTTGGTCTGCTTACTCTCCATCTCGAAAAGCAGCACGAAGACACCAAATGGATGCAGGTGTTCGCCGTGGCGGCTACGAGTGGTGAGGAGGAGGTCCCAGAAACTGTCGATCCCTCCGAGCTGTACAAAGTCAGAGAGTCGTTGGAAAAATACACTGCTTCACTCCGTGAAGGGGAGGATCTCAGTGGTCTTGGACTAGGCACAGGGGTTCCAAGTCTAGCAGAAGGAGAGATGGACGAGGAGGTGGATGCTTCAATAGGCAAAGTGGTGTTCACCACCGTCGCGTCTGTAGATGGGTCTCAAAGAGCCGATGCAGAGCAGTATCCTCTGCGTCTACTTTCCACGCCGTTACCTGGCACCACTCTGACGCCGCCCTCCCTTGTCGTGAAAGAGAACCTTGACGGGCTCGTAATCTCTTTGGGGGAGGACCTATCTTGGACGCACACATCCTCGTTCTTCGCTCTTGCTTTTGTTCTGGCGTCTAAGCAAGACACACGTTTTGTTTACCACACCGCGAATACGGTGCTTGCGTTTGAGAGTGGTGCGCAGCACCGAGGAGGGAATGTGTACATCTATCGATCTTCGTCTCCGAAGGAGATGTGGGCGAAGCAGTCCGTGTTGCAAGTGGGAAATGGCCTCGGGGGAGCATTGTTGGGTGTTTCGTCTGTCGAGTTGGGAGATGGCAGTCGAGTCATCGTGTGCTTGACAGAGACGGAGCTTGTAACGATTATGAATATCTGTTGAAAAGGGAAACAGGCGAAGTGTACCCATTTGTAACATGCTATCCATTTACTGAACCCTTGTCATATTCTGACAGTATTCTGAGGAGCGTCCCAATTCAGGGCCGAACATTGGACAACTGCTAAGAGAGAATGAACGTTGCGGCTGATCCGAGATCTCTGCAATTTGTGCCTTCAAACGACGTACCGAGTGTTGCACGCAAGTATATGGCCGCTCACGCTCGCCACTAGTCATCTCTGGGTGTGGTTGATAGTCGAACAAAATCCTACTACTCTGATTCACTTGAGGTCCGCAATAATCCAGATCATTATCAATGACATGTATGCAACGGACTCGGAAAACACCATTCCAGAGTTTACGACGATGTTGGACTCAAGCCCATGGTAGCTTCAACGCGTCAGCAATGCGAGATTGCGCAACTATGAACTCAGATTGCACACATACCGCGATCACATTCCTCTCATCATCAAAGGGTGCTTTGTCATAGAGATCATTCTTCACGGCCATCAACCAAGTACTTAGTATACCGCCACTACAGAAGATGGACGTCCGGGCGCACTCGGGGCGCTCTCCTCGACGAGCAAGCTGGTGCGGAGAATCTGGCTGCAGGTCGATGCCCTACAAGGCCAAACAGGTTATTTGACCCATCTGGATTCTGGACGTTATCTAAGACCATCTCCCCGCTCTCTCTGATCCAGCCCTGATCTAGCAACTATGGTTCTCCAGCTGTACGCCTCCCCCTTCTCGACGTGCAGCAAGCGCGTCGCCGTTGTCTTATACGAGAAGAAAGTCCCCTTTGAGCTTCATCCTATCGACCTTGCCAAAGGCGAACAGAAGGCTCCCGAATTCATGGCCAACCAGCCATTTGGCCAGGTGCCATATATCGTCGACGATGGCTTTGTTCTCTACGAATCTCGCGCCATCTGTCGCTACCTTGCTTTGAAGTACGCGGGCCAGGGGACCCCTCTCATTCCGTCTCCGACGGACATCGAGAAGTACGCGCTCTTTGAGCAAGCCGCCCACACTGAGCTCAGCGCGTTCGACCCGTATGCTACTCAGTTTGGCATGCAGAAGGTCATTTTCCCGTAAGTCGGCTTCATTCCGTCTGAGTAGAAGACGTCTGATGCGTGACGACAGGATGAAGGGCCTCCCGACGGACGAGGCCGCCGCCGAAAAGGCACTGGCTGCTCTCGAACCTAAACTGGCTGTATACGAACAAATCTTGGGGAAGCAAGCATATCTTGCAGGCGCCGATATCAGCCTGGCTGATCTGTTCCATCTTTCCTGGGGTGTACTCCTCAAAGTTGGCGGCAGCGATATCATGGAATCGAAGCCCAACGTTGCGAGGTCGGTTGTTAATCTTTCTGACTCAAATTATATATATACTCATGCATATTCCAAGGTGGTGGAAGGCTATGAACTCTCGACCTTCGTGGGAGGCTGTTAAGCGTGGCATTCCGACGGGCTTTACTGAGTTCAATTGAACATAAACAGCTTCAATAGATCGGACTCAAGCAGAGAGTCTCCTGCACCAATTCAGTCTTCGTTAACCATTCTTGCAGCCCTTTCCTTGAGTTCTCGACACTTCGTGTGTGACCCAACCCACAACTAACGTTGGTTGTTTCCGCTTGAACACGGCTGAGCAACATGTATCATGTCGCGAAGGGTTGCCGACGTCGAGCTTAGGGTACCTCTGAGTCCCCTTGGTACGTACTGCATCTTTCCGTATGACTACTCGAGCTGATATAACATCTCGTAGTCGGCATTTGTACACAGAGATAGAAGGTGTTTCGCATCGCACTGTCCTTGGTGGCAACTCGTCGAGTACTGTACACCTTCATGGCCAAGTTTCGCGTTGAAACTTTGGGAATATTCTCCCACTCCCTGACAACGGTGCCCAAGGTCGTCAGAAATGCGGTCAATGACCACACATCATCCTGCCTCGTACACAATGACAGTGAATACCGTGGTGGCAGGCGCTCGGACGCTGTGTGACCGCGTCATGGTACTCTAGTGTTCATCGTACTCTTACGGATTCAAAGGTATACAATTGTGAGGCTCCACACGATTCCAGATGGGAGGCTCCCTCAATACATCTCCGGCGATTAGCAGTATATTCCTATCGAGCTCAGATCTCACTCTGGCTACACAAAACCTGGGCCTGTCCACCGTTCATAGCCAAACTTGCGGCATTTCATCATGGCAACGTACATCGTCGACGACCAGGACAAGGATATACAATATCTCTGCCCTCCCACGGCGCAATCCAACGACACCGATACATAATATGGTAGCACCTGGTCTTACTTCAATGGCTCGGAAAGTCAGTCGTGCCCGAAGGTTGATGGACTGTTCAAGTGGTTTTCATACACTTTCAATGGTGAGTGATGATACTATTTGAAATCTTTGTTTGCCATCAAGTGTACACGACTCATGCGCCGACGTCGAACCATCAGGGAAAGGAATCGACATCTCTGCATTCAGTTTCAATCTCACCCTCAGTACTGGCTAAAACGTAGCTCTAGACGGCGGCTCATTTACGCCACAGTCTTCGAATGGATTATACTCAAGTGGCGTACTTCCGGAGGCCACGCACACCGTGACATACGCTATCCAAGATAATGCCTTTTGGCCGATATTTGACTGTATGACGGTCACAGCGGGGAACACGACGGAAATGCGGGGACGCACTGTTATCATCGACGACGTCGACTTGTACTCTGTGTCATTTGACGACAAGTGGCTTCCAGAAAGTCACATCAATCCTCACCCAGCTTCGCACGAACCACGCCCCGCTCAACCACCATCTCCACACCATCGGCGTAGCCGAATCAGCGGCCTGCCCGAACTGCGCTTATCCAAAAGAGACAGTACGCCACTTCCTATACATGTGCCCCGCCTATGCTGCACAACGAGTCCGTCTTCGTAAAGCCACGAGATCAGGACGAGAGAACCCGAGCGAAGCCAACCTGTTGAACAACGCCAAGATGATACCACACCTGATCCAATATGTCGCCGACACGGGGTGTCTCGTCGACACCTTTGGCGAGGTGACACCGCCGGATCCGCCGAAGGAAAGCTCCAGATCTCGGAAAAGACGTCCCGCCAGAGACAGAACCACAGCACGATCGCCTTCACCGCAGGAAGGCTGGAGCTTTGCGGACTTGTTCAGACAGCAGATCGCCGCAGTGAATGCCGAGCGCCAGTCAAACGTGACCCAGAACCGCCAAACAACCGCACCTTAGGCCAGGAGCCTATCACACGATCCAAGGGGATTGAAACGAGCATTATCTGCCGCAAGGCGTGCTCGAGTCTCAGTATTGATAAATAGTAGATTAGAATACTCACAACGGGCACTGTAGATACATCCAGAGCACTAGACAGTCTTACATATGTTTTAGCACAAATAGACTTTAATGGATTTAAAAAAAAAAAAAAAAAAAGTGGCTTCCAAGCGAGAATGAGGGACCTCTATATTCCACGGTTCTCGGAGGTACTTATAATAATACGATTCATTCGATTAGCCCGGATGTCAATGGTGCATCGTTTTCGTTCTGGTTCATCGGTATTACATCGTTCTGTTTCTCAGTTTTGCAGCGAGCTAACAAATTGGTTCCCGTATAGGTCCCTCCTTCACCGTATACTCCAGATTTACAGCCGGGACTGGAAACATCTCGCTACACTACACTATCGATCAGAACCCTACGACATATATGTCTGTCTACCACCATCAGGTTTTACCCGTCCCGCCGTACAAGCTTATTCAGGAAGATGGTCTGTCCAATGGAAACCACTTTGTTCTGGTTAACATCACGTCTGCTGACTCCAGGATGAGTTTTGGAATCGACTTCATGACATATATTGCCTCATACGACAACATCGAAGAACTATACGCGAGTCCGTCCTCTGCCACGACAGGCAAGAAGAGTCACGTCGGGGCAATCGTGGGGAGTGTCATAGGCGGACTGATTTTTGCTGGGCTGTTGATGCTTCTCATGGTCATCTTCAAGCGGAGAAGGGTACATCGGGCTCGTGTTGCCGCTGTAGTTGGGAGGAGCTTCGATTCGCATGTTGGTGAGCTGGATTATTGCCTGTCTATGAGACCGTACTCAATTTGAAGGTCTAGACGTGAAGGCAGTACCCAGTCCGCGAGTGGAGTCATACCCAAATTCCAATGTCCAAGCGATACATAGAGTTCACGGATCGAACCATTTTACGCACCGATCTGTACGGGGAAGCTCTGTATGGACCACAGCTACAATTTGGCGGCACTCTAAGCGACCGGATAACGTTCCGTTGAAGAGGCATCGTGTATCTTACTCACGAGTCCCGAATACGTTATGTCAAGCCTTCGGAAATCCCGATAGCTGTACCACAACCCCAGTCAGGCGCTCGGACGCTGCGAGACTGCGTCATGGCATTTCATCTTACTCACGAATACAGTTGCGATGCTCCCTCAATACATCTCCAGCGCTTGAGATCATAGTCTTACCGGTCTCAGATCTCACGCTGCCTACTTATAACTCGTAGCCAAACTTGCGACATTCCATCATGGCGACGTACATTGTCGACGACCGGGACAGTGATATTCAGTACCTCTGCCCTCCCACAGCGCGGTCCAATCACACCGATACATTCTATGGTAGCACCTGGTCCTTCTTTGATAGCCTGAACAGTCGGCCATGTACCAAGTCCGATGGACTCTACAAGTGGTTTTCATACACTTTCGATGGTGAGTGACGATTGTTCTAATCGATTGCTGGCACAGATTTAGATCGAATCCACTAGGAAAAGGAGTTAACATCTCTTCCCTCAATACCAATCTCACCCTCAGTACTGGCTACAACGTAGGTGTGGATGGCGGTTCATTGACGCCTCAGTCTACGAGTGGAATGTACTCAAGTGGCGAACTTCCGGATGCCACACACACTGTGACATACGCTATTCAAGATGATGCCTTCTGGCCAATATTTGACTATTTGACGGTTACCGCAGGGTACACAACAGATATGGGGGGACGTACTGTGATCATCGACGACGCCGACTCGAATTCTATGTCATTCGACAAAGGATGGCTTTCTACTGAGCCTGAGGGACCTTTATTCTCTCCGGGTATTGCAGCTATCTATAATGGTACGAGTCATTGGATGAGCCCGGATGTCAATCGTGCATCGTTCTCGTTTTGGTTCATCGGTATGGTATTGTTTCTTTGTCTTGCGGCAAGGCGAACTCACAGACTGACTATCTCTCAGGTCCGTCCTTTACCGTGTATTCCATACTCCCAGCCAGCAAGATAAACATCTCGCTACACTACAGTATCGATCAGAACCCTACGACATACTCTCCGCCTCTCTATAGCAATGCGTTCATCCCCGTCCCGATGTACAAGCTTGTTCAAGAAGATGGTCTGTCCAATGGCAACCACTCTGTCATGATCAATGTCACGTCTGCGGAGTCCGGGATGAGCTTCGGGATCGACTTCATAACATATTCCGCCTCATATGACAACATCAAAGAACTATACGCTAGTCCGTCCTCTTCCAGCACAGGATCCAAGGGCAAGAAGAGTCACGTCGGGGCCATTGTGGGGGGTATCATAGGAGGACTGGTTTTTGCTGGGCTGTTGACGATGCTCATGATTGTGTTCAAGCGGAGAAGGGCACATCGGGCTCGTGTTGCCACTGTGATTGGGAGGAGCTTCAATCCTAACATCGGTGAGCTGGATTCTTGCCTGTTTATTCAGACACCGTACTCAAGTTGAAGATCTAGATGTGAAGGCAGTACCTAGTCCGCGAGTGGAGTCATACCCAATGTCCACTCGATAGAGATGAGTGCGATGACACGATTCGAACCATCTTACACGTCTATGTGTACGTACCAATGCTACAGCCTATAGTATTAGCTGTACCACATCCCGGGACCCGCGCTTTGAATGAAGGTTGGAGTTTGAGAGACTCTGTCATGTGCGGGGGATAAGACGGGGATGCGAACTTGAAGGCCGTGCTGCCATCAATGACGATGCGGACCTCAAGATGAACACCCATTTGACGCGTTATGGACTGCTGATGTCCACAACACAGGCCCGGGAAAGCGTTCAGTACAGACAACTACGCACAACCACAGTGCTCTTGACACTTTCAAGACGCGCATCTCGAAAGTGAATTGATCAAGGAATTCAATATCGAGCGCCAAATCCGTCTCGAATCAAACAAATCCTTCTTTGATTCTCAATTATCGCACTCAGACTGGCAGGCGTTCGAAAACACCAGACCGCACTGGACACTAGCTTCTTGAAGTCCTCAAAGACCCACTTGCTGAACTGGTTCGCCCGACGCTATGGAAGCTCTACGGGGTTTGAACATCTAGATTCGAGGGACTCGATTGACAGCAATTGAGACAGACAATTGAAGACCTGCTTTAATCAAGTGCGAGTCATTGAATGGCCCAGGTTTGCCCTACCCTCGTCGGCAGGCAGAGATAGAGAGGAGAATTGACTTGTCAATGTATGTCTTGTTGGCTTCTGACCCAACTGCGATATCATGTGAGGTTTACTGAATACTTGGCTCGACACGGTGCCACAAGTGACAAATCGCGATGGTGGCTAACATCATCCGGGTCTAAGCTACGCCAGTTATACACGTTGAAGGTGGAAACTAGTACATTCTCCAACTACCGCCGCTGATGGTTTGTGTCATGACTAGACTGCTCTGATTGTGGCGCACTGGATAAATCATGTGTATTATGCATGATCAGGATATCAAAAGCTTGACTGACACACAGAAGCCTAGCACGCCTGTCTCAATAATGTAAACAACACTAGAAAGCAGTACGCGACCAGAGGATGCCCAGCGAGTGTGCAGCACTGCAGCAACAGTAGCGCCGGGTGATCCGACACGGCGGTTCGGTCCGAACCTGCGCCGCTTTTCACCTCCTCCCATCATCATGCCAAATGAGCAGAGTCACTTCGCAAAGAAACGGAAGAGGCCCGCGTACGAAGGTCCAAAAGAGGTGTGTCTATCTTTGACTCAGACCACGCATAACTGAGATTCAGCTCAGAAAGACTTAGGTGGCAAAATTGACGATCGACTGGTACGCACAAGGCCATGAAACACGCTTGTCTTCATCTCATATACCCTTTCAGTATCAGGACCTCAAAGATGCTAAACGAGTAGCAAAGAAGGCAAAGACGTTTGAAACGCAAAAGCTCATCAAGAAGCTGAAGGCCTTGCGGTGTGTTGCCGTTGACTGTCATTTGCTGGCTGGAGCTGAAGCCATTCAGGAATCAAAAGAGCGATTCTGCCGCCATTTCTGCCTGCGAAATGGAGCTGATTCAGCTCAAGGTGTGGTCATCTATTGCTTCGTTCCTCTGAAGCTAATAGACGATGGCAGGCTTTGGACCACGAGGCATTGGCACGCACCGCACTGAAATCCAAACTCATGAAAGACAAACTGCTGTCCGGTAACGAACTCATTCAAGCTGCCATACTCCGAGAACTTCAATCACATCTGCTGGCCTCTGCTTCTACTGGCTCCGCTGCGAAAGTACAGAGTCGCGTTCTCAGCTCTAAATTGCTTGCTGTCGAGATTGCGAATATAGTGGACGGCTTGAGGGCTGTCGTGTTACCTGCGGGCGACGAGGACGATGCACCGCCCCGCAAGGTGAAGAAGGTGGATTCCGACGGTGGTGAGGATGGGGACGAAGATGCTGATGTGGAGATGGGTTCTGTTCACGGGGACCTGGACGATGCGGATGCAGTCAGTGATGGCGACGATGAAGTTGACGAGCTGGGATGGGAATCTGGGACAGTTGGAGATGATGAACGAGAGCCGGACGACGGATGGGAGTCTGGATCGCTCAACGGGGATGTGGAAGAGGATGGAGCCACAGACGATGAGGAAGAAGATCAGGTACTATCTTCGACAAGATCACCGCCTGCGAAGAGGGCGAAACAACAGGACAAACCCTCCACATCCACTTCGACATTCCTGCCGACATTATCACATGGGTTCATCAAAGGTTCCGACGACTCTGACTGGGATGAGAGTGAAGCAAAAGCGGGTGATCTTGGTCAAAAGAAAAACCGTAGGGGGCAGAGAGCTCGGCGCGCGTGAGTCTCGTTCTCTCAATCTATTCGTGTCCATGCTGAGACTACAAACGTGCATAGCATATGGGAAAAGAAGTTCGGAAAAAACGCGAACCATAAGAAGAAGGAGAAGGAGGCGCAAGCTGAGGCCGAGGCGAACCGGAAACGACGGGCCGCCGAGAATGCTGGGAGTCGAAGTGGGAAGTTCAAGAAAGGTGCAGAGACAGGTCAGCATACCCAACGGCCAGACACGGGCTGGGGACCACGGACTGTGGGTGGTAATAACCATGGAACATCACGCCCACCGCCTCACACCGCCAAGAAGGTGCAGGCGCCAGCGGAGACTCTGCATCCGTCGTGGGAGGCGAAACGGAGATTGCAAGAGCGCCAACAGCAGGCCGCCGCTGCTGGCGCGCCCGTTGCTAGTCGAAAGATCAAATTCACATGAGGCATTCCGGCTAACGATGTTGAGACCTGTAGAGCATGTTGGAAATGTGAAGCATGGGTGCTTGTCTACTTCGAGCAGTGGCTTCAAGTCCCAAGGCTTCTAGTAGCCTTACCAAACTCCGGTGATCCTCCGTTCGGTCTAGATACACTCGGTGTCGTATCTACCTCGAGAGAGTCCGCGACAAAGTGGGGATTTAGCGCATTGCTGAAGAGATAAGAAAAGCTAAGACTTGATTGAATACAGTGGCGCAATAAGTGTTGGTACAAGGTGATCTATGCTACGTCTATAGTGGTCAAGTCCGCAAAACCCTAGTAAAAGATACAGCAAGAAATTGGATGGGTCATGATATGGATGGAACAGAAGGTAGGAGAGGCGGTTCATCGAGCCACAGTCACCGGACAGTCGTGTCGCTTGCCGCCTTTCGTTCTGCATTCCCTTGAACACCACATTTCTCCACAACGACCACAGCGAGGATAGTCGCTGCCTGGTTTACCGCACGTCGCGCAGTGCGCTTTGACAGTGCAGAGCTTGGATTTCCGTTCAAGCGACGCTAGAATGGGGTTCAACTCGGTAGGGATGTGATGCCTCTGTTTTTGCAGACGCGTTGTTATTCTGTGTAACGACGCGGTGTCGGATGGTGTGTCCGGAGTCGGGGTAGACTCTAATGATGAAGAATCCGAGATGTATGATGAAGTGCGGCTGATCGACGGGACGTCGAACGGGGTGTCGCATGTGGGACTACTGCTAGCGGACTGCCCTTTGTAGGAAGTATCGAGGTCAGGAAGCGAGGGCCGAGAGCGACAAAGAAAGCCGAAGCCCTTGCTCGAGGACGGTGAGAGTTTGTGAAGGGTCGGGGTAGCAGATGCTGTGGGAGTGAATGCACCGTATGCATTGTGGTGTGCAAGACGCGCAGTGAGGACGGCAGATGTGTCTGCCTTGTTTCGAACAGCAATTTTGGGAGAGCGTGAAGAAAGCGTAGACAGCGTCGAGAGGGCCCGCTTTCGCTGAGGACGTACTTCGTGGAGCTAAATGACGCCAGTCATGAGATGTCAAGCAAACGCATGCAGAGACTTACCTTTTCGTTGAGATTCATGTTCAGATGGGTCGTTATGGCTAGTTGAGGCGTAGAAGACATGTACTTTGAGAAGAAGGCAGAACTGACACCTGCTACTTATATGAAATCAGCAAGCGCGGCACGGGGTGGGTCAGATACTCACACTTTGATCACGGACTGCACCTAGAGGAGATCGTCCGCGAAGATGGCAAGATTCGCAAGGAGCCTCTGCAAAGAATCCCAAGCTTCTGTGTACTAAATATGGCCGGATGCTGGATTGATTCGAAAATTTCAGATGTCAAATGACCATTGAGCCCGCTCTTCGAGAAAGGGAATGTTTTCTCACGCCCACGCGCTTGCGGCTTTGCCCGGCGATAGGCCAGTCAGCTGTGGGTTTCCTTCTTACTTTGTTTGACACAATCGCGCTGAAATCTATGCAACTCAGCTCGATGTGAGTGCAGCATTCAGTAGAAGAGCGACACACTCCGAAAACCCGTCTCTTTGTTCACATCATGTGCATAGGACTCTAGGTCGAGACCCGGCGGGTCATGGGCTATGCTCGTCCTAGTCCGAGTATCTGGAAGCACCCTTCCCCGACCACGGACACCTCTATGATCATTTGAATCTCTGTGCTCTCACCATTCACACGGTTTCATCTCCAAGTCGCGTCTAAACGCGCCCTATGAGCCTCTAGTGCTCACGGAACTTGTCAGGTGCTTGTCTATGCGTCCTAACTCAGTGACTGCAGGTTCATACGTAGCTGAATATTACATCACTCAAGCCCACTAGCATATGTCTCCGCGGGTGGCGCTTGATTTCATCACACTCGTCTCTGACGCGCACGAATAACCTGGTGTAAGTACCGTAGGCGGAATTTAGCATTTCCTGTTTTCGCTCATTGACAGGCGGGTCATCGTTTTGTGCTCATGCTGCCATCGTTATGAGCCTGAGCCGAAATTCTCTCGGCTTGATGAGTTCGACTGCACCTCTCAAAATGGCTTTGGGACGGAGAATTTGAGGATTTGAAGAAAACGGATACGCGATTCTGTGCGTTCGTCCTGAGGCTTCGCAAACCGGGTCGAGCATGATGCAGAGAATGGCGGCTGGCACTTGTAGTTTTTTGTTCTCATTCCATGACACCACAGGGCCCGGCCGAGCCTTTTGCAATACGTTTGACACATTTACGGTGCACTATGTAGAAGCTGATACATGCAAAAGTGGGCAATGGCCATGCATAGAGATCTTGCACAGTAGATAGTACTGTAGATGTCAGCCATTCACCTCTTATGGGTAGGCGGGAGAGCAAGCACTTGTCAAGACCTATACCCCACTCAAACCCCCCATTCCACGGACTTACCGGCCGGGAGCCCCTGGCCCCACGCCGGTAGCAATATCTTCTGTATTTCAAATCCGTTTATTTCCCCAGACATCTGCATCAAGACGCGAAAACATTGGGAAAGAGAACGCGTCCGCCGCGCTTAGACTGCGCCATACTTCGGGTTGCAGTGTTGAGCAGCCTGCAGGCGGGTGCAGACTTGCGCTTGCTCATAGAGCGGAGTCTGTACGAGATGTGTGGCATTTTTTACGGATGCTCCGAGATTGATTTTGACGAATCTCCCTTCATTGCAATTTGCAGCCATTGGACAACGGAGACTCAGTACTGAAGTTGGCCACATTCCCAAAGGAATGGTCAACGCAATTGTGCTGTATGTACTTAGTCCCTATCCGTCCCTATTCTTCCAATTGTCCCGCTGCACACTCGCTGCACAGCGCTGCACGACGTCAACGTGAAGGGTCATGAACTGACCTGAAGACCCACCTGACCCTCATTGACCCGAACCCCCTTCCGCATGTCAGCGGGTACTTGGGTGTGTACAGGTGTGTATCCGCAACACTCCGCATTCGAACTCGGTGATTGGCTGCTCAACGACTCGGATAATAACCTAGTTCCGCGTTGCGGATGAACCCCTCAGATTGTGGCACCTTCGCGCAACCAGCACTACGCGTGCTTGTAATCTCTGAAGCTTTGACTTCCCACAGGCCTCTTTCACCGTATGAGCTCAACGGGACTTTCTCGCCGCTCGGTATGTCTCGATAAGCAGCGGATCGTTGGCGCGACCGGCCCGTCTCCTCCTCGTCGTCGAGGGGAGAGGCGGCTATTGCTGCGCCGTTTGTTATTCCGACAAATTCTAGGCGTCATTCCAGGTCCGAATTTCACAGAAGTCGGACCTGAAATGACGCTTCCAGTGAGCGCTGCACTGCGCCACGATGCAAATGGATCGCACATGACCATCAGGAATGATCTTGAATGGCTGCCCTGACCATCAAACAGGAGACCAACGCCAAGATATTGTTTCCCCATAATTTTCCCGCGATATGGTGGTCCATAAAATGCAGGTCCTGCTGACGCTACCTCCAGAGATCGCCCCACATCTCCGTTCATTGTGACCATGGCCGACGCTCAGCAATCTATCCAACGATCTGACTCTTTGGAGAAGGACGACCTCGACCATGAAGAGAACGTCACTCCGAAGCTGCATATCATGTCTCCTGCTGAAAGGCAGGCTGCACTTGCTGAGGCCGTCAAAGCTGATCCTGGGCCCGCTCCATTCAGCGTTAATGCTTTCCAGGTTCGTTTTACATCAACCTCAGGCTTCCTACTTGTGCTCACAGACCATGATTCGACCATTCTTCTAGTTATACCTCATCGCGCTAGTCGTCTGCTTCTGCTCTGGCGATAATGGCTTCGACGGCACCGTACGTTATGGTGATGGCCGCGTGGACACCTATTCATTCGAACTATATCTTCTAGGTCATGGGTGGTATCAACGCCATGTCTCAATTTCAATCGTATTTTGGCATGACCGGATCTGGTGCCAAAACCTCCATTATCTTTGGTATCTATACAATGTGCGTCGTGGCTTCCTTGGCTCTTCGAGTTTCTCCGTGTTGACGACTTCTTATTCTCCAGCGGCTCTATTTCGTAAGTATTCAGTCGTCTTGCTCTGGCCCCGCATTTACCCTGTTTTCGACAAGGGGAACGATTCCTGCAGGTATATCCGGATCCTCGATGATTTCGATAGCCGTCTCACTGTCTTTCTAGCTTACTTACCTGATCGCTTTGGCCGTCGATTCCCCATGTTCCTCGGGAATCTCATTCTATGGTCGGTCATCAAGTTGTTGCGCGATCGCTATGTAAACTCAGACGCCACATCATTCATATAGTCTAGGCGCACTGATCTCGTCCAACTCCACGTCCATGAAGATGTTCCTGGTGGGACGCTGGCTCACAGGTACAAACTTTATAGAGTCTGCAAATAATCTGTCTAATGCTCGGTAGGTCTTGGATGCTCTTGTGCCGGAGCTGCAGCGAAGTCCTTCTTGGCGGAAATCAGTCCCGCGAAGCATCGAGGTGCTTACATGGGTTTCTTGAATTCTTTGTGAGTTGGTCGCAGGTCTATCATCGCCGGCGCGTATTGATGCTAGTCCAGCTATTATATAGGCCAGATGGCTGCGTCTGGCATGATGGTTTCCACCGGAAAATATACCAGCAACTACGCGTGGCGTCTTCCGTTATACGTACAGGTGAGCAGCACTCTCTGCAGCCTCATGCGTTTCTGAAACAACATCTCAAGCTCGTCCCGGCTGCGTTGAACGTTCTCTTCATCTGGTTCTGCCCCGAATCGTGAGCATGGTTGCACGACGTGATTACCCCTCGCTGATCACAGGTCCTGCTATGTAGACCTCGCTGGCTATGCAGCGTCGGCAGGAACGAAGAAGCAAGAAGAATTCTCGCCAAATACCATTCGGCCAACAATGATATCAACTCTCCCGTCATCGAGCTGGAGATGTCAGAGATTCAAGAGAAGATTGAAATTGACGGACAAGACAGTCAGTGCCATGGCACCTCTTTTCTCCTGTCCGTGAAATTGATTCGGAAATGTAGAGCGTTGGTGGGACTTCCGTCCGCTGTTTGCCAATCGCGCGGATAGGTACAGGACGTACATGGTCATGCTCATTGGCTTCTTCGGACAACTCTCGGGTAACGGAATGATCACGTACTTCCTACCCATCTTGTTGAAGGGCGCGGGAATCACTTCGCAAAACAAACAGTTGACGCTCAACTTCGTGAACAGCGTCACTTCCTAGTGAGTCATCTCCAGTCCTGCTGCTTTCTTCATACTGACATAATTTGAATCAAGTGTTGGCGCTTTGACTGTATGCTTTTCTCTCTCAACTTGCGAAGTCAGTCTCAAGGTTTCCAGGGTTCATTCACCGTGGACAGGTTTGGTCGTCGGAAGATCTTACTCGTCGGCACCATAACCATGACGTGCATCCTGGCCTTGGTAACGGGACTGCTGAGCCACCAAACAAGTGGCAACTCCGTGCAGTCCAACGCGGGTATCGCATTCATCTATCTGTTCATGGTAGTATTCTCGTTTGGATGGACCGCCATGTACGTGGAGTTTGATGGATCTATTGACCCAACTGAGCCTTTGCTTACAGGCAAGGTCTCTACCCGGCTGAGGTCCTTGGCTATCAGGCAAGAGCCAAAGGACTTGCGTTCCTCAATATTTGCACGCAGTCGGCTTCCTGCATCAACACCTTTGGGTATGTCTCGAGCTCTTACTTTTTGCGCCGCATTCATGAGCTCACTCTCGGTCGCGCAGCTTACCTGTGGCTCTCGAGAAGCTGTCATGGAAAGGTCAGATCGTCAAGTCTCTACTTCTCGAACTATCCGGCTAACAGAAATCATAGTCTACCTGATATTCACGGTCTGGGATGCATTCGAATCCATCGTGATCTACTTCTTCCTTGTCGAAACCAAGAACCTCACGTTGGAGGAAATCACGGAAGTGTTCGAACAGTAAGTGCTCTCCGCCCACCTGCTACAAACATAGCTAATCCCCTTCGTTAGACCGAACCCTCGCTCTTACAGCATCGAACTGGCTAAGCATCGCAAAGCTACCAGTAAAGCAACCGATGTTTGAATGGGTGGTTGTTTCCGCGACTCTAGTCGATACCGTACCTGTCCTCGCACTGTATATATGTAACCAATAGTCAAATCTCGCGGAAGCGTACGACGTGGTGCGATGGCGGTGAGTATTCGGACATGCTGAGTCTGTAAGAAATTGGCTCCAGGAGTTGACAGGCTCTAGGAAGAGGCAGTCAGTCGTGTGCTTTGTTACAGTATCAGGTAAGAACGAGGCTTCTATTGCCCCCACGTCTGGTTCCAGTCTACTTATATGTCTACAAGAGGCACTTCCGAGTTTCTTCATGTGGTCGCGTCCGACGTTCACATATTTTGGCTGTCTCGGAGACGCGTTTGCTCAACGAGGTTTGTCACCGTCCTTGTTGCCTAATTTGCTCTTGGCGATTGTATGATGCGACTGTGGAGAGTAATTTTTTTTCTATGTCCATACTACGCGCGGTCTGGACTAGTGGCGAAGTACAAGTAGTATGTGAGAAGAACAAGAGCGAAGAAGTCAAGACATTCCTTGTTTACATCATTTATCTCGTCGACATTGGGTAAGACTCTACTCGCGGACTGGGGATCACCTTCACGTCTAGATCTAAGGCCTGAGTATAAGCTCCTGGAAAGTCAGATAAGGCTCACCGAGTTGCGGATTAAAGCTCCTCCCAATTACAGCGGCAACACGAGCCCGATGTGCCCTTCTCCGCTTGAACACAATCATGAGCATCGTCAACAGCCCAGCAAAGGCCAGTCCACCAACGACACCTCCGACGATTGCCCCGACGTGACTCTTCTTGCCTCCGGCGCCCGGGATGGCAGTTGTAGATGGACTCGTCTGAGAGGTCGGAGGCGCGTATAGTTCATTGATATTATCATAGGATGCGACATAAGAAATGAAGTCGATGCCGAGACTCATCCCGGACTCCGCAGACGTGACGTTGACTATTACAGAGTGGTTGCCATCGGACAGATCGTCTTCCTGGATGAGTTTGTACATCGGGACGGGGGTACGTCCATGGTTGTAGACAGACATATGTGTCGTAGGGTTCTGATCGATAGTGTACTGTAGCGAGATGTTCCCACTTAATGCTGGGAGCATGGAGTACACGATGAAGGAGGAACCTAGAGAAATCGACCTGTGAAATCGCTGCGAAACAGAGACAGCAGAACGATGTACCGATGAACCAGAACGAGAACGACGCGCCATGGACATCCGTGCTGATCCAATGCAGCGTATCATTGTAGATACCTCCGATATTCAAGCTGGAAGGTAAAGGTGCCTCATGTGCAACAACCAACCATTTCTCGTTGAATGACACAGAGTTCAAGTCGGCATCGTCGATGACAACGGTCCGTCCCCGCATCTCCGTTGTGTTTCCTGCTGTGACCGACAAGTAGTCAAAAGACCCAAAAAAAGCCTGTTCTTCAACGGCGTAGGTCACTGTATGTGTACCATCGGGAAGAAGGCCACTTGAGTAACTTCCGTTCGTGGACCCTGGCACAAAGACATTGTCCAAACCCACGCTGTAGCCGTCGCTAAATGATAAATTACTATTACTGATGGGAATATTGATGCCTCGCCCTGTTGGACTTAGTCTAAATCGAGACGAAGGGATGCAGCTATCACTGACCGATGAAATTGTATTGAAACCACTTGAATTGTCCATCGGAGCTTAGGCACGACTCATTGCGCCCAACCAGCAAGGTCCATGTATCCGCATAGTACGCTTCGGCATCAGAGGATTGTGCTGTAGGAGGGCAAATGTAGAGGATATCCTGGTCTTGATCGTCCACGATGTATGTCGCCATGATGGAAGCCCTCAAGTTGGATTACGGGTGGACAGGGTTATAAGTCGCCAGCGTGAGATTGGACTGTGTGTGCCGTCATGTGCTGCAGAGCTATCGGGGCGTCTTCTCATTGCCGGAATACATTACGAGCGCGTGATAGGTACGTTCGTCTGGGCGTATAACTCGGAGTACAGCGTCAGGCCAAGTAACGCAATCAACGCCGCACAATGATCTATCATTTATCAACTAGGAGCTACCCGTGAGCGCAGGAATTGAAACACAAACGGTCACATCAATTGCAAGATAGTACAGTACAGAACACCAAAATTGTAGACTACGTGGCAGATAGTTCATTTGCTGAGGATGGAAGTATGTTGTCAGAAAGATTCACTCCTAACGAAGGATCAGAATGTACAGTTGGAAAAAATTCAACTATGACATACCTTTGACTTTCCCTTCTTGTTCGACGGACCCGCCTCCGCTTGACTATCAAACAAACCAAGGCCTCGTTTCTTGGGAGATGGGCCAGGACCTCCTCCGGGCCCGGAGTCTGGGCCATCACCACCAGAGGAAGAGCCTGTCCAACAATGAGCACGCAAGAGAATAAGCAGATAATGAAGGAACATACCGTGATCGACAGGCGCCCGGCCAAGGTACGAAACATTGTCGATCTCGAGAATAAAATGGTCGACAGGAGGGTGGTCCTCCTTAGGGTCATCGGGAATGTCACCTTGCAAGACGTAGCGATTGCAATAGCCGGTGACCGTTGCGTAGCAGCCATTGCCAGGTGGCATGGGCTTGACGTGTTGGAATCGAAAATTATTCGGGAAAATGCAGTGTGCGCGGAATAGGCGTGGTCCATTGTAAGCGCGGACATACTGGTGACAGTCAAGATCAAATGTGAAATTGGCCTTGTCGAGAGAATGGACAGACCCGGAAAGGGTGAAGAGTGGAGTGATGATGTTCGCAACATCGACCATGACCGGAACGATCTGAGAGGGTGTCAGGAGGAGATTACAATTGCAATGATCAGAGCTAACCGATGTAATGCTACCGACAGAGCAGTAACGGGACAAACGAAAGGGGACTTGATCTGTATCCTCATGTTTGACAGGTCGTTCGTAGACCTTGGCTTCAAGAGAGAACCTGTCCATCATAGACACCTAAGTATACATACAGAAATATCAGAGGCAGAGACTGTTTGACAGAAATAAGGGATACATACATATGCACCGACAAAATACTTGGCTGACTGCGGGAAGGCGATCTTGCTGGCATTGAAGAAGGTGAGCAGGAGGGTGAAATCGCCACCTGGAGCGGCAATCTCAGCATCGAACACAATCAGAGCACCATTAACGACGCGAGGGTTTGCTAAGGCGACGACACCAGTCATCACAGCTGAACCGGGAAGGTTGTTTGGTTTCATAGAAGGTGATCCAGACATGGCAGATGGGGGATGAGGGCTGAGAAGACGAAGCAGGGAACGGGCAGCATTATAAAGTCATCGACGGAGTACAGTCCATTCCAGGCATCGATTTTTAGGTTCAGAGCTGCCGGTACTGGAACAGATACTCTGAACTTCTTGTGACACAGTGCAGAAAGAACGGACGTACGTTAGACAATGCGGAGAACTTCTCTGTATACAACATTCATCGTTTGAGGATCCTGCTGAGTATGGTGCCGGTCACCTAGTCACAACCAATGTTGTATAGCGGGTACTCCGGGTCAGAAAGTGCCGAGAAAAAAAATCCCTTAAACAGAAATGACCGCATTGGTGAATAGAACATTTCTGTTTGTGGGATTTTTAATTGGTCCACTTTTGAGCGAGTTGTACCACGGCACAAGCCGGCCGATTTTGCCGTCACGCTTTTTGGCATGGGTCACAGCTAGTCACGCAAATTGTGACTGAGCGGAAATCGACGAATTCAGCAAATTGCGAGAGCCGAGGATTTCTGGGAGATATTTTGCCGCTCACGTGACTGCACAGCCACTATACATCATTGGTGGTGACTAGGTGACCGGCACCATAGATGCTGGAAGTAAAATCCGAACACGCTCCGCAGAAGTGGCGCGTGAGAGGGCAACATATAATTGGCCATGTGCAAAGACGGGAATGCGAAGGTCAAGGCCGACATACTTGACAGATTGGCCTTGAGCCTTGTTGATAGACATGGCAAAAGCAAGGCGAACTGGGAACTGGCGTCGCCGGTAGCGGAAGGCAACATCGCCAAATTTGTCAGTGGACATCAGATTGATCCGAGGTATCAGAGCGGTCTCGCCATCATGATCGCCGCCAAGGATGCGTGTTTCGAGAACACGTGTTGACATTCGAATTACAGTCATGCGAGTTCCGTTGCAGAGACCTTTCGATGCATCAAGGTTTCGGAGGAGGATGATTGGTGCGCCGACCTTCAGGTACAGCTCTGCAGGTGGAAAGTTAGCTGGGTTCATAGTCCGTAGCACTTCCACGGGTATTGGAGGATTCTCATCCGTGAAAGGTGCATCGGCACCTTGCTCGCTGACAATGGAATCTGCGCTAACAAAGAAGTCAGCGTTGCCATGCATGGCACGTAGCAAGGAATCGTTGATATCAGAAACGTCAGAGTTTCTTGGTGCAAGAATAGTTCGTTGGAGGAAGTATTCTGGCGGTGGTGGCGGCGATGACCCTACACCATGATACACAAAGTCAATAAGATCCGCGAGAGTAGATGTAACCATAGAGGATGGTAGTGAAACTAAGGCGTTGTCCTGACTTGCGGGGATGTCAACTCCGCGGCCAATTTGGAGAAGCCAGTCGGCAAATGCACGTTCATTGCGTAGACTGGGATTCTCAGTATCAGACTGAGCACCACGTAATAGGCGCATATTCTGAGTCAACTGAAGAACAGTGATACCTCGCCAAAGGAAAGACGATTGGAGACTGGCTGTTATGATATCAGCGCGAGAACCGCGAGGAACAACGGGAAGTGTCTATTGGAAGTCACCGCCAAAGACAACAGTGATTCCGCCAAATGGAGAATCAACATCGCGAATATCACGGCAGGTACGATCCACTGCTTCAGCACAGTATCGGTGTTGCGCAGCTGATTCATCCCAAATGATCAATTCTGCCTGGCGAATGAGGGCAGCACGGTGGTCCTGTTTCGAAATAGAGCAAAAGGAGTCCGCAGTAACATCAATGGGAATTCGGAATAGAGAGTGAGAGGTACGGCCGCCGACAATCAGCAGGGCAGAGATGCCGGAAGATGAAACACAAAGGATAATTCGAGCCTCGGAGCGCAAGAAATGAGCAACAGTGTTATAGACAAACGTCTTGCCAGTGCCACCGGCGCCATGCAAAAAGAAAATTTTTCCGAGACGCGAGTGTACAGAGTCAACAATGGCATCAAATGCCGATCGTTGATCGATGTTCATCTGATCTAACGCGGTAGAAGCAAGCTCGCGTTCACGATCATGATTATAATCAAGTTGCTCGGCAATGAGAGGGTTTTCGGTATGGCGAGCCCACTGGCGCGTTGGCTGTGGCATCGAGGGGAAGTTGGAAAGTGAACGACCATTCATGCGCAGAATGAGGTCAAGTAGATGGAGGCCATAGTCGTACTTGTCGGCATCAGAGACATTCTGAAATCCAAGTGCTCGGAGTCTGCGAACGACATCATCACATAGATTATCACGGAACTCTTCCCAAAGAGAGAGTGCACGTGAGTTATCACAGAATGTGAGAATAGTCACAAACAGATGGCGCATTTGTGTTCCAGTTTGGAAGACAGACGCTTCATGCAGACACTGCTTCCATTCACCATCATCTTCGAGGATACCTCTGGCGACACATGCATCCGCATATGTGGCATGAAGGACGCCATTGTAAGTGCGAAGGGCAGTGAATGAGGTAGCACCCTTGACAACAGTGAGGAGATGACGCAAATAGAACCGGTCTCCAGCTGAGGGAGGTACAAAGTACATGCGACCAATGGCAGTGGCTTCGCCGCCGCCAATTCGCAGAGAGCGGCGCTTCCAATGCGCAGGACGGTTCCGAGTTTGATTGCCACCGTCCCACGTAAAAAAGCGAGGTATATCTTGATAGATGCATGAGCGCGCTACATCGCCGTCGGCACCAGGTAGGCCATTCAGATGAAAGAATGCAGTTAGCTGGGAACGGTGGTCCTGCGCAGAAGCTAGGACATCTTCGGCTGACATTTGAGGATCAAAGACAACCAAGTGCTGGCCAGGAAGGTGAACCTTGACGGTGTTAGAGGGATGAAAGCAGTTCAAGTAAGGTTGTGCATACTTGAAGCCGAACGACATTGGGATGATTACCGTGGACTGAGAATTCACAAAGACGCCATGTTGCCTCCGCAGAAGAGACATATCGACCTTGAACAAAATGCTGAATCTCATCAAGACGGCCGTCAAGTTCCATTGACGTGTAATCACTTCCTTTATGAACATACTTGAAAATGTATTTGAAAGATGCAATAGATACAGCGCATTCAACATTTATATGACAGTTGTAAGATGCAGAAAGATATGGAGAATGAGGAACAATGTCACGGTTATCGATGAATATGATTTCTGATTGACCACCAGAGGTGGGGAAGTCCTTCGGAAAGGAACGTCCATCGTTGGGGCGGTAGTATCTTGGGTAGCCATCCTCGTCAAGGGTAGTGGCCTCGCACCAGTCCTTGCGATAACCTTTGGTGCAGTGGCCGTCTTTCATACATGGAGCGTGGGGTCGGATCGGACCACAGGGACCGTGTACCATGCAGTTCATGACAGTCTCGAAAAGCAATGGTTGAGTCGTCGGGTCGGGCATGCGAGCAGATATAATAGAGTCGATGTCCCATGGACTCCAGAGCTTCCATTCACCGTCGAGGAAGACTAAGAGATGCATGTGAGGCAAACCACGCTTTTGAAATTCAATTGTGTAGACATAGGCAACAGTGTGGCCGAATATACCATTCTGAAAGATCTCGCGGAGAAGAGCGTCGCGTTTGAGCCTGAAAACTCGGGCGACAAGGTCCGGGCGGTCATAGACAGTCTGACCAGGCAGTAATTCGCGAGTGATCTCGGGCCATTTTGGATTCGCGGTCATGGTGATGAAGAGGTCGAGGCGTCGGTGGTAACGCGCAATGGCCATAGCATCCTGGTATTGCTGTTGCATGAATCGCGGGCCACCCGTGTAGGAGGACGGCAGAACAGTGCGGCGACCGAGATCGTTGAGATCAAGATCACCACTGCGTATGGCATCCTCCAGACCACTGAAAATAGTGGCACGGAAAAGCTTTTGATTTTGGCGAAGATACGAAAGGCGACTGTACTCCATGATGGCAAACATGTCGACAATGTAGCGTTCGAAAAGAGAGCATGCGCGATGGAGTAGGGAGTATTCGTTGGGCCGAGTGTGAATTTGATACGTCACATATTTAGCAACGGTCAAAGAGCGGCGGGTTCGGGAGGTGTTGCCGTCAGGAAGGCGCAATCGAAGTTCAGGATACCAGCCATCTTCACCGTAAGGAAAGAGGAGGACATAATGAAGTGGCGCATATGCAGGGTGGTTTCCATGAATGCGGAGAAGAGGGCCATTACGATATCTGAGGACAATATCACGATAATCAGCATGAGCCTGATCAGGATCGGTGGGCAGAATAACAGCAACCTCTCGCGCAGTCGGTAGATTGTGTGTACGTGGATCACCGTTAGGAGTCACTCGAAGAGTGATTGCAAGGTCTTGAGTCGGCGGCAACGACTGCAAGATCTCGAAACCATGTTTATAGACACCTGCATAATAGTGAGCATGGGGAATCACTCGCTGCAAGAGGGCGAGTGTATCAGCTCGAAGGCTGGTATTGTTCTGCTGACGAAGGCGAAGGGAGGATTGGGGATCGTAGAAGTAAAGCTGCGCATAGGTCGGTGCTTTGTCGGGGGGTGTCAAAAGTGTTCCAGTGAGATGGGCGAGCTCTCCTTGGATGCGAAAGATGGGAGGACCACGGCCAGGACCATTGACACTGTGGTCCTGCTTGACACCCATTGAAGTAAAAGCAAAAGCACGGTTATACTGCCAGATGCGGTTCCTGAAGTCGACGGCCTGGGCATCGGTACCGTCAAAAAGACCTTGGAGATCGCGTGGAGGAATACGTGGAGGGTTGAGCACAACTTGACCTTGTAGACAACATAATCCAAAGTCGGCGCCGCGTACGCGAGTCGACGACGAAAGTTTTTCGGCTTCCCAGTGAAGAGCATTGCAGTGGCGGCAAACAACATTCATGGACCCGAGATCGTGTCGTTGAGCAGGTTCCTGGTATGGTCGGCGGCCGATTGGAAGATTTGGGGGAGGTCGTTGTGGCGCAGGCTCTGTAGCGAAATTGATGAAAATATAACAGTAGAAGAGAGTCATACATACGTGGATGGAGTGCAGGCCGTAGATTTCGTTCGATTGGACGTGCTTGAGGCACACGTTGTTGAATTTCCGGCAACGGTGACAGTCGTCGTTGAATGATACGTGGTAGTGGCGGCGCGGATTGAGCGGAGGTCGAGACCTTCATGATGTTCGGAAAAGAATCTGTTAGGGCGGTGATATACACGTACATTACTTCCTTCGGCTTGAGGGTGGCGAGCTCGAGGGCGATTGAGTTGTCGTCGCGGTGGCAATGTAACATTGGCGCGAATGACACGGGCCTCTGAGTCTTGTGTTGACGAAGTTGGGGCGGGTTGAATGTGTGGAAGGTGCTCAAGGTTATTTCCAGTGGTATTTCGTCTGCGTTGTTGTTCGCGAGCTGCAGAGCGAAACAGTTCTGTGTAAAATGAAAAGAGAGCGTGAATTGAGGAGCTGAGACAAAAGGCAAGTGACACGTACCGACGGTGTCCATGGAGAACGTAGTTGAGAAGAAAGATGAAGGTCGAAACTGAAATTTTACAGCGGACTTGGAATGGGTTATAGAGGCGATCGAAAGACATTGAATTGCAAGGTGCTACTGTATGACTACAGGACGTAAATCTGTATCAAAGAGAAAGTCAATTGAAAAGGTCACAAAGAGACGGAGATACACGCACGAAAGTAACGGAAATGATTCTCGAGTAGCAGACAACACACTGAATGACAGCTGCTCGACGGACACGCTTGAGAAAAAGGTAAGGATGTGTCGAATGGCCGGTGATCGGACCGTAGTTGCGAAAGTGGGTCAGTTTTTCAAAGTTGGAAAAAGTGGTCGGAATCGGAAGGACGGACCGAGTGCCTGTGAGCAGCAGCAAAGAAAAAATAGAGATGAGAGATGTGTGAAGGAAATAAAAATGGAGGACTCGATGTTTTACTCGGACGGCTGGAAGTGACAGTGTTCGCCCTACGCGTCGAGAAGAGGCAGTGGTTGGGGTAGAGAAGAGAAATTCGGAGATGACATGTCCAAAAGACAGTACACGGAGCGCAGATTGTACGGCCTCACAGCGGGCAATCTGGCTGGAAGACAGCGCTGCATCGCGTGCAGGCGTCGAGAAAAGGCAGTAGCGGAAAGAGAGCGAGTACCGTGTTGGTCGTTTCACGGCAACAGCAGGAGCGGACCGACACGAAAGTGATGAGCCAATGAAAGGGCTTCATTTACCTCGGTTAGCGAGGGCCAATGAGAGCGCGACATGAGGCCGGGCTCTAATATAGTAGTTAGATGTCGCTCCGAAGGCCGACACCAGGACTGCCACATAAAGCGTGTAGACATGAGCGTGAATATAACAGGCAAGTTCGAGCATCGCGGCCTTGTAAGTTTGAGATTGGATCAGAGCCGGCCGCCGGTCTTCAGTTTACGAGATAAGTCAGAGTATACTGAAGCAGCACAGTGAGAGCTGCAAGCCACGGAGCGAGTTCAAAAGCCACCAGTAAGCCACCTGCAGAGAGCTACTTGCCTACAGAGAGAAAATGGGCATCGGCACTGACTCAGTAACTGGGACTCATTTGAGTCGCACGGGAAGCACGTTTTTCGTTCCCCGAGTGCGTGAGAGGGTGCCGGTTATGGACAGAGTTTGTCTACTCTAGCTGCCCAATTTTGAGTTGACTGGCGACTGAAACTGGATTACTTACTTACTGTGTCACTGTCATGGATGGGATGCACACTGCACCTGCATGGCAGTGTGAACTGCACACAAATCCAGTCTCCGGCTCCCGCGCCGAAGTCCCGACCGCACTGCTCTTCCTGGAGCACAGCATTGCTATTCTTATTTCTTCCTCGCAACCTCATCATCATCATGAATTCCGACGACCTGTCGGCGTCGGGCGCAATGAGCAGCAAAGCAGGACCCGCTGCCTCCACGCTGAACACGGAGTCGGTCGGCGGCACCTTTGCCTCCCAGCCGACGGACACGACCACGGTCAATGACGTCGAAGTAAGCGAGTTCCTGCATTCCGTTCCTCATCCAGTAGATTCAAAATTGCCGCAGCAAATGAACATATTTGTTGCCTCCCAGCGCGGAGACGTGGCGCTCATTCGCGAGCTCATAGAGAGTGGCAAGGCGTCGGCAACAGACCGTGACGACCAAAACATCACACCCTTGCACTGGGCGGCCATCAACGCGCAGGTGGCAGCATGCCGCTACCTTCTCGAACAGGGCGCTGAAGTTGATGCACTAGGCGGCGACTTGGTCGCTACGCCTATGCAATGGGCATCCCGCAACGGTTACCTCTATGTCATACAGCTTCTCATCGCCCACAACGCCGACCCGAACATTACTGATTCGCAAGGCTACAACTCCCTCCACCTCGTCACCCATTCATCCTCGATAATGCCCTTACTATATCTTCTACACCAACCTATCAATGTGGACTCGCGTGATTTGCAAGGCCACACTTCTCTGATGTGGGCGGCATACCAAGGCGATGCTCTATCAGTCGACCTACTGCTACGCCACGATGCGAGCCCGAATACTGCGGATGACGCCGGTCTTACTCCATTACACTGGGCTGTAGTTCGCGCCAACCGAATGATCATTCGCCGTTTACTAGACAGAGGTGCAGACATCAATGCCAAAGATGCCGAAGGTCGCACTCCCAAGGAGATGGCTGTTGAGCTCAAGAGTCTTGGCGCTTGGAAACGAGCACTGGAAGAGGGCGGCAGAAACGAGGATGGGAGTCTGAAGAGCAAACCATTTAGCGACGTCAGTCATCTTTTCCTCATCGACAGAATACGAGCTGATATAGTCTCAGCGAAACACCAAACTCGCCATCTTCTTCCTACCCACGATATTCCTCTATATGATTTTCATGACAGTCACGATCCTCCCGTGGTACACCGGCATCTTGCTTGCCCTGGCCCAATTCTTCGGCATGCACCACATCGTCACTCGTGTCCTGCTCAACAATTCTACCTACACTGAGAGCGTTCAACAGTCCCCCTACTTCTCTGGCATCATCTTTGGCTCCGTACTTTGGGTGTCATACGCCTGGGCTACACGACTTTTGCAACAGACACAATCTCACACTCTCGCGCACCTCATGTTCGTGGTATCCGCCGGATTATGCATATACAACTTCTTCCGCTCTGTAATGCTAGATCCTGGAACATGTCCCAAACCAACTGGTGATAACGAGCTCAAGTCTATCATCGAGGATCTTGCTTCGGAAGGACGACTCAACGGACAGACCTTCTGTATCCAGTGCATGGCTAGGAAACCCTTGCGGTCAAAGCATTGTCGTACCTGCGATCGCTGTATAGCGAGAAGCGACCAGTGAGACTCGTGTTACCCCTTGTCTTCTCAATCTCATTGCTTCTCCTAGTCATTGTCCCTGGGTGTGGAACTGTGTTGGTTCGAATAACCATCGTCAATTCGTGTTGTTTGTCACCACTCTGGTCTCTGGCATTGTCTCGTTTGATTACCTTACCTATCAATGTACGGAAAGTTCATTGACCCCAAGACTTCGCTGACCTACACGTCTTCTTCTAGTCTTCTCGTCGCTCACGTTGTCCGGCAAAGTCGAAGATATATCCCCTTCGTGCCCTCTGCCCGCCGATCTCTGCGAAATGACCTCTTACGACTCCTTCCTCGTATCTGTTGCACTATGGGCAACCCTACAGCTTTCATGGACCGTCGTACTGCTTGCCTCCCAATTCTGGCAAATTGCACGCCAAATGACAACCCTCGAAGTCAGTAACCTCGGCCGCTACGGCTTTATGGGCGGACGCGGCGGCGCCAGCATGGTTGGACAAATGGGACACTCGCATTCACGGAGCGGAACGTCTTCACCGGAAGAGGCCCCAGTTCACTCACATCGCCCGGGTGGTTTCATCCTCAACCTGCTCGGCTTTGACCGCTTCACGAAGGGCAAAGCCGTTGACGGTCTTGCACGCTCGGGCAAGGCGGCGAACCCATTCGACCTCGGGATGGTGGGTAACTGCAAGGACTTTTGGACAGCTGGGAAAGAGCTGGGTGTGGAATACGAACGACTGTATGACGTTCCCTTGGAAGGATTCAGAGAGGCCAAGAGGAGAAAGGAGAGAGACGAGGAAGACGATGGGTTGAAGAAGAACAGCAGCCGACGCAGCCTACTTGGCCTGGTTATGGGCAGAGGTTCTAGAAGTGGGTATGAACCGGTCAACCAGGCTGTATAGGGCCATGAACGTATGACCTCTGTTGTGTATGATTCCCAGTCGATGTACAGCCCGAATTGTAGCCAGGTATCACCTAATTTATGAAATTTTGTGAACATTCTGCTTCGTTCAGCAAGGATCGAGGATCGACTGTATTTCGGTGTAAAGAGCGGCACTGGAGTACAACAATTTCGTTTCGAAACGCCAGGGTATGGTATGGCAGGTCAACTGTCAAACACTCTGCATCCTTCTCAGCTGACGTTCCTCGCCAAGGGAAGAAATAGACATGATATCGATGGCTTTGAAAGGCCAGGTCAACCAATTACCACCAGTTCTGGCGCGGCCACTTGTCAGACCCATATCGTTGAGCAGATCATCAGCGTATTGAGGCCAGCTATGTTGACCGATTAGAATGATTACAATATTGCATACAGACATGAGCTTACCTCCAGAAAGCGATATCCGCACAATGACTTTCGTTAGTCCAGTGCAACATGTCTGGGTATCGTCGTCGCAGCCATGCAGTCGCCCGTTCTGTGACTTCAATCGCATCCTTTGGTGACTGGGGAATTTTGAGGAAGCTGTCGTGGAGGAAATACGATGATATCCAGTGAGCCGTCGTCTCGAAGACGAAGCCGTTGTTCGTTGAGAACTGGAATATCATCTGAGTCAGCAAGCGAGAGGGAAGGTGCGAGGGACGTACCACAGCGCCGTTGATGGCCAAGTCGCGCTCTAGGATGTTTTTGGCCGGAACGATGCCCCGGTAGATGCAAGAAGACCATTGTTTGCTGTCTGGGTGGGTCGTAGGCGCATTCTTGAAGGAGCTGTATTGCCATTCGTTCGAATGAGTGAGCTCTGTGACGTATTGAGGCGGGTATTTCCCCAGACCGATTTCATTCAGCGTTACTTCTAAACAAACGTCAGCTTATGGGCATAGGCTATACTGCACAATCACGCATACTATCGAAGATTTTGAGCCACGAGGATTGGTATCCAGTAGCGAGAACAATGGCATCGGCACGTACAATACTGCCATCGCTGAGAATGATGGAATGTCCGTCTTCTCCGAAGGCCACTGCTCGAGCCGGAGCTATGATTCCAATCTTGCCATCGTTGGCTAATTGATAGAAGCCGTTGTTACGCCTCTGGACCTCGTCATTGACACGTAGACTCCAATAGATATCCTGAGCAAGCCGGAGAGGTGATTCGGGGGAGATCTGGAAGCATTTATACTGAAAAACGCGTGAAATGGGTGTCAAAGACGCGTCGAAAGATCATACAGAGTGGTCTTGAATATAACTGAACGTTCCGCGAACAAGCTTTCCGCCGAGCCAGGTCTTGTGAAGGAAGCGCCTGAGAGAAGGCATCATGAAGCGATACGCGGATTACGAGTGAGAAGTGAACTGACTCGTAACCGCTGCGCAGATCCATAGGAGGACTCAAGATTCCTATTAATCTTATAACACCAGAGTCAGGAGCGAGGCAAAAACGGCGGCATTGTCCCCTACCGACTTTTCCTGATCCAGTCAGGAATATGCCTATCGGAGGCCACGAACGCATCCGTTTTCTCAAAGATCATGGAGACATTCCGATGTCGTCCTTCATGGGCCAGGTAGGCTGCAATGTCCTGCGCAGACTTGCCGCCACCAATGACCACGACCGAGCCTGGATTCTCATCGGTGACCGGTCGGACCGCACTCAAAATATCATCCAGACGCATTCGAAAGTCTGACGAATGTACGACCGGTCCCTTGAACTTTGCGCGTTCGGCAGCTTGGGTATTGAATGGCGGTGGAATACGCGGTTCGTGGCATCCCTGCAGTTTGTCAGTCAGCTCACGGATAAGACAAGGACACGCCAAAATACCCCGGTGCAGAGGACGAGGCGATCGAATCCCATATCTCTGACACCGGCCTTGTCTTTTATCGTGACAGTCCAGCTGTGAAATCGAGCGTAAAGCGCCTTCGTCCGTTTGACCTTGAGGACTTCGGTATTATAGCAGATGCGATCCTTCAAAAACGTGTCGGCAAACTTCTCCATATAAAACAGCATATCTTCGGCACTCAGACGGGTGTCTTTCGGTTTCCTATCGGGATGGCGAGGCATTTGCATGGACGAGAATCGGTAATCGCCGTATACACTACAACGACGTCAGCCTCAGGCTGTGGATGGGCCGCAGGAGAAGATGCGCACTTATTGATGAATACACCAGAGTAGACTTTATTATAATTCCATACCCCGCCTGGGGAGGGATCCTGCGTCAGAATGTGCACCTTAGTGAAACCATCCTGGATGAGAGTGTGTGCCGTGATGAGACCAGCTGCGCCGGAACCTATTATACATATAGACTTGTTGATGTTGGGGTTCATAGCGTTGCCTTTGGCAGGATAGTCGTACATGGTGGGTCTGACGGCCTGAAGGATATGGATGCAGTGATCGTAAGAGAAGGGCGGTGATCACAAACAAATTGTCGCTCTATGCGCTGATAGAACTTACCAATGAGTCAAGCAGGAGTGCTCGCCTAGAACCTCATTTGACCCCCGAGAGTTTCCGTCCCCAGCTCGAGTGAGGGTCTGGACATCGATCTGATTGATCTGGCCCTTAAGTACGCGTCGAGCACTTCGCCAAAGTTCGCCCATCGCCAACCGACATCGCCATGCAAGATGCTGACAGAGGCAGCTTTGTGCAAATGTGCAGATGCAGTTCAGTGCGGTGTTGGGGAGACGCGTCTGCGAGCGTCCGTTTGCCTTGCGCCGCACTGTTTTTGAGAAAGCTCATGATCGTCGTTCGAGACAGACCCGGGACCGTTAGGGTCGGACAAATCCTTTCAATCAATTGTCCTCAGCAACTCATACCAAACTCCACAATCTTACCGGTGACCGGTCAACTCCTGATCAGGACCTGTCAGAACGCGACGGTAGGCGACGGTCAGAGGAATGAGAAAACTCCTGTGTTCCGGCCTAGAAACGTCCAGGAACCTATATGTGCAAGCTCAATCACAACCTGTCGCGAACGCGATCGTCGTTCCGATAACCCCTTCGAGCCTGACAGTCCAATTTGCAGGCGGGTTTCAAGTAAGTACGCAACTCCAAGAGTCCAAACCATAGCACATATATTCCGATTTAACAGCGACAGCATTTAAATAGCGATATCTACAAGGACGACAGCGTGAGTAACGCCTAAAGTGTACATAAACTTAAATGCATGAAAGAACGAGACCGTGTAAGTAATGACGGGATGAGCGAAGAGATGAATGAGTGATGCAGAGAGTGATAATGAAAGATGCACGAATATTAATAAATATGGATACACTGCGTGAGAGTGAGAGTGCGGCATACAGTCAGATGTACAAGAGGGAATCCATAGTTCGGAGGGAGGCGCGGCGCGAAATTATGGACCTGTCTCGGAATCGGACGATTCACCGAGTATGATTTTTCGGAGTTCCACAACGAGCCGCTGGGAGAAGACACGTTGTCAGCAAGGAATGATTCAAGCGGATTGCTGAACATACCTTGGCGTCCGCCGATATCACTTCAGGCGCGGGCTTCTTTCCTGCTGCCGCCGCATCGATTCCCATCTGTATCCCGTATTCCAAAAGCTGCTGCATATAATGCGCATTCATGATAGTCTCGTCTGGCGCGATCTCAGGCCTAGGAGGCGCGGCTGTAGAAAGAGAGGGACGATCAGAACGCCATAAGCGAGCAGAAGATGAACAAGGCACTCACGATCCCTAAGCGCAAGCCAGTCCTGGTCCAATAGATCAGGAATCGACATACGGTCCTTGGGGCTCCGCATCAGGCACTTCTTCATCGACTCAATGACATCTGGTCGAATCTTCCTCTTCGAATGATCCATGTTCGGGGGAGGCGCTTGGTTGGGAGAGTTGGACTTTGGCGGTAAAGGGACAGAGTGCTCTGGGAAGTCGATTATATGATTCGGATCAGGAATGGCTTTCATCTTGTGTACGACCGAGAGATGCTGGAAGGGCGGATGGCCGTACACCATCTGGTACAGAATGCACCCAAGGGACCAGATATCACTGGGCCGACCAACCTTGAGGCGTCTCATACCATCAGGTAATTCGATAGCTTCGGGTGACATGTAATTGACAGACCCGATCTATGGACCAGTGAGAACGAGAAAGATTGGTGATAGACTACAATACCAACCTGATGGTCCCTTTGGATGTTAGTTGTATCATTGGCGATGGCGTTCGCGATACCAAAGTCGATCAGTTTGAGCTGCCCCTTGACGAGTACAAAGTTGGCCGGCTTGAGGTCAGAATGCACAATCTTCTCTTCGTGGATGACATGGACCGCTTGAAGCATCTAATCACCGTCGCATGAGCACCAACGCCAACGCCAAGAACTGAGAACAGGCCCACCTGTTGCCAATAGTACGCAATCCAAATCATATCCAGACCCTCCGTCTGCCGTTCGCTCAGTAAACGCGCCAGATCAATCTCACCACACTCCATGACCAGGTGTAAATAACCCTTGCTGCCATTCGGCCCCGCCTTGAGCTCGCTATCCAACAACCGTATAATGCGCGAGTTCCCCTCCAGTCGTTTCAAGAGCGCGATCTCGTTCATGTACCCCGACATCGTATCCGCGTCCGTCCTGTCCAGCGCGACGCGTTTAATCGCGTAGATCTCGTTCTGGTGGTTCATAACGCGATAAACTCGCGACGACCCGCCCTTGCCGATCATGTCAAGCCGGACATACGATTTCTTGTTCACCTTCTCAAGTAGTAGCCCTGAGAAAAAGAACGCAAGACTAATGAGTGGAGATAACTCACCACAAGTGACTTTTGTTGCGGCTGTCCCTGGATCTGGGCTTGTGCTTGTGCTACGGCGTGTAGCCGAGATTGCGCACCGGGAGGGCTGCTTGGGAGTTTCTGCTGCCTATACCGCTCCTTCTCCTTCTCGCGCTCACGCTCGCTCTCTCCTTCTCTATCTCCCGACGCCCAGGTCCTTCCAGTGGGAACACTGACGATGCCTCGGTGGAGTACATCGCTAGTCGTAGGAGGTTCAGGGGCTGTCGGGCTCCGACGGTGTTTGAGACTGCTGGTAGAGGGGACTGGCGAGGCTTTGGTAGAGATAGATTCTACTGCGGTTGGAGATGAAGTCGGGGCCTGGGAAGCATAGCCGCTTTTGAGCGTGTCTGACTCTCGACGTTTGTGACCCTGATATGACGCGCGACTTAACGCATGGATTGAGATGTGCGTTGGAGAAGGAGATTGGCGTGATTGCCCTTGTGGTGCGTATGGATGCTCCCGGTCAACTTGACGACCTAGTGGAAAAGCAAAAGTCAGCCATTGAATATGGACGCGCTTGCCATTGTCGCGTACGTTCGGATTCCTGATATTCTAATGGAGGTAGATTAGATGTGCAATGGAAGTCTTATCGCTGCAATCGACTCACTCTTCCGCGCATCTTGCCGTTCTTCGACTACAGTGCGTCGGACATTAGGCGCGTCCCTGTGAATGCCAAGACTCGTTCCCGGTCGGGAGGTGGGTCGCGACTGGGACTGGGAGCGACCAGTGCCACCTTGCTGCTCATCTGCATGCAAATATGAGGAGCCGAAACACAGGATAACATTTGAGCATACCGATACCCTCCGAGAGGCTAGCCGACCGCCGGGGGCGAGTGCTCATACCGAGAGAGTTGGGTTCGTAGTTTGGAGGCTCTTCCTCGCCTGCTAGGATGGTGAGAGATATGACAAGACAAACACACGGACCGCTTACCAGGATCAGTCTCTTCGCCCGTCCCATAACCTGGACTGCCATCACGCTGTACCCCATGACCTGGTTCATCAAGGGCGGCGTCCATTTCAGATATCCGGTCAAAGGCGTGCTTGACGCCGGAGCCCTTCAGTACGCGGTTGCTCCTGCCGCTGAGAGCGGTGTTTGAGGAGGGCAATTGGCGCATGCGAGACGCAGCCAAGCCTGGCTGCTGATGAGAGAGCCGCAGGGGCGCGGCAACACGAGGCGGTACAACGCCGCTCGTCGACGAACGCGTCCCCAGTCCACCCCCGTACATCTCCTCCACACTCGGCACGTCGCGTGCCATGTTCTCCTTTTCGTCGGGATACGTGAGTTGCTGGAGTTGTTGTTCCCGTTCAGCCGACATGAGGCGGGCCCGGAGTTCCTCCGTATGACGCTTCTGGCGTTGATCAATGAGCTCATCGGCGGTGCGGCGCAGCGGGAGCGAGCGCTTAGGTGGCGCGGGAATGGAGGTGGCGGCGGCGGAAGAGGATGGGGCTGCGCTGGTGGTCATGGAAATCGCTGGACCGGATGCGACACGCTGGAACGAGCGAGCGGCCTGCTGAATGCTCTCCCGCTCCTGTTCCCGGTCGAGTTGGGGCACCGCGAGCGCAGAGTAGGCGCTCTCCGAGCGAGTGAGCGAAAGTCGCCGGAGAGAAGGTGAATAAGGTGCGATGAGGTCAGATTCGGACGGCATGTTTCCGAGGACGTTTTTGGACAGCGGCGAGGGTTCCTTAATGGAGAGAAGCGAGCTGGGTGTCGGCGGCGATGAGCTCGTGGTTGTCCTGCCTGATTTTCCCTTTGATGTACGGATGAAATTACCGTGCTCGTCCTGTACGTAGTCGAACGAGACGTCTTCGAAGGAGGATTCATTGGAGCCAATAGAGGCGGCCGGCGAGTGGGCCTCGCGTACGTCTTGAGGGGGAGGCGGCGATGCCATGGTGGTAGAGAGGATCAGAAAACAAAGCAGCGCTGGCGGGCCACGAGGCAAAGGCGAACATATCTGGAGCGATCACGTGATGGTGCCTAACCCTAATCTGAACATTTACTAGGCAATTTCGTATTGCAGTAAGATAAACCTCAGATAATCTCAAGTGTGGCGCAAGTTTCTGTCTTGTATGAGTTTTTTGGAATGGCATGGCGCATGGCATAAGACAGCAGTAAATAGTGGCATGAAGCCGGCGGTTTACTCGTCGTCCTCCTCAGCCTCCTCCTCTTCTTCGTCCTCATCCTCCTCCTCCTCAGCCTTCTCAGTCTCGACGACGGCAGTTGCAATCCGGTCCAAATCCCGCTGGCCGTCCTGGCTTATCCTGCGGCCGCCGTTGTCAGTCTGCTCAAGGACACCAATCTTCTCCAACGACTGGCAGATCTTGCGCTGGACAGAGGCAGAGGATTCGTGGTGGTGCGAGGGACGGTTTCCGCGCCTGTTGCGGCCACCGTGCAGTTTTGTCAGAGCGCCGATGCCGACGTCTTTGCGGAGGTAGATGTGTCGTGCGACGGCGGCTGTTCGAGATTCAGATGTCCATCTCTGTGTGCAGAATACTGTGTGGACATGACGCACCGGCACGGACGTAGTACCAGTCGGGATCGTAGGGGGCAAGTTCCTTGTAGGAGCCGGTCTTGACAAGGTCAACCCATGTTGGCACCTCGAGCTTGCCAGATCGTTTTAAGTGGGACGCATATGCGGCAATGAAGGCCTCGGCGCTGCAGACGGCAAAGAAGTCAGATTTTTGGCGGCAGCGCCCGCGCAGACGACGCACCTGATGTCTCTTACTCCCGGCATGGTGGCGTTGAAATCTTGAGGAAGGCGCGGGGAACGACTGCGACAGCGACGGGAATGAAAACACACTTGCCTAATGCGGGTCGTGGGTATGGAATGGTGTAACTGTACAGTTCGAGTGTGCCGCTTCGGCTTCTGCTTTCGGCCGCATTTCCACGTTGCGACGTCGACCGCAAATCACCAGGGCATTGCATTGAGCGCTTCAAGCTGTGCGACACGCCCGAGGTCCATGTACATTTTGAACATTCCGCTTATACGGCAACCGACTGCAATCTTACTCTCTGGCCGCCTCTGCACTCTGCGCTTTTCGTGCATCACAGTCCGTCAACACTAACTCTACTGCATTCACCGGTTTCAGGAGACTGTTGCACTTCCTGTATATCCTCCCGTATGCTCTGACATGAAGTGCTTGATCATCCGAGTCGACTTCCACTCCGCGCAGTGCGCCACACCCGAGGCTTACGTTAATTATGAACATCCTTCTTGATTCTTTGGCGACCAATGTCGTAACTCGACTCTCTGGCCGCCACTCCACTCTGCCCCGCTTCCGAGGACCACAGTCCGTCGACAGCACTTCACTGGATTCACCGTTTCCAGGATACTGGTGCTCCTTTCGTCAGTCATTCAGAACCCGTACCTGTAAACATACACTTTTGTATACTCTCCTGGATGCTCCGAACCAAGGTGCTTGAGCATCATGGATTTCCGCTCCGAGCTATGCGACACGCCCGAGGATTATGTTCATCACGAACTCTCTTCTTGTTCCTGTAGCGACCACCTTCGCAACTTCATTCTCTGGCCGCCATTGCACTCTACCCCGCTCCCGAGGACATTCATTCACCACAGTCCGTCGACCACACAACAATGACTCCTGTACTCGCCGTTTCCATGATACTGGTGTTTCTTTTCTGAGTCATTCAGTAACCTGTATCCATAAACATACACTACTTGTATACACTCCCGGATGCTCCGATCCCATCTAATGAATGTTCAAGTCCCGCCACTCATTAGGTATCCAATCACAGCCTGCGTTTCGCTTTGAGGCTATGATGCCCCACTCAGCTGGACTTTGCACAAACTTGAAGCTGTCCTCCCGAGGTGTCTTCGGGTGGGACGGATATAGTTGTCGACGGAAAGTTCCAGTATACCCTTGACCTGTGCGATGTGCGCTTCCAAGAAGCTGGCATCGGTTTTGGCTGTTGGCAACAGCACATCATGCTGCGTGTCCTGAGCTTCCCCCACTACAAAACTTTCTGGGAGCATCTTGCACCGCTACCGAGGTAGTTTCTCACAACGTTAATGAAGCATGTCGGCATCAAAATTAAGCGGCGGTCATGCCCACGTGTAATCAAGTGTGCTACTTAAAGCGAGCTACCACCACGCTACTCAAGTCTCGCGCGCATCACCATGACTGCAACGACCCCGCCACGAACACCGGCCACGACCTCACACTCGCTACCACTTTCCATCGCGGCCCTCCCCGCCGAGTTGCTCGTCGAGGTCTTCTCTGTCTGCGCCGCAAACAACGCGCTTGCCCCCTTGACTTTGCTCCAGGTCTGCCACCTATGGAACGCAGTCGTCACCACGTGCCCCCACATATGGCAGAACATCATCCTTGACGACTCATCGCCGCGCGCGGTGGTGTCGTCGCAGAAGCAGGCCAGCCTCTGGATCGCGCGCTCCGCTCCCCTTGCTTTCGACATCCAACTCGATGTAAACTTCCCGGACCACTTGCTGTCGCTGCTCTCGCCCTGCCTTCCCCATGTCGCTCGTTGGCGCCAAATCACACTAACGGGAATGCGCGAGGAACAGGTCACTATAGATGACCTGAAGATGGACTCACTTGACCACCTCATCATCTCTATCGGGCCAGACGATGACGAGTATCTCCGTAGCCCCACGTTCGTCGACTACTCACCCTTCCGGCCCAGAGAGAAGGCCTTAAATCTGAGGATGTCTGCCTTGCCCAGCACGTCCTGTCTCCACTTCACGACTCTCCATATAGCGGAGCACAGACTCGAGATCCACCTCCCCTCCAAGTCGATTCTCGACTTTTTCTCTTCCTGCCCCAACGTTGCATTTGTGTACTTCGCTGGCTACATACACACCGACGAGGCATATACCCCTTCCACCAAGATTGCCCATCTTCCTCATCTCACCTCGCTCAACATCAAGTCCACCAGCCTCATTCGCTCCCTCCTATCCCATATCGACGCACCCAACCTCTCGGAACTCTACCTCTCCGCTCTCAACGTCGACATCGAACTGCCCTGCAGTAGTGTCTACGAGGACGGCGACAGCGATGACGAAGCCCAAGACTTCTCCTTGTCGCCTTCCAGCGATAAGGCCACCGGCATGGGGCTCCGCAGGCTCATTTCGCGCTGCAACCCGCCCATACGCGTTCTGCGCATGAACTTCAGCGACATGCGCACCAAAGACTTCCGCTATGCGTTCAAGCGGCTCCAGTCTCTCGAGGACTTTGCGATCGTCGCGTCTGACTTGTCAGACAGAGTCGTCGAGATGTTCCGGGACTACCTTCCTGCGCTTCGACGGATCGAGCTGCTCAATTGCCATCGCTTCAGTGGGGACGCGATGATACGCGTGCTGGGTACACGCGATTTTGCTCCGTTGGAAGAGGTGATCATCACGGAGTGCCAGGGATTTACGTCTGAGCATTCTCATATTCTCATGAAGGACATGGGAAGCAGGTTCAGGGAAGACTGACTTGAGTTCTCTGGTCAGTCTGGATCCAGTTCTTGTTTCGTTTTAGGCTTGTTGCTCACACACTTATTCCAACACGTTGACGGATTGGTTTACATTCTTCCCTTCATTCTACGTTACAGCATCCAATGCCAGTCATTCCCTAGTGTCTGATCCCATTCGCGCGCTGCGTTCGCAAACGCGTCTGATCCACACGTCTCACGTCAAGCCCTTTCTCAATAGCCGTACGGCAACAACGATGGCCATCGACACGCGTTATAATGCATCAAACGGCACACGCAGAGTACGCGTTTGATCAACAGTTACTTAAGTACACTGAGTACGCACAGTCACAGACCAAGGATCCAGCCCTTTGTGATCAACCAATGATGTCCAGGCCGTTTGCGATACGCGTTCTCGGCTCGCCCTGGGCTTGCCCAACCTCTTGAAGGCCTCCCTCAAAGCGCCTCCCGCTCTTGTTCCCTCACCACCATGGCTACAGAAGATTCAGAAGTCGCCCCCTTCCCGTTGTGCGACGTCCCCGATGTTCGTCGCGAGCGCGGCAACTATGTCGAAACGTTCTACTGGGAGATGGCTGTGACGCACAATACATACCTGCGTGGTATGAATTCTATTTGGACCAACACACCCAAGGTCATTCCGAGTGATGAACTGTCGTTCGTCGGGTACTGTCGTGTGGTGCGTCCCAGTCGTAGCAGCGTTAGTTTGGGGACTGATGACTTCATTGATTGCTAGTTGACACAAGCAGTCACGGAGCATCATGACATGGAGGAAGAGGTTGTGTTCCCGGTATTAGGCGAGAAGCTGGACATGAAGCACAATATTGAGGAGCACGCGTCGTTCTTGCCTGCGATGCTGGAGTTTGATGGTTATTGCGCGAAGATCCAGGCCGGAATAGAAACCTATGATGCGGCGAACATACGTGAGAAGCTCAAGGCGTTCGGGGATGGGCTAGCGCAGCATCTGTTGGCGGAGGTAAGTGCAACGCTGGACTTTAGGGCTATTCTTTACACGTCTTGTAGATTGACACAATAACACCAGACAAGATGCGTCTAGTCGACAAGCCAGCGCTTGATGCTATGATTGTAGGTATGTGGATGAGTTCGCTGCTCTTTAGTTGAGACGATTTGACATATTTCATTGTCCACAACCAGTCATGAAGAAACGCGTCAAAGCTTCGTCACCGTTGACCGTATTCCCCTTCATCGTGACGCACCATGACTACAGTGCGATTCCTGGTTGGGTATGTGACTGTCGAACACGTTTTGCTGCGTCTAATTTCCGTTATCGTGCTCGTAGCCTCCTGTACCAGGACCGATAATGTGGGTGATGCGCAGAACGCTCTTCCGGTGGAACGAAAGGTGAGTTGATTCTCTGAGAGCAGTTGCGCGGCGAGCTCAAGGATCTCGATATGCAGTATGTGGAAGTTCTCGCCGTTTGACTTGCAAGGCAATTCCCAGGTCTACTCTGGCCTTTGAGCGGTCTCAACAGTTACTATGATTTACTATCCTGTTCACCTCCTTGTACTAGTACTTGTGCCCATGAACTCTGTACCTACGCGTCCTTTTACATACTATTTGATCCAGTCAAGATTGAACTTCAATGTCAGATATGCAGAGGGTTTTTGTCCTTGACCTGGATCGCGCAAGTTGGGAATTGGGATCGATTACTGGTAGATCTGGGGGCCGTTTCGAGTGGAAACTTGTTGGAAATGTTGGCGGACACTTCGTGCGACGGCTCGTGCCTGCAAAGTCAGGTAGCCTCAGTAGTGCCTCAGTGATAGCGTGTGGCGTGCCTGTGACAGCCTCGTGTCTTTGAATGCTGAATTTTGGGCTGACTCTGGAGCTGCTCTGGAGGGTTTTGAGAGGAACCGTCAGGTCACGTTCAGGTCCTGATAGTGTCCCGATGGTGATAAATCCGCGAATTGCTGCGGAATGTCAAATTCATTGAAATTGACTGTCAATCGATTTTTGGACGCGTCGAGCCGGAGCACGTGGGCCCGTGCGACCTTGCCCTCATACCTCGTCATGCCTGGATACCCTGTACGTTCTCCCGCCCTTGGCGTGCTGTGCAATCTTGAAATATGTTGAATTAGCCCTCCTCCCCAAGAGAGCCTACCTTCTCCCCGCTCTATCTACCCAAAGGCAAGCGCCGACCACTTGGCTCAGTATGCAACAGCGATCTCCTCAAGCTCTTGAACCCTGCAACTACAGCCTTTACCGGTATCTCACAACCAGCGGTCCGAAATGTTTCGGACCCTCTTCCTAGGCGACCGTCTAAATTCGCAACGGAACTCGGTGCTGTCATCGGCGCCAAAAGAACGTACTCTTTGACGCGCGATCCTGTGGAATCAGAGCTCTCCTCTTCGCGAGCGTTTACAAATCTCGTTCGAGGACGCCATTCTGGTCGCGCAGTGTCCGTCTCTCGTAGTGCTACTCAGCGCAACCCCCCTCCTCGATCGCTCTCTGTTTCCTCTGATTCGGATCAAGAAAGCATCACGAAAACTCTAACTCATCGCAAAGTGGCGTTACCTATTGGCACCTCCCGTCCCGTTCCACTCTCAACAGATACGCTTACACCGCGATCGCACAAGACTATTCAAGGCCACGTCACCGTTCTTCCATCTCGTTCTTTGCTCGTTGACTTCAGAGAGGGCGAGCGTAGACGCGGTAATCCAGGGAATCAGGTCTTCATTGTCAGCTCTAACGGTTTGTCGGTCCGTGTCTTGCCTTTTTCTTTATACATGCCTTGCTCACCATGAATTGTCTCTCGTTCAGATCAAAGTTTACGATGCGCCACATCTCAGTGCGCCATGTTGTCTTGTCGAACATGTATCAGAATTTCCTATCGCTTCTCTTCCCTCCGTATACTGGAAACAATACAACGACGCAGCTGAACTGATCGATAAAATCAAGCAACGAACTCCAAAGGTTTGAGTGTTGTCCCTTAAGCTGTATTCAATACTCAAATTTAGTAGCTTGTCCTCCATGAACACGATGTCAAGTACACTCTCATGGGAAACGGACCTCAGGCAGATGTCGAACTGCTTTTTCTTTCGCCTTCTGTGGCTCGTGAACGACATGACCTGTCCGAATCAGCTCGAATGCGCCTTAGACTTTCCAGGCAACGGCGAACATTGGAAATTGCCCGCTGCAAGACCGACACGCAAGGGACAGAGTGGAAGAAGAAAACAATATCATCTTTGTCGTCAGACTATCAGGTTCCCTCTTCTGACCTCAAGTCTATGGACTCTGACGAACGCCAGGCTCTTGCTCTTCTGGCAGACTTTCTTCAGATCTGCGACGCATACGAACAGACATTGCATGACGACGCTACTGCGATATACTCTCCTGACGTAGAAGTGGCCGTCGCGAAAGACTACCCCAGTCTTGAGACGCCGTGGCGTTCAAACATCCGATCCCGAATATTGACGTCATCTGCTGCATCGTTGGCCTCGACAGCTGCTCCAAAGCTCTTCGCCTCTCATTTGTCTCGTGAAGTCATCGGCAAGGAAAATTTCTCGACAAATGCAAAAGCTAGTTCTTCGACAAGTCTTTTAACGAATCAGGCGACCATTCCCAGTTGGACCGAAACGGTAGACAGCGTAATGATAAATCAAACTGCCGGTGTCAGCAGTCGCTTCATTCCGTCTGTGGGCTGGTGTATCCGTCAATGCTCCCGCGTATCGCAAGGCGGATACTATAAAATCATGTTCCTTGATGGAGCTGCTTTGGACGTTGACATCGATGAGGAATGGGCTGAGTTGCGAGATCGAAGAGGCTCTGTCACAAGGCAAACGGCTCATCCTTTGACATTGACAATTTCACTGATGTGGTATGTACATTCTACTAGGTACGCTCTTCGTGAGAAACGCATTGACCGAGCTATTGGAGATCGTATGCGGGTATTCCAAGAATTTGTCTCGCTGTTTGAGCTTGACGAGTAGACTAATCTATGTAGACCACTGGCAACCTCTGGACATTCAAGCAGATATGCCATCTCATTTTGCAGCTTATATGACTTCCGTGTGTCTCTGTTGGCGTTCGCATCCTTCCGGGCGTTATCCAACAGAATGTCCATTCTTCCGAATGACGAAACGGAAAAGCAGTGTCACTGTCATGCGGAGCAAATAGCCAGGCACAAGAAGGCTTCATGATCATTGATGATCACCTGGATCTCAATCCGCTAATGCCGACCCGTAGGGTCTCGATGGGTAAAGTCTAAAATTCTAGATAAGTGAGAAAATGGGGGCCCTGATTGTCTTCTCAACAAATTTGAACCCCCAACTTCTTATCGGTTTCAAGCTAAAGAGAAGCAAAACCGAGGCGCTGAATTCGCAGCGTATTGTTCCGATCAGGTAGGTCTTGCGTTTGGTGTGTCATTTGGAATCCGCGATCGAATTTCTTCCAGATTTGTCTTCACTAGACAGAGCCGGACATGCAAATATACGTCCACGATCGCTCATAAGTGCACAGCCACGTATCCGGTTCATTGTTATCCCCCGTGTCCTCTCCCGATATCTCCAACTACAACGTTCCTTCACTTGACTCTTCTTCATCGCCCAACTTTGAGGACCTCTACCCACACCCTACTGTGATGTCGTTTTCCGGATCAGCTCATTCTTCAAACTACTCCTCTTCAAACGACATGGCGTACTCTCATGAAGGGGACTCTGGATATTATCAATCCTATTCATCCAGCACGCCTTGGGGCCACTCCATAAGGACAGCTCAGCAGCAGTATCCACGCGAGGATTCCTGGCAGCATTACACAGGCAGCGGGTACACCGATACTTCGACCCAACCTGTGGCAATGTCTCGGCCTAGAGTCGAACTCGATGGGCTGAAGACAGAGTATCACTCTGCTCCCAGCCCTCTGGGCTACAGCCGCAACATCTTCGACCTCTCCTTCCCCGCCGCCCCTCCGTTACAGCCGCAGGCACCCTACGGCAATCTCCTTGAGTCATACTATTCCTCGTCCCAGCCGCAAACACTGCACGAGCGGTACATCCAGCCATCCGAGTTGTCGCCTCAGGTCTACTCCCGGAGCCCGGATTCTCCGCAATCGGGATGTGACCCGCGTCATGTCTCAGAAGCCCCGCCTGCTCTAGGTCAGAGTGTAGATTCATTCAGGAGCGGAAGTGTGGCGGATGAAGACGACGAGAGCGTTGCGGACGATTCGTACGACGACGATGATGACGACGACGACTATGTGTCAGGTCGCAATAGGCGCACCACTGGCCAGCGCAATGCGCGCCGAAGCGCCGATCGTTACTCGCCGTATGACTACGCCGCTTCCGCATACCTTCCCGACACTTTGGGACTTGCCACACGTACCAGGCGCACCAACTCTGACGCCACGTCTTCGGAATCTTCCACAGCCGCCACGCGCCGCTCTCGCGCGCCAGTCGAACTGGCCGTCCCCGTCCCAATCCCCAACCTCACTAAAAAGTCTCGTGGGCGCTACGTTCCGACAATCGGCCAAGAAGTGAAACGCGCCGCGGACGGGAAGGCGAGAATCCACACATGCATCGTTGCAGGATGCGGGAAATGCTTCGCTCGGGGCGAGCACCTCAAGAGGCATGTTCGCAGCATCCATACGCACGAGAAGCGTGAGTATCTCTGCTTCCCAACGTTGTTATCATGTTCTGATGTTCCTGCGATGCCTAGCGCACAAATGTCCATACCCTGGCTGTGGGAAAGACTTCAGTCGCCACGACAACCTTGGTCAACATATGCGGGTGCATAGAGGTCCTCGGGGTCAGTAATTCTTTCATGTACATCTGACATCTTTCTGTCGTCCATGAACGCCATTTGGATAGGGTTGTAGGTCTAGATGGTATATTATTGTTGTTTTTTATATCAGTCACTCGTTCATCTCTCGCAGGCTGTACTTGTCTTTATAATTGTAAACTATTTGGAATCTGATGTAATCATGGTGTCTCTTGACTTGCCAGGTCCACCCCACAATATGAGAGACTTTCATTGTCATCGCATGTGTACAAGTTCATCGCTTACCCACCAACACACAGCGCCTAAGACTTGTAAGATTAGGATTGAATTATGCAGTCGAGTAAGTACCACAAGTACCACAATCAAACATTTGACGAAGTTGGACTAGGCGATGTTGGAAACCGACTAGTATTTTTTGGCCCTGGCGCATCAGGCGGAAGCGCGACACCGCTTTCCCTGAGCACCCCTTCTTCCGAGTCCGCGTCGAAGATTCCATCCATGTCTTCTCGCTCTAGATCACCCGGCTCTCTTCCCAGCAATCTGCCAACGAGCCAACCTCTGTCATAATCCTGCGAGTCTATCAAAGCACCGCCGCGCAGTTTGATCCTCTGCCTTCCATAATAGACCCACGCGAAGTCGACATAGAGGGCGGTCTGGAGGACACCGAAAGTTATGGAGATGATGTCAAAGACCCCTTCGGCGAAGTAGCGGTATATCCAATTGAGTATGTAGAAGCCACGGTATGAGCCGAGGGCGAGAAGATAGTAAGAATTGATAACGGTTGGGACGTTTGTTTGGCGCAAGAGGACGAGTTGCGGAAGAACGCAGATGGACTCAAGAATGATTGAGAATGTCCAACATATCTAGGTCATGGTTCAGTCAGTTACGGGCAACGGATGGTGGGCGCATCACGAACTTCTCCTCCATAGTGATTGAAAGCAACCCCCCAGCCCCAGACTAGACCTGTTACTGGTGCTGCAGCAATGACACATCCAGCTACAGAGTATGCAGTCATGCCGTATGCCTTGTGGCTTTCGCGCGAGAAAGGGTAGATCTTGATCATAACGAAGAGGATGTAGAAGGACGAAGTGAGGTAGAAGATTTTGACAAAGGTGTTATAGAACGAGACGAAGCTCCAGAAGAGGTCGAGGTAGCGCGTGCAGAATACCAGGGCGTACATGCCCTGCGTCAATGCCGAAATACCTGGAAAGCGTTCAGTCAGCGAGTCGCGATTTGCAGGTATTAAAGACCTTCTGCGCTTTTGTTACGGTGTATGGCCCATATCAAGATACATTTTGAGGAGATATGGGCAAGATCGCCAAGCAGGCGGAAGATGTTCATTTATTGGGTGAGAGTACGGTATGAAGGAGGCGATGCCGAGGCAACGTGTTCCGACAGTGACAGTGATCAAGATGCTGTCCCGAAAGTCGACGGTTGGTCGTGTGACCAAGAATCTCAGAGCAATGTTGTCGGCGATGCAAAGTTAGTTCAAGCAGGCCCAGGCCGTAGTATAGAGTCAGAGTCGCAGGCGGAAGAGAGACGGAAATCGGACCGACATTGGACAAGCAATCCGGAATCATCGGGCCGGTTGGCTGATTGAGAGAATTTTTAGTTGCTGATTTTGCTTCCAACGACGTCGCGTCCTTCTACACGCCAGGTAAGCAGGCTTTATCTTGTGGATAATCGTATTTAACCATCCAGCAGCATGTCTGCACCTCCCCATCGCAAACAAGTTGAGGACGACCTCAAAGCGGGGATCGCCCTGGCTATGCGAGATAACCCAAATCTTACACCCGACGCCGCGCTCACCAAAGTGGCAGAAAAGCTGCTCAAGGACAATCCATTCGTGCCCCCTACCGAAGGATGCCCCATCAACGTTCTTCCTAACGAGATCCTCGCCCACATCTTCTATCTCGGTGTCAAAATGGACGCAGAGGGCCTGTCGGTGCTCGACGAAGATGATGATGACTTTGGGGAGTTTGTCGCAGATGATGAGGATGTCGATGACTCTGAGTCCGACGACCAGATGGACGTCGACGATGATGGGCACGACCATGATGGCCACTGCTGTGATATGGACCATGGTTCTGACGGGAGCTGGGACTCGGACGACGATCCTTACGAACCACCCTTCCAAATCCTCGTCTCCCATGTCTGCAGTCGTTGGCGCGCCGTTGCACTGAACGAGCCCTCGCTGTGGACCACAATCAAATTCGACCCAGACTACTCCCTCGACACGGCAAAGTCCTACATCGAACGGTCGAAGGGTCTTCCTCTCGACATCTTCATCGACGCCTCATTTGACGATGTTGATGCGGAGACGCTTTTTGAAGTGGACCCAGATGCTATGCCCGTTGGCAGCGCAGCCGTGACACCGGTCGCCCAAGAGTCTGAGCCGAGCGAAACGACCGAAGCCAACGCCGAGGGAGCAGAAGGCTTCGTAGTCAGTGATGAATGTCTCTCTAAAGACGATGTCGCGACTATTCTGGATCTTATCATTCCAGAAGCACATCGCTGGCGTCTCCTCGAAGTGCAGACCTCTCATTACGAGACAATGTTCCTCACTTTGACTCGCCTCAAGGAGCTTCCTGCAGCTCCCTTACTTGAGGCTCTACAGCTTTTACAGCGGGATGATGAGATCGACAACCTGGAGACTGGCTACTTCAACCTTCCTGAATTCTCAGAGCCCATGGTGCTTTTCCACGGTAACGCACCGAAGCTCAATTCTCTTGGACTCTGGGGTGTGCACATAGACTGGGATGAATCATTAACCTTCCTGAATGGATTGCGCGATATTGAACTCGCCTATCACTACGACGATGTGCGACCCACTTACGCCACCTTCGCAGCGATGATACAGGCCAGCCCAGATCTCGAAACCCTCTCGTTGTGCGGCTCTGGGCCCTGCGCAGGCCAGTCAGAGCAATGGAAATCTGAGCCCGCAATCTCCATTCCCTCACTGCAGGATCTCGTCCTCGGCCAACACGACCTCGATTACATCGTCCAGCTCTTCCCTCGCCTCCATATACCAAACCTCCGCAGCCTCGTGCTGGACTTTGACAGCGCGGACTACACCGAGCTCATAGAGACCCTCATTCAGCCGCACAACAACGAGAAGAAGAGCGTCCTCCAAGGGCTGGAGCACCTGAAGATCAGCGGTTTGCCGTGCAACAAGGCCGCGGTGCAGAAGTTCCTGCAGGACTTGGGGAATCTCAAGACGCTGAACATCAACTGCATCAGCGATGATGAGATGCAGATCTTTGACGCGTTGGTGGCGTCGGTCAAGGGGGAGGCAGTGTTGTGTCCGGGACTTCAGACGCTCACGACGCGTGGTGTTGAGTCGCACCGCGTACGCACGTTCTTGGACGCGCGGAAAAAGGCCGGCAAGCCGATACCGCGATTGGGCATGTGTCGCCATGATGAGATTGCAAGCAAGGACCAGAGGTGGTTCGATGCAAACCTGGAGGAGTTCGAATTGTTCGATCCTTCGGACTCGGAGGAGGAGATGGTCGAGATTAGCGATGAAGACGAGGAGGACGAGGATATGTAAAATATGGAGTTTGTATTTCTTGAAGACAATTGTTTCAATCATTAGACCCAAAAGTAGTATGTAAGTAGACTCCGACCAGTGTATTGAATATTCGTAGTATTTTCTACGCCATTTAGTTTGTACCACCAGGGTCCTCGAGGTGGCATCGCTCAAGCACGAGGACGTAGTACAGTGCTATATGTGACACTTTAAATTACAGCGACAAACTAGTAAACGAAGGGATATATAGTAGAGACCACACATTGAAACATACACATAGATACCAAAAACACACCGTAGATCGTTGAAAAGATAGCGTTAGATTGCTTGGACATCTACTGGCCCCGTGGATACACGTCGTATCCAATCTGCCGATCCACCGTGATTTTGACACCGTGGTCGTCATCATCCTCCACTTGAACAATCTCTGGCTGATTGGACTCCACAGAGAGAACGCCCTTGTCATCTTTGGCGCTCGCTTCAGACCACTCGCCCTCGCCCTCGCGTTTGGAGCGTATGCCGTCCAAAGTGTACGTGTGCTGGGCTTGGGAAAGATTGGTGGCGCCACCGGAACGAGTCGAGATAACGTGTGTGGTACGGGACGATGCCGTATGTGAAGAAGAACCGGTAGTGAAGGTGCCGCCCTGGACGAGTGATCCCCGGACCGAGAGGATGATACGAAGTGTCATCGAGGTCGTGAGAACCGCAGCCATACTACATATTAGAGTGGGGAATCAGAAAAGACTGCTTTCTGGAAAAGATGTGGAGAACACGCACCTAGTAACTATAGTTTTGACAGGATCGCTGGCACCCGTGGGTTTCATGATGAACAGGAAGAGCATGTTGATCATGTTGATCAACCAGATGGCCTGTAGAAGTCCCGGTGAGAACATCAGATGGTGCAAGTATGCGGGACTACGTACGCCGTACAAATTCAGACCATCGCGGAGCATTAGACGCCAGAGGTTCAGTGGCTTCTGCTGGAGTGAATTGAACGATCGCATCAAAGCCAGGCCGAACTGTTGACAGTCAGAATGCTGATGGTTATACTCGGAGAGTGATACTTACCGAGGCGGTGTACAGCACGGTGGGGAAGAGCCAGTAGATGCCGACCCAATCATGCTTAATACCCGCGATGCAGCCTTGGCCTTCTTCAAGCGGGACAGCTGGATACGGTGTTAGTTGGACACGAGGGAATACGAGAGATCCGCTTACAGCGGTAGAACGCGCAGCAAATGCCTGTAATGACAACTTGGGCGGCAAAGAGGGCAGTCATGCCAGCGAGTATCGTGCGATTCTTGTCATAGATGGCGTGTATCCGAATGACATGGACGGCTGGTGAGAAGTTAATGCATGGGGCGGAACAGCATCCGAGAAGCACTTGCCCGAGGCGGCGGCGAGAAGGATAGCCGTGCAAATGGGTTCAAAGAGATAGAACTTCTGGCAGGACTGCAGGAGAGAGTTGAGCGGAGATTCGAGGTATGAAGTTAGAGGCAATTCTCACAGCTTGAGAGAAGTGAGTATCGAAGAAAGCAACGCCTGTCAAGCGTTAAGTAATGGCAAGTGGGTGATCGGACATGATGAGCGCACCAACGACGGCAAATTCAGCAGGCATGAAGAGGCGCATAAAGTGGAAGAGGATTTTCAGAGTCGGCCAGCCAGGAGATCTGAAAAGCTTCCAAGTCCGGGGCGACAGGACGAGGGTGTCCCATGCTGCAACAGTCAAGGTGCAGACAAAGAAGTACTTGTGCGCGCTCAGGTGGGGCGGCAAGTCCAAGGACGCGGGGAGGTCAAGCGTCGTCGACATGATGGCGATAGAGGGATGCCTTGGCTAGAAGGCTGCCCTTATAATAAGATTTGTTAGCAGCCAATGACATACGGTCCCTTGAGTTGCCTTATGCGGGCTTATCTCCGCTTTGCAGGTTGGCTATGGCGGTACGGGCGGAATTCCCAAGGGCCACCACGGCAGAGTCGTCGGCGAGTTCCAGCAGCAATGGGGTCCAGAGTTCGTCAAGCAGCCTGTATCTGTGCGTGATGGCCTCTGGGGCTGTGCGCTGGCAATGCCTGGCATTGATACTATTTTCAGATTCACCTTCCTGGCGACCCTGTTTCTACTCGTGGTCATCAGTTCATCCATAATCGCAAGGTCGTACAGGCTGCGCGCGCGCTTCCGCAGGGATCAGGATGCGCAGGGTCTCATAAACGACCTGCTGGTCCCACCGAGAGCACGCAGAGGAAAGCCTCGACGGCGCCTGTTGCAAAAACCCAAACTACACGACATCTGGATCTTCCCGGGCGGACTGATCCATCAATGGGGTGCTATGATGGTAAATGGCTATCCAAACATCTCTGAATCACATCTCTGATGCATCTGTCCGCTGGCAGCCTCTCGGGGTGCGAACCATCAAGGATCCCAAACACAGCGCGATTAGAGCAGCCCGGCGCGCCAAGGACCGTCTGGTGGTCTCTAATCTCGGAAACTGTCATTTCGCGCGCTGGGAGTGTTCTGTGGAGCAGCCTCCATTTGACAGGTCGTTGTTGGCAGCCAGTGCCACATCGATGACCAGCGATTTGCGCAAGACAGTTGAAATTCTGGTGTTCATTGCGATGCCCGGTGCACGTCCCTCCGCTGTATCTGTTTCGGAGATTGCAATTGGCACTATTGGATGCAGAGTGGAGGAGGATGACGAGGGGGCTGGGAGCAGTACTACGCAGTTTGAAAAGTAAATGTCTTTCTCTGTGCTGTTGCAGGCTATCGTTGCTTTCTTGATGCTTTCTTGCTATCTAGCTATCTCTTCATTGTATGTAGACACGCTGGATGAACGCTCTCTTTGTTGTCTGCGCCCAATGGGGAACAATGGACGCTTCACGATCACATGGACGGAATAACAAAAAGGAACGAACATTACGTCAGAAGTTACAATTGTGACCTGCAACACCGCTGGCGAGAGCTTGACGGGCTACCTTTCGACCACCATCCACAGGCGATACCACGACGGGGACATATAGCGGTCGGCACCGGTCTGTGCGACAATGTCCTCCGTCAACGCGGCACCCTTTCTCACCGTCTCCTCCATGTACACCCGTCGTCGCCCCGAACGCCCCGACGACGCCGACGACTTTCCCCATGACGAACTCGAGCTCTCCTTTGCCTCCACCGTCTCGCTCAACTCGCCGCCGCGGAGCCACGCCGACCTCACGCCAGACAGCGACTACGGTGTCCCCATGGACATCTCGCCCGCTCCTCCTCGAAAGCTATCCGTAGAAAAGTTCCAGACCCGGCCGCGGGCATCTACGATGGCGGCTCGTATCTTTGGCAGCGATGTCAGCAACAAAGAGCCCTCCAAGCCTGACATTTTCCAGCGCGGGCGCTCTGGTTCTACCCATGGGCTCAAGCACGTTCAACGCCCGTCGCTTCCTACGACATGGCGCATGCCACCGGTATGTAGACATCGCTGTTCTCGCTCTGTGCCCACTGACAGGCAATATTGACGTAGGGTGAGCTGCCATCGCCCATGGACGACGCTATGGATGTCGACACTTCCTTTATCATCGACTCTTTGCCCGTATCTCATTCATCTCCCGTTATACCCCAATCATCGGGCACTACAGTTACGAGCTTTTCTAATCTCTTCTACGAGACAGCGTCTCCCGGAACATTGCTCGCAAGCCCCGTCGATCGCTATTTCCCAAAGCGTCGTTCAACATCGCCGGATCGCGTGCTCGCTTTCGGTCCTGTTGATGCAGGGGAATTGTCATCACCTGGATTACCGTCTCCCTCGGAACGTCTGGTCTCTCGCGCCAGCAGTCAGAAGGGGTACTTCCTCAGTGGCAACGCATCCTCATCTCTCAAGCCTCGTCGTCCATCGCTCATCCCCGCTCGTCGCGATGCCGACGTCGTCAGTGTGCAGTCAGCCTTCCCTACTCTTGAAAGCATAAATTCAGAACGCATCGCCGCCCAGGCGCCGCCTCCAAGACGTGCATTCTCTGCGACATTGGCTGCAGCCTTTGGCGATGACACTTCTTTCGAAGAGCCAGATGGTTCTTCGCCTGCACAAGCTTATGCTCAACGCCAGCAGGCGCGCACCGTCAGGCGCCGGGATGGTACAGACAACTTCTTCCCCAGTACGGGAGCCGCTGCTATGCTCCTGCAGGAGAGCCCTTCTCGCCGTATTACCGGTACAGGTTTGCCTGGATTCGGCGATAATGAACGCGTTGGCAAGATTCTACCCTGTCATTCGGTTCGTGAGGATGGCCTCGTACGAATAACGCCTCAAACGGTATGCCTTTGTTGCACTTCCCGACTGCTATCGTTTCTGACACCTCCCAAAGCTTAATGATCTTATGGACGGTGTCTTCAACGACCGGATTCATGACTTTCACGTTATTGACTGCCGCTTCGACTACGAGTTTCAGGGTGGACATATTCCATGCGCTGTCAACATCAACACACCGACAGCCGTCGAGTCCTTGCTTCTCGGACCTAGCCTAACGAAACCAAAGCCTTCGGTGAGCGGTGACTCGTATCGTAAAACGGTCCTCGTTTTCCACTGTGAATTCAGCATGAAGCGGGCTCCCACTTTGTGAGTCTCTCCTTACTCGAACCATTATCACTCATCTGAATGTCCCCTAAGCGCCAAGCATCTGCGCGCTAAGGACAGATCCATGAATAACGGGGTCTATCCCAAGATTCACTATCCGGAGGTGTACATCCTCGAAGGTGGTTACTGTGGCTATTTCAAAGCCGCGGCAGCGCGCTGCACACCGCAGGCATATGTGACGATGGACGATCCATCGCATGCAGTGTCCCGCCGAGAAGATCTAGACCAATTCCGCAAAGCAAAGTTCGGCCGCCATAAATCCTACGCCTACGGTGACGCCAATAGCCGTCTAACATCCGCTGTCTCCTCGAAAAGGAACAGTGCACCCAGCAATAATGGTCCTGCTCACGTCTTCGCGGCGGGTAACGCTGCTCGGACGCGTCGTTGCGGGCCCACAGGCGCCGCCAGCCTTATGACGCTCGTTGAGGACCACGCTGTCATCGCAGATGACGAAGACACCGATACTGAAGTCGGCGAAAGCAGCCCATGTCCTCGTCCGCCCCAAGGCAAAAAGGGACGCATTCCTTTTGGCCGCGCTGAAACTTACGGCCCCGCCAGAATGCCCTTTTGACCATACAATTCTACCCCCGTGCGCTCGCTATGATTTCTTCAACGGACCACTACGACTCACAACGCTTCGGGACACGGGACTGCTCAATGCACTTCTCATACTGTTCTCCATTTTTACAGGTCGCTTCTTCCCTTCCCCTTCCCCTTTCCCCTCTCCGTTTCCGACTCTGACTCTTCGCATCGCCGCATGTCACCATTCCCTGTTCGATAGGACACCCCGGACACGGCTCAGACACTCACTCAGTGTACCATCCATCTGAACAATATCTTACGGACTTGCATCTATAACATCTTTATCAGGTCATAGCCGGTTTTCCTATACTCGTTTGTCTTCTCCTTCCGCTTCCACTTCCATATGCATTCATCCTCTGTATTTATCAGTTGCATCACTTGTACAGTAAAGTATGATGTTTCGATGCCGCACTGTCCCTTTTTCTTTCTGGCTACGTAGATTCCGACTATCTTAGCGGCGCTATGACATCTAGGATCACGATCTTTGCATGGACCCTCGTTTCTTTATTTATGTAGTCGATGCGCTTTTGGGTTATGTTATGTTGTATGACTGGATGTCTTCGACATTACTCTGGCGTGTGGCGTGAATGGTGAACATGACAGTACTGAAGTCTGGCAGGGCGCCCAGGCATAGATTAGAGCAATGGCCGGGTACTCCAGGTGTACGACTGACTATCATCGAGTCAGGCGTTCTTGGTACAGGCAGGCGAATGGAGACGGTCCTTTCGAGGTTCATCGATGCACATCCTTTGCTTCGCTTGGCTTCTTGAGCTTCGATCTGCTTCAATCTTTGTCTCGTGGATGATACTATGCATATGTACACTGACAGCATGATCTTATTGTACTAATCAGTGACGACCATCAAGTCGAGAATCAGCTGAAGCATAACATCTGGCTGTTGGAAGTACGCCAGCGTCAGGGCAGGATTCATCTTGTTCAGTTGTTCGTAGTATCGCGGAGCTATATGGCCAAGGAGCTCTTCTTTAAGACTGAATTGACGTATTCAGTATGGACACAGACTGTGTTGCGAAGGACCTCACCAGCCCGAGCGTGCCTGCAGCAGCTGAATGGCCTCCGTTTTCAGGAGTTCCAAGACACCCTTGGCATCCTGCTGAATGCAATAACTGAATTGATCTACTGCGAAAGGTTTCATCTCCAACACGGTGCTGCTCCTTTTATATTCCACCTTCCAACAGTTCGCCTCCAGGACAAGGGACGAGGGAGTGCAAGATGGAACAGGAGGTAACTTGATGACTAGACACTTGGAGTCGCCAATCCAGCGAAGTCCTGTGTGGAATTCTGAGGTTGGTTTCGTCACTTCGTATGTCGGGATCCAGTCGTACAACTTCCAACCGCGGGAGGTGTACTTGTCACGACCGGCGTCTTGACCGCTCCCGTTTGTAGTGATGTTTAGCGCGGTCTTCTTCTTGAACGTCGCACGAGGGTAAAACGAGTAGGCGCGATCGTGCGAGATGATGTTCATGGGTGCAGCTAGAGGAATGTCAATCAGAGGTGCTAGCTAGATCACAGTGAGAGGTAAGGCATTACTGCAATGGAAGGAAAGAATGATTTCGATAGGTGTGCCTCGCGCGGTGATGAGCTGAACTTTCTTGCCGTCGCGCTCAAAATCATACACATCGGCGATGCCGCGGAAGTTGTAGCCCTCTTCTCGAAAGGCGTCTAGTTCCGCTTTTTTGCGATGGGCCAGCTCGTAAAAGGTATCGCCTCTTTCTAGCTGTGTCTCGCGCGCGTTGAATGTGTAGCCCATGGCAAACAGCAGGTTTCCGACGGCCGCGCCATGCTGGTACTCTGCATATATATCAAGGTCTGAATCTGGGATGTTGAGCTTGTTTTCGATGAATTGGACGGCACTAGATCCAGATATGAGGACCCCGTGTTCTGCCTGGAGCCGTCGAAACGCGTCGACTTCGCCTTCATTTGGGAAGAACGTGCGCAAAAGCGTGTAAAGGTTGAGACGATGGTAGGTCTCGCAATTTTCGCGCCATTTCTTCGAGACCTGGGAAGCACGCGCCATATCAACTGCGTTGAGGTGCTGGAATATATTCGGGAATAGGTCAAGGGGCCTGTGCGAATGATTAACGAAGGACTTGATGATGTGAAGATTATGGAAGCTTGCAGGTCTGGTAGAGTGCGCCCCCGCCGTTCCCCACGACATGAACAATTCCAGTTATGGCATGAGTAGATGGTGGACATTTGGAGAACAATTAGCAACTCTTCGAGGCGTGTCCTGAGCGCGTCGTCAAAGCTGCAACCGCGTGATGCTTACATACTCGAGTCCTCAAAGACCTGTCGGCCGTTGCCGATGTTTCCTTGTAACTTCTAACCGCCGCGCACGGCGCCGCCTCCGCCATCTTCTCTAGCATCACACGCCCTTTTCTCTTAAAGTTCTGCACCACGTATCACCGGCGAACTGAATGGCTGACTGTATTTGGCCCGGTGCTTCAGAAGTCGACGAAATGATCACGGGTTGGTGCAGCTGGTGTCCTATCTGCCACTCCTGCCAGGCATCTCGCAACGAACAGCTGGAATGCAACACTCCCGCACAGATGAACTGCCGAAGCCTGGCTCGCAACTTCTACTCCATTGCAATGCTCCTTCTATCATATCAGTGCCTTACCCGACAACAGCAACACGCCATACATACTCGGGTGCCTCTGGGCTTCATCAACAAAAATAGCGTAAATCTCTCACATCTTCGCTCATTACCATCCAGAGTCATGATATGCTCCTGTCAATAGTCTGCGATTTTGATAGTAGACCGCGGGAATGCTCGATCTTCGCTTGGACATGCAAACGCCAGAGGAAGCATAAATACGACTGCCCTATCCTCAGCTCATTACTAGCTCTCTTCTGCTCCTCAAGATGTCAACTGCATCGGTATCGGCGACCACCGAAGCCGCGACTCTGTTCGTCTTCCTCATCTTTCGGCACCGTCCGTCTGATGCACTCAACATCATCGCAGGTTTCTCCGGATGTGCATCCAGTGCTCCAGCATAGGTGGGGTCTTTCCGATGGGAAACAAGTGATACTCAGATCATCACACAGCACTTATCTGGTACGACTACCTCCTCACGTTCGACCGGGAGATCCGGTATATCTGGCAACAGAAACTTCGAATTTCAACGGCTTTCTACTTCTTGTGCCGCTTTGCGTTGGTGGTCAACACGGTTTATCTGTTCATATTGCTCAACATGCTTGGACCTCAGTAAGGACTTGAAACGCCTCTAATCCTGATGTTCTCAACTGCAACAGTGTGGATCAAATCTTCATCGTCTTTGATCTCGCTAGTGTTTTTGCTCGTGCAGCAATCATAGGTAAGCTTCAGTGGTATGTCGGACTGCCTAGCGTATGACATAGACACCAGCCACTCTGACAATGAGAACCTTTGCGGTCTGGAACCGCAACAAGATCGTCCTCTACTTTCTGAGTTCTCTCGGCACAGCCTGCGTGATCGTTGACTTTGTATGTGCCCAGTCCTTTACCTGGTCAACTACTCAATCAATCTAACATTTGTCACACAGCTGGATTTGACTGGAATCCATTACTCAAATCCGAACTTGCATTTGCTGTAAGTATCTGTGATTAGACGACATGCTCAGATTGTTCATTCCTTTCAGGAGTATGACCAAAAACCAGAGCTGGCGGACCACCACTAACGTGTATATTCATCAGTATCGACACTGCTTGGTTACCTGATGGTCTCATTCGAAACATTGACAGCTGTCTTGACCATATTTCGGACATTTCAAGCTGTGAAAGTCGGAGGCAATTGGCAGTCTCAAAGAGACGGCCTCACCTTTCTCCTCATGGAACAAGGTCTGGTATTATCCATTTCATTCCTGCGACAGAATCTCACAGTCCAACGGCACTGTTACAGGTGTACTATATTATATGTTAGTGATGGCATGACGCTATGCATCAATGCATGCTGAACGCCGAACCTCCAGTGTCATGTCTATAATCACCAGCTTGGCTACGGCAAGCAACTACGTACGGCCTTTCTTCAGTTCTTGGAGAGTTCTATCGATCGTTAACCCTCGAATTTTTCGACAGCTGGAGGCCGGCTTTCTGACCCGCCTCTTCAGCGCCTTGGTGCTGCCGTATGTTGAGCCTTTTGATGTGATTTGGTGACGATATCTGATGAACATCCCAGCGTCTCCGGAATGCTCACAGCCCGGTTTCTGCTTTACCTTCGGGAATGGGAGGTCTCTCATGTCACAGAGCTCGGCGCGAATGATAAGCCCCACTCTGCGATACGATTCGGGCGAACGTCTGTGACCTCGACGATCTTCTCCATGGATGATTTCGGTCAGGATCCCGTTCGTGTTCAGAGGGAGAGAATCATTGCCACCACAGCTCAGACCAGGCCAGTGGCTAGTACTAGTCGAATCTAAGAGTCGTTTACGAGTTGGTAGCCGTCTGCATCTCTTGATGATTCGTTCTGTTGAAGGGCCTGCTCATTCCTCATCATCGCGGAACACATGCCAGTCATGTAGTCGCGCGATCTGGGCTCCAGTTATCTAGACTTTGTAACAGTGAACCGCCAAAATCCTAATCTGTAGCTGACCAGAGAGGCGAGGGTTCTAGTGAACAGCTATGAGTCGGCGTCCAATTCTTCGTAACCAACGGCGGCGTGTTTGTCATAGGCAGGAGGCAACGCTTCAGGAGCTCACAGCGCAGGGATTGGTCTATAGCTTCAGCCGCGAAGACGGTGAAGAGTTATCTGGGGCCGCTAGCGTGTGGTCCACTGTAAATCTTGACAGCCTTGCAAAACTCTGTCGAATGCGTCGTTCTGACGGCATCAATGCAGCTACTCGAGACAGTGTACACTGGCAAAGGTCCTCTCATCTCGCCGTTTTATTTAGTCATCATCATATGGCCGAGTTGAGCTACTGGCTGTTACTGAGGCAGAGTATGGAAGAGGACGCAATGATGCCTTGTCTGCCCCTCCCATTAATCAGCCTCCTTGGGCTACCGTGGTTCCAGTAATGAGTCCATCGTTACAGACAAAGGCATGAGATCTCTGGATTAAGGGATCTGACTGCCAGTGAGCTCGCAGATTCCGACGAAGTCGGCCTGGACCCGGACAGTGTGCGCTCATTTGGAGAACAGGTCCAATGAGAATACTGCATGATAGCTCGGACTGTGGCCTCGAGAGCTCGATTTCAGGAGGGTCCTCTGCGTAACGAATATGTCCCGAGGGCACTTGCAGTCTCCCATTGCCTGCCGGCTGTCAATATTTCGATGCCGGCTGCCGCAAGCGAGACTGCGAATGGCCGGCCAGCTCGCGTGGCCTCATGAAGTGACGACGTTCAACTTCCAAGCCTAGGGATCTCAGACCTCGATTTTACAGACCTCCAGCACAAGACTGCCAGATGGCTGGCAGACGTGTCCTTTCGCAAGTGAACAGATCGGAACCTCGTAGTCTGACTCTGAGAACGAGACAAGCACCTCGTGTTTCTCGTCTCGGCCGTTGCCGTCTACCTTGTCAGTAACTACTAACTACTAACCGCCTCCGCCATCTGTTTGGTGATTACACACCGCCTTTCTTTTAGAGTTCTGCACCATGCATTGTCTTCCTTCTCCAACCGATTGAATAGCTGACTGTGTATCTGGAATTGGAGCTGCAGAAGTTGACGAAATGATCATGCGATCCAGACAGAATCCAGATACGGGGGTCTATTTGTCCCGGTCGCAACGAAACAGGTGGAATCCCGGCCAACTACCTCAATGCGAAAAGATGAACTGCCACAGCATGGTACGCGACCTGCAGTTCGTTGTAGTCACCTCCATCACATCACGAACGAACCACTGCCATCTCACAGAGCCCCTTGAACCGGTACGCGGCAATATTAGCAGCATTACATTGTTCGAAGCCTCTGGAGCTCCATCAACGACAATCGCGTAAACCTCCCACATCTGCGCACATCACCATTCAGATTCATGATACGCAACTGTCCAACTCCCGCGATCATGACGGTAGGCCACGAACGTGAAGGTGGTTGCTGAATTGGACAGCCAAGTGCTGGATGAAGCATAAATACGCTTGCCCAGTCTTAGGCCCATTGTCAGTTCTCTTTATCCTGTCGAAATGTCATCTGGGCCAGAATCAGCGATTAACGAAGCGTCGACTCTGTTCGTCTTCCTTGTCCTTCACTGTTGGGCTGTCTCACTTAGTACGCCGTGAAAGCATCCTTCGGTTGTGCATTCAGTGTTCTAGCATTGGTAAGTTTCGCCAAGCTTATTATACCAGGTCCAGGTCATACTCACATCTTTCTGAGCACTTATCTGGTATGACTACCTCCTCACCTTCGACAAGGAAATTCGCTACATGTGGCAACAAAAAATTCGAGTCTCGACACTCTTCTATTTTCTTTGTCGCTACGCATTGATCGTCAATGTGGCCTATCTTTTTAAGTTGCTCAACAAACTTGGACCCCAGTGAGAACATCATGGAATCCCTTCAGTCTAGCATACTCACTGGCAACTGGGACAGTGTGGACCAAATCTTCATCCTCCTTGATCTTTCTAGTGTCTTTGCACGTGCTGCAGTCATAGGTAAGTCTTGGTGATGCATTGTACTGCTCAGCATCTCTAACAGACACCAGCCACCCTCACAATGAGAACCTTTGCTGTCTGGAATCGGAGCAAAATCATCCTCTACTTGTTGAGCACTCTCGGTGCATCCTGCGTTGTCGTTGACATTGTACGCGATCTTCCAAGACGTCTGTTTCATTATTGCTTACCTTCAAAAAAGCTGGATCTGTCCGGTATCCAGTACCCAAATCCAAACACGCATTTGATGTGAGTATTCGGGAAACCCGCACGGGCTGTTCCCATAATGCATTGCTCATGTCTTCCAGAAGTATGAAATGACTCGACTGGCCAAATGACCACTGACATAGCACCTGTTCTTCAGTAGCAACACTGCTTGGCTACCAGATGGTCGTGTTCGAAGCTCTGGTCGCTGTCTTGACTATATTCCGGACCTATCAAGCTGTGAAAGTCGGAGGAGATTGGCAATCTCAGAAAGACGGTCTTACCTTTCTCCTCATGGAACAGGGTATGTAATTATCATTGTAGTCCCGCAACAGTACCTCACAAATTAGCGGCGCTATTACAGGTGTGCTATATTATGTGTCAGTGCGCGATTGACACGCATTGAGGAATGAAGCTTGCTCACAGTTAACTTCCCAGTGTCATGTCAATACTTACCAGCTTAGCTACAGCGAGCAACTACGTACGTCCCTGCCGATCGACGAATGATCTCGAGTGACGGATCTTCACAGATGGAGTCAGGTTTTCTGACCCGCCTCTTCAGTGCCCTCGTGCTTCCGTATGTTTGTCCCTATGATGGGATTCGGTGACGATATCTGATGAAATTTTGGCAGTATCTCCGGGATGCTCACAGCCCGGTTCCTGCTGTACCTTCGGGCATGGGAAGTCTCTCATGTCACAGAGCTCGGTGCAGATGAGAAGCCACGCTCTGCCATACGGTTTGGGCGAACGTCCATGACCTCGACGATACTCTCAATGGATGATTTTGGCCAAGATCCCGTTCGCCTTCAGAGGGAGAGGGTCGTTGCCACCGCAGCTCAAACTGGACCCGTGGCTAGTACCAGTCGAATTTAGAGTGTGTCCAGAAGCTTATAACAGATCTGCATGTCTGTAAACATACGTTACACCGATTGATGATCATTTCTCTTCTACCTGCATGCTGTGACTTCAAAGGATCACCGATCAGGACCTTGTCACTTGAAGTCGCGTGGACGGTTAGAAGAGACCAATTCCTCATCCAGCCTGATTGCGAAGGCCTAACGCTGCTCGCAGTAAGCCAATCCAAGAATCGTGGGCCGATAAACGGCGGGAGGCCATTTTGGCGTTCCAAAGACGGTATTTCGACGTCCGTCGCGATTACTTCGAGGTTGTCGTAGGCGTGGTTCCGCGTTCAAGCAGCGATCTGAGACGGTTTGGAGATGGTGATACAAAAGAGAAGTTCTTCTGAGCTGGTCTGTCCTTCACTACTAAGCTCTTACAAACCAAGCTTCATCACAAGATAATAAACACACACGCTACTTTCACAGAAATACTTAGACGAGCTACTGAAACGGAAATGGAGTATGGTACCTTACTTACAACGCCATCCTTCACCCGGCGATCAGATACCCTGGGCCACTGTCGCTCCAGGATACCATGCCTGTCCATCATTGCAGACCTCCAGTACAGATTTGTCGGACGACTGGTAGTATACGCGAAGATGTTGTCCGTCGTCCCAATGGGTTGCCACAAACTTGGCATCAGACACCAACGGACCTACAACCTTGTTAGCGTAGCCCCATTCACCTTTGTATGGCATTTGAACAATCTCCCGCTGCCTGTTCAACCAGTACACCTGGAGCTCGACTTTGCTGCCGCTGTCAGTCCATTCGAGGGCTCTGATTGTAGTGCGACCGGGCGCCTTTCCCGGATTGAAAGTTCCTACGACCAAAGTCAGCCGAAGACGGGTCACGTTGAGCAAAACCAAATACTTGCCTGGAAGCCATGTGTCACGACTTTTGCAATGCTCAAGCAGAGTCAAATCGGCCGCCTGGTAGTAAATCCGGAATTGCAGTCCTTCATGGAACGCTACAGCGGCAATACTGGTACCACTCAGTGCATGTGGTAAAGTGGTCCCGCGATGCCAGGACCCATCATAGCATAACTCCTTGATCTCGGTCGAGTTCGACTCTGATGATAGAGGTCAGATGTGTCTGAGTCTTGGTTGGCACCTATTCACCTTGACAATAGACGCGGATATGCAGTTTACCACTGTTGTCACTGTATTGAAACGCCGCGATGGAGGTGTTCGCAGCCGCTTGGATGTTCATATTGTTTAATGCTCCGGGAGTCCATTTCCCCACGGTCGCGGAATAGCAATATTCCTGGAGCTTGTCCTCCTTGTTGAGATAGTACAAGCGAAGCTAGGGAGACCAGTTATCAGATAGAGTCATACAACTTCTCTGAGATAATTAAACTCACCGCGTCTCCACCAGCCCAACTGATGGCTGCGAGTGGCGTAGATGGCTTAGCTTCAAAGAGGGCAGCGCCGCTGTTGGCATCAGACCACTCGCCCTCAATATCGTGCGAGCTCTCCAGAATTCCAAGATTTGTGTCCTGATAGTATACGCGAGTGCTCTGAGTGCCTGGGTTAGTGACAGCAAAGTCGGTTCCGGGGACGATCTTAGGTGGACCGTCAATGGTAATGGGATAGTTCCACCACTTGCTCAGTTTGCACTCAGCAGCCGTGCTCCAGAACCACCAGTCCGTCTTAAATTCGCGGATCTTGCGATTCTTAATGATACTTCGCCGCTTTGAATCGAACGTGAAGAGAGTTGTGAGGAGCTGGTCGCCTCGCGCAGATTCTAGCGTGGGCGCAATGGTCCAGGCCTGATAGCTGGTGGGGGGCGGCACGCTCTTCGTCTTGTGAGCGGTGTAGACCTCGTTGGCAGACAGCTGGACGGCGGCGACACATCGCTTGCTGTTCTCAGCGTCGACGTTGTCGAGTGCCCGCTTGTCTCCAAAAGCGACCCATGAATGACCGGCAGGGTCCCGGACTGACAAGCCGATGGCGCTGTCTTCATCATGCATGTACTGCGCGCGAATGAATAGGACAAGCCGGAATATCCGCTTCACAATGACATACCTTTGCACATGCATCGGCCGTGAGGTCCTTACCCGAATGCAAAAGCCTTCTGGGCGTCCGCATATGTCCTGAAGAGAAAGAATCCTCGAGGAAATGGTCGGCAAATGCGCTGAGGGTGTATGCGTGTTCCAGATCTCCATCAACCGCTGTCTGGAGAGCTACAGCATGCCCGATATCATACACAATGCGCGCATCGTCACCAAAATGGTCCCAGTTGATTTGTGCAAGTCCGAGGTACCCAGGGATGCCTGACCGTCCGAAAGTTATGGCCTCCAACTTTACGCTGACATCATCTAACTTGCTATAGGCGATCGAAGGGTCCTGGTGATTCTTCAGGGCTTTGTTGACAGCGTCAACCTCTGCTTGCAGAACGGCTAGAATGTCCTGCGCTTCCTTCGGCTGGCGAGGGCCGCCATCGGCTAGGGTGTGATATGCTGCAAGGAATCGCTGCGCCTTATCCTGAGCGTTTCCTCCATCGCTAATTGGATCGTAGGTTCCGTAAAAGTCTCCAGCAAGACCGTTGATCTCCCCATAGGTGACCTCCAGTCCGTTCGAGAGACGGAATTTGTGGTCGATGGCAGGAACTTGCCGACCGTCGGTCAGAGTGAGCGTGATGGCATCGCCAATAAAGCTATGCTCCGCAAACTCAAAACCTGGCGGGTTGTTGTGAGTCAGATCGCCAGACACACATAGGTGCGAGTACAAACCCAGCATGTCCTTCTTCAGCGGTTTGTTGGACAGTGGCACGGGTACAACGGTGCGACCAAAGGCAACGTCCGTGATGAGATCGAAAGACGATGCATTCGGAGCAGCTTCAGACGTGTGTTCCATCAGTGGCAAGTGCAAAAGTAGAGTGGAGATTTGTGGAGCCAGACCACTGAGAGCTCTCTTAAGTAGAGCAACATTGAGTTGTTTGTCCCAATTATCATCCGCGCTCTGGAAGTGTCGAAAAAGAGAAGTTGCTTGCGGAGAAGGACATGCTGAGTGGAATTGGCACTGATAGACAGCTTGGTTGTGGGGTGCGCGTCAAATTTAGGTAACAACAGGCATCACGATATGTCCGGCCATCAACAAGTACTCTCGAGAGCTAGCTTGGGAAGGGACACTTGTTGGATGGTATATGATAATCCGGCGATGAGGACTCCGGACGGCTGTCATCCTGATCTGGGGCAACGTTAGCGTAAGACAAGAGCCTGAGATGCTGGAGTGTGCTGGAGATAAAGGCGGACTTGACACGTAGAAGACGGAAGATAAGGTCGCACTGGCATGAGCTTCAAGCTAAGAAGGGCTGCTGTGACGAAACTGCTGACTGAATGAGATCGTGAGTAATGCATCTCCAAGACATGCCGGGCAAGACATCAGACCAGCTGATTGGCGCGACAACGAGGACAAAGAGTAGGCAAGTTAGTGTATTGACCGCACAGTAAGTAGTAGTCCTGCAGGCTCGAAGGTCAAGGGGCCTTGAGACGTGAGTAGAGTTGAATGACTCGAGTTCGTCACCGGAGAAAGCTGGCTTCTCCGACCAGGAGCGCCGCTTGGCCTGCATGGCGAAGGCGAGCGAAGGTGGCGTTGAAGATTGGAGTTGTGGTCGTTGGTCAAGTTACGTATAAGTACCAAATTAGGAAGTCGGATGACTCGGATCGAACGTCCAAATTTTGGGGAGGTCCATCCCTCGATTACATAGGGCACGGAGTTTATCCTTGTTTGGTTGCTCTGCCATCTCGCGAATGAAATTGGCCATCAACCTGACCATCTCCCAACACTACATTTCACTGATTTTTCAGTGCCAATTGCCGTATTTTTTCACCCATCAGGGATCGTTACGGACGGTTTTTTATTGTAGTGTGAATATCAAAAGTGAGATGTCTGATCTAGAGATCAGGGGCACTTACTGTGTATCCACCGGTAACGAATCCTGCTCATATGTGATCGGATACGCTGTACAAAGTTTCAGGGCAATTGGAGATGTGGTGAGCTTGGAATGTTTTTCTGCGGATTGTCACGATCTGGCGCAATGAACTCTGTGACACTGTGTGACACAGGACCTTGCAGTGCGAGCAATTTGCCAATAGAACACAGGTTCTCGTCTGCTCCTGGACTTATTCACTTGTAAACAAACAGAATCAATGTATTTCTCTGCTTGATAGCCTTTCGCTATGCCACAAACATCTCAGAGCTTCCCCAATCCGAAGGTCTTCTGCTTGAGAGCCTTGCGTCAGGAATTGTGTGGCTGTGTAGGTGACTAAGCCGCCGCGCTCAAACCGACGAGTGGACCTCCCCATGGACCGTCCAATGACCGTCAATATTTCAATGGCCAAGGGCACGTGCGCATTACAATCAAGTCAATGCTCGAACGCTCTTGAGGGGCAATCATAGTGATCAGTGCATAGTCTAGCGTGCACCGCCAATATAACTTTCTACTATACTATGCTAGAGTCTAGCTCTTCTCTATGTGACAGTCCATAATCTATAATATCTATCTAACAATCACTGGCGATCGTCGCGAACACCATGCAAGGGCGTCATGAGCATTTCAAACATCGTCAGGATCTTCGCAATACTCATTCCCCTTGCAGTCCACAACTTCAACAAGATCAACCCATATAGCTGAAACTTGTTGTCGTCGACACCCAACGCGTTCCGCAGGACCAAGCACACATGCAGGAGGAAAGTCGGATATGAACCGTGCGATTCCAAACCCTCCTGGGCGTATAGCTGAAGTCCATGTTCGACTTCCTCCAGCAATTTCTGCTTGGGCATCAAGGTCTCTCCTGCACGGACCCATTCGTTTAGGCGCATAGACAGCCGCGATGGGTCAAACTCGGTCTGCAGCGTCGTTCGACGCGTGTCGGAAGCGTCAGCATCAGTACAACACTGGCATTGGCACTGAAAGCCATAGTCGGCAGATAAGTGTGCTCGTCTTGATGAACTGGACTCCCAAGTACCACCGTAATAGCTGGTGGTAATCTCGTCTCCCTCGATGATGTCTCTGACTGCATAGAGACGCATCGAGAACGAGGATAGATCGAAGTAACGCGTAGAATTCGGACCGCAACTACGCGTGTAGATGAGTACATTGAGATAGCTACCAAACCTGGAGCTGACCTGTGATTGACGCGAGATAGATTTGGGAAGACGCCCGAATACGCGCCAGCATGGCCTTCGATGCCTGCAAAGGTGTCAGTTGTGATAAACTTATACTGTAAACACAAAAGCCCATGGACATACCAGGCTCTCTCAGCCCATCCACACAGTAGCCATTCGTCCTTAGAACTCCCAAGAACGGACCACTGCCATCCTTGTGATGCCAATTGGCCAGTCCCAGGTACTGGTTCCTCTGCTGACTGTTCATACTCGAGCAAAGAGACTCCAGTTCACGTTCGGCATCCAGGAGAGGCGACCGGTTCTTGCTGTTGAGCGTTCGCGGTTTACACGGCATCTCAGCCGGAACGATGATCAGGGCGCGCTCCGACAGAATCAGTTCGCCTTGTTGGATGGCGCGACTTGCAAAGAGGCCGAAACCCCCCAGAGGTGAGGGCTCGACGCGATGAGCGATGGTGGCAGGCAGGGCGGGATCCTGGAGATTGTGGGGAATGGTTTGTCTCACGGACGAAGACATCAGACAATGTGTTGGACCGTGGACTGTGGCGTCCCCTGTGGCGGCGACAGAAAACGTCTGCACCGGGATGTTGTTGTGGTCATCTCGTGGGAGCGGCATGAAAAGATATGAGGCGTAGAGAAGTAGGAGTAGCAGACTCAACAGCTCGATGGTGAGAGGAAAATGAGGCGCAAAATTTCTTTTGTAGCGCGGAGTCGATGCGAGGTCTAGAATTGATCGCTGGAGCGCTGTGAAAGGGCGGTGTGCATGGCGTCGGCATCGAGGTCAAGGCTAGAGCCATCTCCCGCGCCAGCAGCGCATGTTTGTGGACATGTAGACGTCAAGACAACGCTATGTTCGAGACAAGCTGCTTCACAATTACACGCTGATGGAAAGGCTTTACTTGAGAAACCCCGAGGGGGCGAGGAGACAGAGCTTTCAAAATTCGTATCGATTGCAGAGGTCACTGGGGCACACGCTCACAGACCGAAAAAGTCCTCGACGCTGTGTCAACTGTCGAACATCGTGATGGAGAAGAGTAAAAATCTGTGCGGCAAACGCCGCTCCGATACATAGCAGGATCTTACCACCACCACCGTCATACCCGTACCCTTCAGATACTTGCCACGATGAATAGGTGCGTCGTAATGTATCGGAAATCCTGTCGATACTAATACATAGGGCAATAGAGGTCCAATAATCCTGGTGCGCACACCCATCAACCACAAAACTCTGATTCTTCTGACCTCGACAATATTATCGTCAGACTATAGATGAAGCCGAGGTACGGTATCCTAGGCCTCTTGTTAAGTTACTGCCCGGGCACTGAATCAGTCTCGACTCTAGTACCTCCTAGACCAGATTGTTCGTGTCCTGGATCACAGGCCATTAATTCCCGTTACTTAATAGACAACACACAGCCTCCTCCGTCCTCCGATGATGACGAGCTGATCAAGAAGCTCCGCCGTAGACTACAGGATCTATTGACCGATTTACGAAGCGGGGCAGAGGGCGTAGTTACCCAGAGCTAGACACAAACACCCAGAGTATCAAATCGACGCCACACAACCACGTCACTGCACTAATTCCATATTCGCCATCCGACAAATATCATGCGATGGGTTCCTTGTCCGCACGACGATCTTCCGATCGTTTCCGTGTAATCTGAAAGGTCAATCAGCAAGGTAGGGTCGAGACTGGAGACAAAGTACGAACCGCCGCGATTGTTGTGCGAGCTGGACGTATTTGCTAAGTGGCACATTGCCAAGAGCAAACCCTTCGCCGCGCATCAGAGAAAAATGACCCGTTGTGACATAGCCAATGATTGAGGACGATGGAGGGATGGGCGAGCGTGTCTACAAAGATTATGAGCGAACCGAATCCATGTTGGTCGAAAGTGCTCACGGCAGATTCCTCATCATCATCAACGTCCATCGCCTTCTCCGCTTCGCTCTTCTTGATGTCCTTCTCCCAAGTCACAGCCTCCTCATCTGACATCGCATACAGCATGGCCATGTCTTCAGGAGACCCCCTCCCATGCATCTTGATCCTAACTCCCACCAAAGCGCCCTCTAACAGTCGCGGGTCAGTCAATGGATCCAAGAACCTCTTGGCTCTCAAGGCGTTAATCTCAGCCTGCAAGATTGTTCCAGGATTGGTCGAGGTCAACAATTTGCCGACGATGACACGGACGTCCTGCCCACACAACAGCCACGTCGGCACGCTCTCAGTCTCCGCGCTCATCTCCACTTCCTCACGCTGTGTGGACACCGCACCCTCATCTCCCTTATCCTTCTTTAAATCCATCACAACCTCCCAATCCGGCCTCCACGCACTCCTCGTATCCAGCTTCTTGAAATTTGGTCTCTTAGCAGGCGGTTTCCTCTCCCACTCCTCCTTCGCCTCCCGCTCCGTCTCTTCCGCATAATCATCATACGCATCCGTGAACGGAAAATCCCTTGGGAAGTACGGAACCCCTGCTTCGAACGCTTGCGTTTGGCATTCACGTTGTCCACCTACGCGCGTGCCAGTGTATATGAGCGAGGACCAGAACGCCATAGACCAGCCGGAAGGAATGATGAGCGTCCAGCCATGCAGAGATTCGGCGTTGCAGCCGGGATACTCAAGGGAGCGCTGAATGAGGAGGACGGGCACGCGGTCGTCCTGCCGCAGCGCAGTGAGCTTCGTACCCGGAATGAGATTCTTCTCGCGCCGCTCGTCCAGGTCCTTCTTCTTGAACTTGGGCGCCTTGCGCTGCAATTCGTCCCACATACCGCTATGCGCTAGCTTCGCGTTTGGCAATGTTGCGAATGTGCGGGGAGTCTTGGAAGACGGTTTAGCGTTGGAGGGTGGGAACCTAGTTTCATCAAGTATGAGAACAAGAGCGGGGGTGGACAGATGACCTCACTTCAGACGAGGATCGTTAACAGTGAACCCGATAACCATGCCTCTGGGTACAGAAGACGAGGATTGAAGATCGGCTAATGACGCCCAAAACTGTAGACACATCAGACCGAGATCAATCTGAAGCATTCGAAGCCGACCTCTTTGAATTCTGCACGCTCATCAGCAGCGACGGGCTGTAGTGCACCTTTAAGAACCTGGCTAGATTTGGGGCCCATGATATCGAAGATATTGACTTTTCCCTTCATATCGACAATGTCAACATCAATCTGCTCTTGAGATGAGGAGCCGTTCTTGAATGCGTCCAACACAGATGAAGCCGAGTCCTGGAGGGTATCGAAGATCTGATCATGTACTGCAGGATGTGCTCGGATCCACAAGACTCGCTTGTCGTTCGCCTTTTCCTTGCCTTTGGAGTTCTTGAGGGCCTCGGGGTCCACCTGAGGTGCTAGCACGGTGGGAGGCTGCCACATGATTGTTACAGGCGCAATCAAACCGAAGGGATAGGCCTTGAACTTGTAGAATAGAGTTTGGGTAGTCCTTGCACCAGTGGCGACGCTGCGAAAACTCAGTATTGAGTCTTCAAGATCACAAGAGAAGCCAACCGAGGGAGACCAGGATTGACGTCTTGTGGGGAACAGCAGTTGTCCAATATCAGTCTGAGCACATTGAGTGGGCCAGATACCTCGATGATGGATTGGTAGGACGCGTCGTGAATAATTGAGCCATGGACTGCGGCGCGGTGGGAGGGCCGGAAGGCTTTCTCTGAGGGATGCATTGCGATCCTATAGCCCCATTTCGTCTCCATCTTCATGCGTTTGGCATGCCATATATGGGTCTCCAGCCATGTCTTGTCTCCTACAGAGAGTATCATGAGAATATATCGACTCTCCGAGTAAGCACTGGCGTACGTTGGCGTTTGAGGAAGTCATCTGTTCGTGATGTTTGCTGAGTCTTGCCGCGCTTGGACTTGTGCTTTACAGTAGTTTTCTTGATGTCCATCTAAACACGCGTTAAGATTTGCTGGTTATTACAGATGAGGCAGGAGATACCTCTACTCGTGCTTTCTCGCGTAGTCGCACGGGAACGCGACGAACATCATGACTGGCTGCTCTCCGCCTGAGTTCGCGCGGTAGAGTCTGCCAAACGCGGTGGGCCGAGCTGGAACTGTTCAAATGTTCTCATCAATATGACCGTTATATGCCAAGTAGACGCACCTTGCAGCTTTCATGGCGTTCTGCATGGCAGTGACCTCAAAAGCGCGGGCCTGGCATCATCAATGAGCAAATGATTCTTTGATAGGACGCCCCCAGACGCACTTGAGTGAACTTCTCGACATCGATGACACCGGGAAGTCGAGCCATGCCTGCGATCGATTCAGCTTCATTTTGTGATGATTTCCAGTTGTCGCACTGTTGACCGTCGAGGGCCCTGCCTCTGCATTTGTTGGCGGATTCTGCACCGCAATAGTTCGAGCCGCCGCCATTTTCTGTTTCTTGCGGTCGCGGCCAGAAAGGCCATCGTTGGATTCGTGGGGTCGTTTTGGTGCCATGATGATAGACTCAGAGAGGTGGTCTGAAAGAGAGCAAGGCAGGGCCACATGCCGGGTCGCCGGCCAACTCCGACACTCTCTTCTCGACGTCCGTCATGGCCTCCTCGCTGCTCCGGCCAGCTACTCTAGCGCGGGGCGCCGTCGCCCGCTCCCGCATGTTCTCCACTACAAAAGTCTCAATGAACGACGTCGGCGCTACACCAGTGCAGAAGAAACCTGTTGGCGGATTCCGGGGAGGGTGCGGTTCCCTTGCTGCTGGCAAATTTCAGCGCCTGAATACATAACGCTCAGCATCGTCGGCTTTCTGTTTGGCTTCTCACTCGCGTCGTCGTTCGCCGCATACCATCTCCTTGACGAGTTCAAGCAGGCTTCTGCGGCACTGCAAGTCAGCGTCGAGAAGCTGCAAGAAAGCACCGAGGCGGCACGTCTCTTCGCGCAATGTCCCAGTCTCACGCTCTGAATTGGCGCGTATAGGTGACTGCACACGTCAGACGGATTGAAGCCGTGGAAAAGGATCTCAAGGCACTTTCGAATGCTTCCGCGAGTAAAGATGATACCTCCAGAATTAGGGCCGAGCTCAAGAAGCTCTACGATGGTCTGCACGTTGGTATGTCGCGCCTTTTCGCACTCCTACGCCATTCTCTGAACTCATGTCGTGATAACCTTTAGAATTCCTGAAACTACGAACGGATATGTGGGAAGTCCGTCAGTAACTTCCATCTCCTGACTAACTTGATCCTGATCAACTAACTTGTCCCCAGAACAAGATGTACATTCCCTTTCAAAGAAAGAATCGACCTCTGTTCGCGTATAGATGCCTATTCATCGAATGATTTGATGATTGTTGCGAAGTAAGCTTCAGCTTAGACCACTTTTGAACCAGGTTCTGGCGCTATATCTTGAGATCTAGTAGGTAGGGCATGCTTCCTATCTTTGCCCATGTCACGTCGCGCTTGCGGACCGACTTATTATTGCCGCCTCGTCCACGAAGGTCCTGGCGGGCCAACCCGACCCTTTGCAAACCAGTCTCGAGTCTCGACCCGACGACAGTTGGACGGTCCGTCTGCCCCGTCGAATGTTACGTTCACGGTCCGCATCGAGGCGCTCAGGGTGGGCGCTATCATCAAGGCCATAATGAAACCGAGACGCTTTGCGTCAACTTATCGCGTTGAGAAACATCGTGTGCGAATATGTAAAGATACGCAACGTTGACAGATCTTTTAGTTATCCTGACCAGAGTCGATGATGATGATAGGTGCGAAATTGATGATTATGATAGGTGCGAAGATGTGAAGAATAGCAAGAAGAGACCGCGAAAGACACGCGGGGGTTGGTTGCTTTAGGTTGCTTCTCCAATCTCGTCTTGTTCGTCTTCGTCCGTGAATGATGGGTATTGCTAGGCACCGCTTGGTTCTACAATGAACCGTCCCAGCCCTTCGCTCGCTTGACTACGTCGCACACGTGGTCCCCGTCCCCCTAGTTGCAGGAATCCACTGCTAAGTAACAACACTTGATCAGCAACTGATCGTCGGCTGTAGGCACTCTCCCACTCCTCAATGCTGAACCAGATGACGAGCAGACTGTATAGAAGCCCAGTGTCGTGGATATTTCTCGTGGCCTCTCGTGGCGTGGAAGTATTTTGACGTCTCGGGTAACTAGCGGCGTCCCTCCGTAAGCTACGATGACCTTGATGCTATTTCTCCGACGGAGGCATTGAGATCAATGAAATGTGCGCGCAGGGCGCCGATCATAGCAACGAGGAATGTTCCTCACACTCGTGGCACTCTCGTGGTTGCCCTTGTTTTTCTGGTATATAAGGCCTGTTTCTCGTCAGGCAACTCCCAGGTCTTTCCACTCTTTTATTCGCAGTCAAGACAGGTTCTTGTTAGATCTTTCTTCATCGGTGCGTCTGGTCATCACTCAACTTCTTCTCCGTCGTTCTTACTATCCCTGGTCCTTGTCCTTCCTTCGTGCAGATTCGCAGGCGTTTAGTTCATTCATTCCCTCACACATCCGTTTTTCTTCAACGCCTACAAAAAACTCTCATCCACTAAACATCATTCGCCATGTTCGTCTCGAAGTCTGTCTTTGTTGCTCTGCTTTCGTTGTCGGTCTCCACTCTGGCGCTGCCCATTCGTGTCAGTCGTGAAGTGCCACAAGGTAATTTATCGCATTCGCTGCCCAACTTCTCATCTCATCTTTGTATGCAGAACACTCCCATGAGCAGTTCTTGACTTCTGTCCGGACAAGCCTCAACTTGAACAACCCCGACGGCATCGTCGACCCAGTGTTCGCACTATTGGGTAACGCCGCCGCTGCCGGGGGTCTTGGTAAACTTACCGTATGTCTACTTCTCTCACCTTTGCTTGAACACTACTCACATACCCTGATAGGACCCCGATTGCTTGCAGCAAGCGACCGCCGACCAGGCCTTCACCAACGCCAAGGCTGCCGGTGATGTCGATGGACAGGTCGCTGCCCTGATCTTCCGTGCCCTCGAGCGCAACACTGGTACCGTCGGTGCCGCGTCTAACAAGTGCACCAGTCTCACAGCCGTCAACCCCGAGATCGCTGCCATCCAGCAGCATCAGGACCCTGCCTCGTCGGGTGCTGCAGCTATCAACAAAGCTGTCGTCCTTGCCCTTGCTCAGCAGATCGCTGCCGTAGGTGGTGACCCTCAGGACGCCCTCAAATCCGGTACATTCGCGCCTGGCAGTACCAGTGACTCGACCGGTAAAGGCAACACCTGCGATGATGCCAACGATGCCACTGGCTGCATCTTCACGCAGAACCTCTTAGTCGAGGACGCCACTGCGGACGAGATCAACGCTGCCGTCGCTGGTACCTCCGCCTCCACTGGTGCCTCCGCCTCCTCGTACGTCCTTTCCACATTCATCATCTGAGGACCGCGATGTTGATGATTGCTGAAGTGCTTCGGGTTCTGCCGCCGCTGACGCCGCTTCTGCTTCGTGTGCCAGTACGTCTCCGATGTAAACTTCTGAAGTTTACGACCCTCATGTCAATCCTCAGTTGAGACTGTTACCGTTGCCGCTGCCGCCGCTTCAACGACTGCTGCTGCCGCTGCTGCTGCCACAACTGCTGCCGCCGCTAGTGCTACATCAGGCAACCTTCAGACTTTCACTGGTACCCGTATGTATTTTTCATTGCCCGACGAGTGTCTTGAGTTCTGATTTATCACAGTCGGTGGTGCCCCTCCTGCTGTCACAGCCGGTGGCCGTGGATTCGTAGTCGCAGGCTCCGATGACTTCTTGAACAGCGCTGCCGCCCTTGGCCGCTCCTGTGACATCCAGCACAACGCCTGCGCCAACGCTGCCAACTCCGGCGGCGCTTTCTCCGTTGGAGACTGCGACACCCAGAACACCCAGTGCCGTGCTGCGATATAGATTATCCATCATGCGACCGCGACGTTGTTTACCTTTCCCGTTCGATGACTGTTTTTTGTATCGATTACTCTCTTCATCTTTTCTTTCTTTGAACTCACTCTAACATACCCATATGTCTGGCGATAAATATATGAACGGAAGACCCCCAAACTATGCTGCGTGGCGTGAACAGAGAGCCAACGAGCATCTTGACTCTTGCCTTAAGCTTTCGGTATCAACATTCCCTCGTCACTTTTCGTCTCCAAGACATTTCGGTGATGCTGCGGACGTGCCAAGAACATTAATTGTCGCATCTTTCAGGAGATTTTCTGCCCTAGGAAAGTGCTGCACTACCATGTGAGCCAACTTGATCCATTGAGGGCTATATTCTGTAACCAAGATTCAATATAATTCAATCGGGTGCGAATCAAATGCTCTACCACTTCGCTCGCGAGCTGCTCGGGAGCGCCGGATTGACAACGAACGCGGACGCAATTGATAACGACCGCGCCGCGTGGGGATGTTATCTAATCAGCATTGTTCCCTTCCACGAACGTTTCCGTGACGGGCCACTGACTGCCACTGACGGCAAACCCATGCTGCTACTCTCTCCGATTCTGTATGGCACTGAAGTATGGCGTATGAACAGCTCTACAGTCGCATGTGCTGAGCAACCTTCCGTGCCTAGCACTTGAGGGTTTATATTCTGGCTGCAGCATGGACGCACGTCCAGCCCACCTTCCAGATGTTGCTCAAACGACTCCCGATCCTGTGCTTTCTGGCGGCCTTGGCACCCTCGGTCGCGCCAACGCTCATCACGGATATCCAGGGCACCGCGTATCGCTCGTCATATGTTGGGCAGACTCTCACCGGCATCACTGGTGTTGTAACAGCCAAGGTTCGTGACTACCAACCATCGCCAGAAGAGATTCTTACCGATCTTAGGGGAGCTCGGGTTTCTACTTGCTCGGAGAGCCCTCGGAAGACATTCGTGCATCTAACGGGATATATGTCTTCTCCTCTACCGCTGTGAAAACCGTCTCTGTTGGAGACAGCATCTCGCTCACCGGTAAGATAGCTGAATATCGGAGCGCTAGTTACCCAAGCTACCTCTACTTAACCGAAATAACGTCTCCCACCAACATTGAGATCCTGTCGAGCAACAACACACTGACTCCCGTTGTCATTGGTGTCGACCGCTCCCCACCAACGCAATATCTCACTTCTTTGGACACAGGCCCTGATGGTTGGCTGTCTGTGCCCAATAATGTCTCCCTCATTACCGCCACAAACCCCACCTTGCAACCGGACGTGTATGGGATGGACTTCTGGGAGAGTCTCGATGGTCAGCTGGTGACAATACCGAGCCCAGTTGCTGTGAACTTTGAGAACACTTATGGAGAGTTTTGGGTTCGCGGCGCGTGGAATGTTACAGGTCTCAATGGACGCGGAGGATTAACCATCACTTTGGGTTCGTCTCGTGTCTTGATACTTACTTGAGAGTCATTCATCTCAATGTCATGGTTGCCCAGGCAGTGACGGCATCCCCGATGCCAACCCAGAAGTCATTTTAGTTGGCGGGCCTCTAGATGGGTCGGATTCGCCTGCTGTGGCCGTGGGTGTGGGGTTGGACGATATCACTGGAATAATAGCGTATCAGTGAGTCAATCTGCGGCTGGCGGCGTGATTCTTCGGACTAACATCTGCCCCAAACAGATATGGTTTCTACTACGTGCTTCCTCTCACCGCACCAACTATCATCTCTACTCCGAACTTCACTGTTCCTGCAACGACTATAACTTCTGACTTGACAGATTCATGCGCTGTTGTATTTGGCGATTACAATGTGTGTTCCCCAGTCTTGTTATCATCTTGTGAGTGATTCTGAGCAACATCACAGGTTGAGAACATGGCTCCCACTTCTGCGCACCTGCCAGCGGTTGCCGCACATATAGCGACGCAGCTTCTCCTACCTGATATCATGTTCTTGCAAGAAATTCAAGACAATTCGGGACCTACGGACGATGGCACCGTCTCTGCGAACGTCACGCTTTCGACACTTGTAGCGGCTATCGAGAGTGTCAGCAATTTCACCTACGAGTATATCGAGATCGCACCAGAGGACGATCAGGACGGTGGACAACCAGGCGGTAACATTCGCGTTGCTTACCTGTATGCTCAATTTGCTTCGAACGTTAATTACTAGCTCATAAGGGTCTCGAATAGGTACAATCCTGCCAAATTATCGCTGGTCTCGGGAGCCTCTGCTGGTGGAGCCTTGGACAAGGTTAATGTTACGACCGACGCCGATGGCCTGCCTACGCTCAAGTAAGCGTGCTTTTTATGGGCCTTCGCTCCGCAACGCTGATGAATCTATTCAGCTTCAATCCCGGCAGGATTGATCCAACTAACGCTGTCTGGGTTTCCACTAGGAAGCCTCTAGTTGCGGAGTGGGTTACACCGTCCGGGGCCAAGCTCTTCACTGTTGATGTGCACATGTCTTCCAAAGGCGGAAGCACCTCCACTCAAGGAGACAACCGACCGCCTATCAACTCCCCCGTCGCGACCCGTACTGGACAAATCGAGGTCACTTCGGTATGTCTTATGTACATGCATGTTGTCGCCATCCTAATGATGTTTGCAGGCTTTCATTCAGACAATCTTGGATGTCAATCCCAACGCCAATATCATCGTGGCCGGCGACTTCAATGAATTTGCTCAAACACGCTCTGTCTTCGCGTCGATCACTGAGATAATGCATGAGATCGACGAAGTCGCTGGCCTCGATCCGGTGGAACGCTATACGTACGTCTACGATCAGAACACGGAACAACTGGACCATGTATTCCTGTCTCCCGCCATCGCAGCCCGCGGTGCGGAAGTGGAACACATACACGTGCGTCATTACTCAAAGGTAGCTGGTCGGTCCTGACAATGTCATGTTCTCAGGTGAATAACTGGGCGCCTTCATACGATGCTCGCATCAGTGATCATGACCCCAGTGTTGGGAAGGTGTTGCTCTGCTGATTTGAGGCTAAGCTACCTGCTAGCTTGAATAACAGTGGAGAGCGCGCACATCGGCCCGGTGTCAATGCCACATAGTCTGACGCTGCGCCACGCCGAGAATCTGCTCGGATGTTCGGTCGGACGATCTCAATCGTATTGTCTCTCCCCACTCTGTCTGACGAAACACGACGACCCAGACTTGTCAACTTTGTTCCGGAAGACCTGCTAGCGGCTAGCTCAAGAATCACCTTGTCTCACTGTGTCCACTTCGAAGTACCAAGTAGGATGATTTGCTCCATCCTCGATATTGCTTGCCTCGGATCTATCTCATGCCGCCTCGAGACGATGACAAACTTATGCCGCTAGTTTAGTCGGATTTTGAAGATTTAGAAAGATGTAATGCCATGCACTGTGCAACACTCTGTGGTATTTGATTGCTCACGAAGGTCGTTTGCCGGGTACCATCAGCGCTCATGCACGCGGCCGACGGTTCGCAATACCTGACTTACGGATCCCGGGCCAAGTAAGGAATTCTGGGGTCTACTCTACGGCAGAAAGAGAAACACAAGGCAGACATGTGGTGATGCTCTAGAGGTCATTTATTCGGTCATCCTCCAGCTGAATTTGAGTTGGGTGTACCGGGAAAGTGTAGAAACGCAGGCAAAGAGGACATCAAGGTAAGCTGACCGTACCACGAACACAGATCGCAGTCCCATGAGTGGTAGATTAGCTAGTCCATAGTCTAGCTCAGGCTTTGGGGGATCTTCCCCACGTTGTCCACTCGATTGAGGTCGCAACATCGAGTGTGAAGTTACCGTCTTCCCTTTGCCTCTCTTCGATGTATTGTAGACGAGTTCTGGGTCTGATGCGGTACATCGAATGAGGTGCTGATCAGAATCTAGCACGAACGTGAGCGCAAAGTGGCGAGTCGTGACGACAGTCGTGCACGTAATAATTATAGACTGCCCCTTTCCTTCTGCCCTCTCACTAAAAAGGCACCCCAGCTAAGGGTCCTATAAAAAAGCACTCTCCCTCCCCACTTTTTTTGTCGCTGCTTGCTTTGCTCTTTGCTTTCGATATCTATCACGTCCACCATGCCCCTCGCAGATCGTAGTCGCAATGGGTCGCCTCTGCGCCCACAGTACTCCGCGACGTCCTCCTACAAACCCGACAGCATGCAGGTTGCAGACGAACTGCACCCGGTCATTCATGCTGGCCGTGTCGCTGTCATCACGGGCGCAGCGAGCGGTATTGGGCGCGCTGCTGCCGTCGAGTTTGCCAAGTGCGCTATAATGGCCGTACCTCCGGCGCTCGCCCGAGCTGATACTGTCTGATAGACTCGGCCTGAAGCTAGCCCTCGCTGATCTGGAGGGAGAGAAGCTGACTGCGGCAGGCAAAGATGTCGCTGCCATCGTTGGGGAGGCCAACGTGCTCGTCTGCCCGACGGACGTGTCCAAGCTCGATCAGGTCGTTGCCTTGCGCGACAGAGTCTACGAGCTATGGGATGAGGTGAGGACCGTGGTCCCACTCTAGATGCGCCCTCCCACACCATCTTCTCCTCTTACCATCCTCCCACCACCCCGAGTTCCCCCCGTGGAATACTCACCTTTGATTAGGTTGCCGTGCTCATGAACAATGCTGGCATTGCTGACAAGGGCACTTCTTGGGATGGCATCGATAACTGGAAGAAGGTGTTTGATACCAATTTGTTCGGGTACGTCTTCATACCATAGTTCCCATTCAACATCATGCTCATCATCTCCTCAGCATCGTGAACGTGCAACAGACTTTTGTTCCCTCCATGCTGCATCAAGAAAATGCTGCAATGGTCATCAATACCGGTAGCAAGCAAGGCATCACCAATCCTCCGTACGTACCGCCCTCTAGTCTTGTGGGTCCCTACTTGACGTCACTCTTCCCTCCCTATATCCTTCTGTCAAATCGCGAATTTGTACCCCAAACATCACCTGTCGCTTATAGTGGTAATGCCGCGTACAATGCGTCCAAGGCTGCCGTCAAGAGCCTGACCGAGGGCCTGGCGCATGAGCTCCGGGAGAGACCCCACAGCAACGTTACCGCCCATTTGTTCATGTGGGTGTTCGCGTGATCCTGCGTGAGGCAAAAATGCTAACGATCCATACAAACTAGTCCCGGATGGACGTTCACTGCCCTCGCTGGTGCTCTTCAGTTGCCGAGTAAACCCGATGGTGCTTGGTCCGCTGAAGAGACCGTCCTTTACATGCTGGACAAGGCGAGGTCGGGTGATTTCTATATCCTGGTGCCGGACAATGAGACCAGGAGGGAGGTAGATGAGCTCCGAATCTTGTGGGGCGCAGGTGACATTGTCGAGGGTCGCCCTGCTCTGAGTCGATGGCATAAGGACTACAAGGCCTTATTCGAGGAGTATATGCGCGAGGGTTTGGGCAGCAGTGATGGTGGGCGCTGAAAAAAAAATATGGTTCATTTGGAACATGGACTTTTGGAAGTTGTACACGTACTTAGTTATAGTTTCGTGCTTGGTCGGATGTAAAACAGAATACTCACATAATAGAACGATACAAGGGGTATCCACCAGAATTGACATGGCACCTTTTGCGGGGAACTTCTGTCTACATACTACACCCAGTGTGGGAGCAATGTTGGGCGTTTCTGGGTTCTGCTCAAACCTCATCGTGCTTCGAGTTTCTTTTGCTCATCGATGTTGTTGGCGATCTGTCATAGCCCTGACTTGCCGACGTGCCATGCCAAGGCGTTGTCTACCATCCTATCGGATATCCTCTACTTCCTTCCCTCTATCAAGTGAGAACCCTGTCTCTATAAGCGGCTTTCAGCGGTCGGGTTTGACTACGTCGTATTCAGTGCTGCGCTTGTTGCTCGCCGCTGTCCCGCCTCTATCCGCTCACGCATACACGAACTCCATGACACGAAGCAGATCATGTTCATTGTTCAATTTTGAATGATCCATTGTCCGGCGGGTTGTCCGGTGGTGACAAATGATAGACGAAATTAGACTCCATCATCACACAGGCGCAATCGCTCTGTCTTCTTGAAGACTCCTTCTCCCACCACAAGGGGAACTTGTTTTCACTGTCCTCCATGGGCTCGTCTTCTCCTCTGGACTTTGGCAACGAAGGCGTACGTGTCGCGTGGGCCGCCATACCTCCGTTCGCGCTCGTGGGCGCGCTCTGCCTGTCCGGTATCCCCGTCCCGCTCCCACATTTTCTGCGAAAACGAGTCGATGGTCTCAAGGCGCAGTTCAGGCCGTTCCTGACGTTGCGTGAGGCTGAGGCTCTGCGAGAGGGCATCAACGGAGACGTCGAAGTTGTAGAGGAGGTGCCATTATGGCGTACGGTCGCGTTCGCGTTCCTTGGCCTGTCGGAGACATTAGCGTGGCTCGGAATAGGCTCATATCTGCTCTTCCTTTCGCAAGGGACGACAGGGCGAGAGGCTGTCCTTATTGGCTTGTCGTGGGTGTACGCTGTCGTACGACCGGTTCTGAAGCCCAAAGCTACGCCAATGTACGACGTCTTCGTGCTATACCTTGCACACTTGACGGGGAGTTACCTGTTGTTTGGTGGCGCCCTTTATGATGCATTGGTCTTGGGAGAAATGGACCAGCAGCGTCGTGTGGCAACGGTTCTCTTGGGTGTACATGTTTTGGTCACTATGCTTTTGGTGGCGATCGTGCTCGCTATGCCTATCGCAGTACCTAGCGCGGCAATCAAGAAAAGCGACATTGTGAGTCTTATGCACTGTCTCTCAAGCTTGGAACTAATGTCCTCCAAGGGAGTTTCGGTCTCACCAGAGGATTACACCAGTCTCTTCGGTTGGATGACATTCCAATGGGTATACCCCCTCGTGAAGAAAGGTCGTAGCCAAGTTTTGAACGAAAGCGATGTCTGGGAGCTCAGCCCGACGTTTCAATCTCGGCCACTTTTTTCCAAGTTGAAAACAATCAAGTATGTTTTCGTGCTCCGGCGTGTGTCATAGTACTTCTACTCATGTACCATTGCAGGAAGTCTACTCTTTTGGGCCAACTTTGGGCCGCCAATTCCCTAGATATCATTTTGGATATCATCCTATCTGCTGTCAGCGTGTGCTTCAATTACTCTGCGCCGTTCTTCATGAGGCGTGTTCGTTCTAAGTCTTGCGAGGGACAACGGCTTACCTCCTGAATATGCAGCATCATTCTCTCTTCCATCGATGGGCCCGACAAAACCTCTGCTGACATCGCTCGAGCTTATATTGCCGCCGTCCTCATGTTCGTATCCACCATAGCAAAGGTACACTCACATCGTCGACCTCATGCGGATTTTTTCCTCTGATGCATATTCAATTTCAGACAGAATCCGACCTGCAACATCTTTGGTTTGGTCGCAGAGCTTCGGTTCATATTCGCTCAGAACTCATGGCGTCCATCTACGACAAGGCGTTGAAGAGGAAGGATTACTCTGGGATTGTGGACAAGGACAAAGACTCAGAAGCCGTAGACGTTAAGGCGAAGGGGGGCAAAAAAGGCAAGCTGGGCGCCCTTCCAAAGCTCGATGCCCCGCGTGCTGGCGCCGGTGTGGGTAAAATCGTCAACTTGATGTCTGTTGATGCGAACAAGGTGCGACTTACGACCAGTGGTAAAGCTGGACTTATGAACGCAAGTAGGTTGCCACCACCGTAAGCGGTGCTTACTTCCTTTACGGTGCACCCATAGAACTTCTTGTCGGTAGCGTCTTCCTGTACCAGTACGCAGTCAACGTCTGCCTTCCGTTCAAGTAACCTAATGCTCTTCCACAGACTCCTCGGGTGGTCTGCCTTTGCAGGTTTCCTCGTCCTCATTCCCGGCTGGCCGCTCAACAGCTACCTGTCTCGTCGTGGAGTTCGAATCCAGAAGGGAAGTCTCGGCGCCCGAGATAAACGTATGAATGTTGTAAATGAATTGATAGCTGCTGTATGTGTTTTTCATGTCTGATCGCATTGACGCGCTACTCATTCCGCCAAGATCAAATTCATCAAGTTTTTCGCTTGGGAACAACACTGGATCCAGAAAACCGAGGAAGCGAGAAAGGTCGAGATCGCTTGGATGGTCAAGGCGCGAATCAACTCGATTCTCTTCAATGTCCTCTGGAAGAGTGCGCCGATACTCATCAGTATTGTGTCCTTCTTCACTTATGTCGTCATCGAGAAGGGAGAATTGACCATAAGCAAGGCTTTCACGGTTCGTGAGTACCTTTGAACTGAAGGATGTTCGCTCATATGTCTGGCAGGCCATCTCACTTTTCTCCATGATCCGGCAGCCGCTCAACACCATTCCAACCTGGATTCTGAATCTTCTTCAGGTCAGACCTCATCGTGATGATCATGTTGGTGTCTGTTTCTGAATCCTTCTAAGTGTGGCGTGGCTATGAAGCGCATTGAAGTGTTCTATGGTGAAGACGAGGTTTCCCCTGGACCCTCTGACGAGGAACTCAGCTTTCTTACAACGGAGACGGGTCTGGGACTGAAGGAGGCCACTCTTACGTGGAACCAAGTCCCAGAGACGAAACTCACCACAGACTCTACGCCACCGAGTCCCGGGGACCGCAAGTTCCAACTGAAGGATATCACAGTCATGTTTCCGGAGGGAAAGCTCTCAGTGATTATGGGCCCGACTGCATCTGGGAAGACAGCCTTGCTTGTACGTCGCTTCGTCGAACTTCCAGATGTTTCGCTGATATGACCTGCTAGATGGCCCTTCTCGGTGAAATGACCCTCACAGAGGGACGCCTATACACTCCGAAGAACTCTGCTTCAACCAGCACTCCAGTCATCTCTTACGCTGCTCAAACGCCATGGCTGCAACATCAATCCATTCGTGAAAATATCCTGTATGGGTTTCCCTACGATGAAGTCCGATATCAGGCTGTCCTTGAAGCGTGTGCTCTGAGACCTGATCTAGAACGGTTTGAGGACGGCGATGACACGGAAATCGGTATTCGAGGCATTACTCTCAGTGGGGGGCAGAAGGCTCGCGTAGCACTTGCGCGCGCCGTCTATGCTCCCACCAAGTATGTACTTCTAGATGATCCTCTAAGTGCGGTTGTAAGTCGTCCGACTCTGCTTGACGGTCTCGGTGTTGTCTAAAACTCTGCTCAGGATAGTCATACCGCCCGCCATTTGTACGAGAAAGTCCTATTGGGCCCACTTCTCTCTGGACGCTCCGTTCTGCTTGTTACTCATCACGTAGCGTTGGTCCTTCCCGGAGCAAACTACCTCGTTCAGATGCTCGATGGTAGGATTGACACGCAAGGCAGCGTCGAAGAGCTGAAGGAGCGAGGTATTCTAAACAACATCGTGGAATCGGAGAAAGTTGTTGAGGGCCCCGAGATTGAGGAGATCGCAGAGGTAGTGGAAGACAACAACGTACACCTGCCTTCCAGTATACAGGGCCAGGTCGGAGAGAAGAAGAAGGCCCGTAAACTCGTTCATGAAGAATTCCGCGCTACTGGAGGTGTCAAGTGGGGAGTCTATAAGAGTTACCTCAAGGCTTCGTGAGATTTTGTAATCGTATTCATATACTCTGCGATGTTGACGTTAGACTTCCAGGTCCTATCTCACCTGGTGTATCCTTCTTCTCCTTGTCCTCACGAGTCAAGGCCTGGGAATCATTGAGAAACTCTGGATTAAGGTTCGTTAAAGCTTGAGCTCGAAGTTCAATGTGCTTATGATCATGCTATAGGCCTGGGGAGAGGCTTATCACCGTCAAGGACAATCGGAATTGTTAACATCAAGCTTCACAGATATGCGCGATCCTTTGAATCGCTTGATGTCCGATGAGTACAACGCCTCTTCTTCCCTTCCAGATGTACATGCACATCCGCTCTTTTATGTTGGAATATATGCCTCGATAGGGCTGACGACCGCATTTGTTGGAGTCCTATCCGCCGCCGTACAGTATACAGGTGCTCTAAGAGCTTCCAGGATTCTTTTCAGGTATACTCATGTGCATAATCTGTATGCCGCGTCTCTAACGATTCCACCCAGAAAACTGCTGGATTCCGTAGTCCACGCAACGTTCAGGTTCCATGACACGACACCGCAGGGTAGGATGTTGAATCGCTTTGGAAAGGTAGCCTCTACGGTGGCACATCGTTATCAGAGCACTCAAACTGTTCTTACGTGACAGGATATAGAAAAGATCGACAGCTCTCTAGCTACTTCCATGCAGAACGTCAACTCCTCCCTGGCCACCTTCTTGGTGTCTATCTTGACAGTCGCGTGCGTGCTTATGTCGTCTTGGTCATGTTCCCAGACTGAGCCTCTTTTCCAGTGTCTTATTTCCCGTTTTTCTTATTCCTGCCTCAATTCTCGGCTTCGCTTATCGCAGCCTCGCCCTTGGTTATCTCAACACCGGGCGAGATCTTCGGCGGATGGAGAGTACCAGCCGCTCACCCATATTCAGTGCCTTCGGTGAAATGCTTGAAGGAATTGTCACGGTTCGAGCATTCTCGTCACAGAGTCGTTTCCTGGACAGTATGCACAAAAGAGTAGATGGAACCACGAAGATGTGGTACAATTTTTGGATGACGAACAGGTGGCTTCTGGTCAATTTTGATCTATTGGGTGCTACGGTCAGTATATATACCTGGGTTTTTCGCCTGTCATCATCTCATATTCATCCAGGGAGTGTTGTTGACGTGTCTCATCTCGATTGGAACTCTCAGAAACAATGCCGGTCTTGCTGGTTTATGTATATCTAGTGCTTTGAGCTTCACAAACTCGGTGTATTGGGCATGTCGCTTCTGGACCGCACTGGAGCTCGATCTCAAGTGAGTACAGACGTTTATGGCTTACTGCAGCTAACTGTGACGGTCATGTAGTTCTGTTGAGCGAGTCGTAGAATATCTAGACCTTCCTCAAGAGCCGCCTGCCACCATAGAAACCAATCGGCCACCAGCATACTGGCCTTCACGTTCAGAAAACATGATCTCTGTAGAAAATCTCGTAGTCAGATACGCGCCGGACCTTCCGTCTGTCCTGAACGACATAACATTCTCCCTGCGCGCTGGAGAGAGAGTAGGCTTGCTTGGACGCACAGGATCTGGAAAGAGTACATTAGCGATGAGCATCCTACGTTTCACAGACCCAACATCTGGCAGGATTCTTATCGATGGAATCGACATCTCAACCATAGGTGTTCACGATCTGCGCTCCAGATTGGTAGGCACTCTCTATCAGGACTTGTTCAATCTGTCCATTCATTGATCTTCTCATTTGCAGACGTTCATCCCCCAGGATGCCACGCTGTTCACTGGAACAATCAGGGAGAATCTGGATCCGTTCGGTATGAACGTCTTTGCCTCAGTCGAATGTGTAAATGAAACGTTTTTCAGGCGGACACGATGATGCCGAATGTTGGGACGCGTTGCGTCGTGTACACATCATCTCATCGTCGCAAGGTCCGACCCGTACATCCACACCACTTCCAGAGGACGGACCGTCTTCCACTAGTCGGGCAAATTCTGTTGTAACCGCGTTGGATGCTGAGTTAACCATAACTTTGGATACGAAAGTATCGTCCGGTGGTGCAAATTTCTCACACGGTCAGAGACAACTACTTGCGATGGCGCGCGCTCTATTGAGAAGGAGCTCGATCATTGTGTTGGATGAGGCGACGAGCAGCATAGACTTTGCAACGGATGCAAAGATTCAGCGGACGATCAGAGAACAGTTTCAGGATAGCCTGCTGTTGACCGGTGAGGCTCGTCTGCTGTCGAGATTTCGCCGATTTCTGATCAGTAATTGCAGTTGCACATCGACTGAAAACCGTCATTGACTACGACAGGCTCATTGTCATGGATAAAGGAACAATAGCGGAATTCGATTCACCGGCAAATCTGATCCACAAGGAGAATGGCATCTTCCGAAGTATGTGCCTCAAGAGTGGATCATTCGCTGAACTGGAGGCTGCGACCAAAGTGAACAGAACATGGACAAGCTAATCTACTATAGTCTCTACGTCCCACCCTAGACATCATGCATCATGCATCATCTACGAAATGCTACCTTGTGTTTCACTCGAATCCGAAGTGAGTCCTTCAACACGAGACAGCAACGGATTGCGCATACCAGGAAGCTTCGACACTCGACGCAGGCTGATGATAATACAACAGCACTCACTCTATGGAGCAGTTGGGCTTACCACTGCGAGTTTGTGTCAGCGATGGAATCGGTGGACGAAATTTCAATAGTTAACCCTAACCCTATCTATAATCTTTTTTGTTTTTTTTTTTTTTTTTTTTTTTTTTGTTCAGCGTGTAGAAAGACATCGGGCACTATAGACTGAGCTATGCCCCGTTATCCGCTTGTCTGGAGGCTCTTGCCCCCACTACCAGAAAACCGCTACCGAGAAAAATACAATTTCGTACACCCGTTACCGGGCCGTGTGAGACTCAGAGGAACAAGGGCAGCATACTACCTTGACGCCCCAGGGGACGTTATTTTCTCTATACTCACTAAAATCTCGGCTTGCTTGATGCGGGAGAAGTCAATCCACTCCTCGTGGAGTGAGTGTTCGTGTAAGAGCGTTCCGCTCCACGTGTCCATTACTAGCTTGGGTGTTATTCTCTTGCTTTTGAATCTTTTGGCCGTGGTGTAGTCCAGGGCAAGAATTGTGTTCATTCTTGTCACCCATTTGTTGTGCACTGCTCTCTCGGAGAGCCATTTCCCCGGATCGTCTCCGCGTTCGATGCGTCGATCACATCTAATCAGCCATATCAATCTGGCCGACTCGGATATTACCGTGGTGAAGAGCCGATCGGCTCCGGGTCGCTTTTCACCTCTTGCCGTCTTGTGATGAATCATTGCACACCCCAGGATAGTGCCGACGTTCATTCTCTTCGGCCAGGGTATGTCTTTTGCTTCCAGGATACGTTTTGCTAAGTCCCAGATTGTCTTCCTTCCCGGTATTTGGCACTCAAGGAGTATGTGCTCCATGGTTTCCGGGACCTGGCATTGGGGGCACGTTCCTCTCTGTTCGTAGTTGGGGATCTTTTGCCAGTAGTCTCCTAGTTTGTATGTTTCCTGCATTACGTTCCAAAAAAAGTTTCTCATCTTCTTACTCAGGTCGGGATGCCGAGTCGCCATCCATATCTGTTTGTCAGTGGGCAGGTCTCCGCCGTTCAATTTTACCGCCCACCGTGTGACGTCCAGGCTGCAGAGGGCAGCACGCCTTATCGGTGTGTTCTTCTCTTTTTTTATCATGTGGTACGCTGAGCTCTGGGTCATTGTACTTAAAAGTGCCCCATCCTGATCTAGGTGCGCGGGTATTCCGATGTCTATTTCGCGGTTCCCTGGGGTTTTCGCTCCTCTGCTAGCATTCGCTATCGCTTCTACCATGAATTCCTTCTCTGACTTCGGTGAGTATGCCTTGAAGAAAGTTTTTCCGGGTCGAGCTCGTAGGTTCGCAATGAGGGCTCTGATAACGTTGCGACTTGCGTCCCCACGCCAGTTCGCATCTTCATTCTTTTTCAGATCGTTCACTAACTTGATCCTTAGTGTTGAACTCCTCTGGACGAAGACTAGGTCATCCAGCGGTCGTGCCCTTCGTGCTACTTCTAGCATTGCATAGGCTTCGCCAGCTTCTGTGGTTTGGTATGCTTCTGGGATCGGGATTACCATAGAGAGTTCTTGATCTGACTCGCAGTACGAACCTCCCCCTATATTTACGTCTTCGTCTTGTTCGCGTTCGCAGGATCCTGCTATGTACACTAGTCTTCGTCGTCGTCTTAGTCTGGTGTTTCCGGGGTGAGCTTTAACAGTTCCCCTTCTCCCGTTCTTCTGCTTTCCGAATATTCTGAAGATATCTTCAGTTGTTGTGGTCTCATACTTCCCGGTAAACCGATGCGTATTCGGTGGGTCTCTCTGGTCACTGTGTTCGTTCTTCGTTCTCAGGAGTGGGTTCCACTCTTGGCTCAGCTCGCTTAGCATCTTCCTGGCCTGGGTCACGCATCTGTTGGGGTGTTTGCATCCGAACAGGAGTCTGTCATCCTTGCACTTCCGGCATTCACATTTAGGGTGGTCGTGGTGTCCGTGGTCGCCGTTTAGGCGCTGGGTGAGTACCTCGATCGCGTCACCTACTGTATGAACAAGGTGACATGTTCTCAGGCATTTGCTGTTTGCTGTATTGTTACTTTTCCGTTTACCGATGAAGGCGAAGTGATGCCATATCGGCATCTCTTTCTGTAGCTTCTCCGTGGGGTACATGGCTTCTGGTCTGATATTGTATTTTTTTCCTACTCTCATCATTTCCGTCAGGTCTAGTGGGAGTTTCGTCTTGTAAGTTCCCGGTGACCACAGTTGCAGGTACATGTTGATGCGTGTGTCCTCAGTTATCTTTTTCTTATTGTCCTCTGATATTGCATCTTGCAGAATCCAGTCGGCGAAAAACGCCCAGATTGGGCGACGATCGTTTGGTCGCAGGTATGCTTGTAGTTGCATTAGTGTTATTGCTTCGTTGCGCGCTTCTAAGTCGATGACTCCTTTGCCGCCCTCGTCGAACGGTAGTGTCAGCGTTGCTAGGTTTACCGGTGGGGTGCCGGTCTTGTCCCACATGAACTCTCGGATTGTCTTTTCTAGTGCTTTCCTGACGTCCTTGGGCATCCCTTGCGCCGACGTGAGGAATTGTGATATTCCGGCTGGGAACATGCGACTTATAATAGCTCGCCCGTCCATTGTGGGATGGCTTTTATTCCATTGTGCAAGCTGTCTTTGTATCTTTTCCAGGTTGGCTGACCATATAGTAGCCTCGTCGAAGTGGTTTCCCATTTGGCTTCCGAGTGAGCGTGCTGTTACGCCGTCCTTGGCGATCTCGGTTCCTTCCGGAATTGCGTCTTGTGTCTCGCTTATTTTGCGGGTCTCAATCACCCTGTTTCGGTATTCGTCCGTACCAATGGGTATGACTATTGTTTTTTCTATGTTGAACTTGGCTCCTGATGCAGCGCACCATGTGTCTAGGATGTCCTTCAGTGTGCTGAATTTGTCGTTTTCGGAGAGATATACTGTTGTGTCGTCGGCGAAGAGCGTGAGCTTTAGCGTCCTGTTCAGATACGGCACCTTATATCCTTGCAGCTCAGATTTTCGTATAGCTTCCGCTAGTGGTTCTATGGCTAAGTCGAATAGTAGGCATGAGAGGGGATCTCCCTGTCTCACTCCCCTTGTTACTCGGAAGGGCTCACTCATTTCTCCATTGATTACTACTGATGTGAAAGCGTCTTTGTACAGTTCCCGTACTGTGTTGATGAATTGTTCTGGAAATTCGAAGCCCTCAAGCACCTCCCAGATGTATTCGTGGGATATTTTATCGTATGCCTTCTCCTGATCTAGTGCTATTATTACGCCGTTGACTTCTGCTGCTTCCGCATAGGTTGGAATGAGATTCGTTAGCTTGATTGGGTCTAGGATGCTTCTTCCCTTGATGAAGCCAGTCTGGTCTTCGTGTATGACTGTTGGTGCTTCTGCGGCGAGTTTCACTGAGAGTGATTTCGTGAAGATCTTGTAGTCCGTGTTGAGTAAGGTTATCGGTCTGTAGTTTGCAATCACTCTGATATCTTTTTTCTTGTAGATAGGACACATCCAGCCCTCAGCAAATTTTGTACCTTCGACGATGCCATGTAGTTCTATGTCGTTGTAGACTCTCGTGAGGAGGGAAACTATATCGAAGCCTTCCTTCTCCTGGCGAGTTTTCTCCTCAAAGCGTCTTTGCATTCTTTTCCAAAGCTCGTATGGGAGCCCGTCGATCCCAGCTGCACTTTGGTTTCTCGCCGTTCGAAGGGCGTGTGCAACTTCTTCGGGTGTGAGTTTTGCCTTCATTTTTTCTTTACCTGCGCCCGATAGTTTCGTCTTCAGATTTGCTGTCAGGTTCTTCGTTATCGATTTCCGCCTTTCTGCGTCTGGCTCAAGGTCTCTGCGCTGAGAGTCATCGTGCCATTCTTTGCTTAGCTTGGCCATCTTCCTTGAGCTCTTCACATATCGTTTTGGGTTTGATCCTGGGACTTCCAGCTCCATTATTGTATCCCGGGGGCGCCGGGGGTTGTTGATTGCAGACCAGTATTTACTGTTAGTCTCACCGAACAGTTGAAAGTTTGCGGCAGCAATGACACGGTCGTCCTGCAGTTTTTCCGATTTCAGCTGTCGTAGGTGTGCGTTCGCTAGCGCAGCGTCCTCTTGTCGTTCATCCTCGCTTTCGTACACATTTTCGTTGAGGATTGTTACTAGCCTCTCTTCGGCCTTCCTGATTTCTTCGTCTCTTTTTGGGCGGGTTTGACTTGCGATCTTCTTGGCTTCCCTCCGGACTTTATCCTTTGCTTCTGCCCAGATAGTTTGTGGGTTGTTATCTTTTGTTCTGGTCCCGTCTTTCTCCATCTTGTCGATTTTCTCCAGGGCTTCGTTCCCTATTTTTTCTACTGCTTGGAGCAGTCTTCGGTTGTCTGTTAGGTGTAGCGGCATAGTCCATCTGCCCTTACCGATGAAGGGCATTGTGGGGTCTGTTATCTCTACTGATACTAGGTCGTGATCGGTTAAATCCTCCTCAGTCTTCAGTATTTCCCAAGCTCTACTTCTGGATAGTATCTCCGGGGCGGCGTATATGCGGTCAATTCTTGACTGTGAGCCGTTACCCTTCGATTGAAAGGTATATTCTCTTCTGTTCGGGTTCGCATTTCTCCATCCGTCGTGGAGATTGAAGGTTTGTTTGAAGTCCCGCATTGCGTCTACTGACCCTTGTTCGTCAGCGTGAGCTGGCAGCCGGTCTATCTCTTCCTCGACCATGTTTGCATCTGTTCCGACTATACTCGGCGTGGGTAGGTCTCTCTCGATACACACAGTGTTTATTTTCTTCCAGAAGTCGGTGTTCTCTCTTGAATCATTTGGTGCGTATGCAGCCATTGTGGCTAACTTGAGGTTCTTCCACCTCACGACAGCTAGTAAGGCCCTTCCGGGGATTACTTCGTGTGTTGACTCTATCTTCAGGCCGTTCTCTTTGCTTATGACAATCGCCACCCCGGCCGCTCTCGTTCCGTCTCGACCTGGCAGAGCGGAGGTCACAATTTCCGCTCTGTCTTGGTATTGTTCGCGCAGGTGATCCAGGAAGTCGCCTTCTGGGAGGTGTGCTTCATGAATTGTTAGAACGCCTATTCTGAGTCGTCTCATCATTTTCATTATGGTTGGCCATTTGTTTCTTGGGTCGTAGTAGCTTTGCGAGCCTCTTCCTTTCATGTTCAGAGATGCCATCTTGACATATGCTTTTGTGTTCCTCTTTGTCTTCTCCCAGTTCCTCTGTTGTTTCTTTTCCGCCCGTCTCTCACGTCGGTTCTGGCTTGGTAGTAAATCCTCGTCTAGTAGTTCTCTTGCCCAAGTACGGTCTCCGTTCTCCTTGTCTGGCTCAATGAAGTCATCCTCCTCTTCAGAGTCGCTTCCGTCTTCTATTTGCGTAGTGTGCGTGTCACCACGAGCGTGAGTATCGTGGGTATTGGGTTGGTTCTCGTTCGAGGCGGTGTGTGAGGTTTGTGATGCTCGATCGCTATTTCTGGGTGTGGCGTGCGCTGCCTCCACCCCGAACCCGCGTCTAGCATCCATCGAGGAGCTCTTAACAGAGCTGAGAGACAAGGACCCACTGTCCATCTCCCCTAGACTTTCATCGGGAACGTCGCCAGTGGATGGGCTTACGTCCCCTCTAGTATTGGGGAGGAATAAACCGGTACCAGCATCGGAGGTCGCCGTTATTATTTCTACTGTATGTCTCATTGTATTCATAGTGTGGCCATGGCTTCGAGAACACGGGGGCTAGTGCGTGTTGCCTCGGGCGATGTTTGTACTGTCTCGTCCCCTTCTCGCCAAGCAGAGAACTTCAAAATTATCAGGCTTGTTGCAGGTGGAGCACGTATGGATTCTAGTCTAGTTGTCGGTACAGGATGATGTTTTTGTAGTTATTCTAGGGTTTTATGGTAAGAATTGAGACGATGAGAAGTATGGTTGTGGTAGAAAGTCGTGAAACAGTAGCGTGTATGTGAACGTGTATGTATGCGTAACACGACGGGTCTAATCAGCGCGTTGCTTGCCTTTGCCTTTGCCTCTGCCGTTGAGCTGCTCCGTTCCGCGGTTACGGGACGCCAGATTTCCGGAATCGATAAAGCCTGCGATGCGTGTGAGTGGGCACATGCCTGAGGGGTGGTCTGCACCGTGGCAGTTGCCGCATGTCTTCCCCTCGATAGCTTTGCCCTGGCCCGAGATACCATACTCGTCCATATAGGATAGGCGTTCAGCTCCCTTTGTGATCATCTTCCAGTTCCTCGGATCCTTCGTGACGTTGGGCATGTAACCGCACCAGTTCGTAGTTCCTGAGCGCCCAAACTTGGCGCTTCCGGCTAGCACTACCGGGAGGAAGTAGATACTAGAGATGGCGGAGTCGACGCGTTCGGCAGGGGAGACGTCGGTCGCGTAGTTGTCGCATGCGTTGGCCATGGTGATGAGGAAGGGAGCGTTGGCGAGCATGACGTCCTCGACAAGCTTCTCGACCTTGCCAGGTTGAGATGGGGGGAAGTTGAGGTTGCCGATAGTAACGAAGTGTTCGGGAAGGATGTCGGTCGGGTCGAGGAAGATGAGATTTTCGAGGGAGTTGAGGCAGACTCCTTTGTTGACCATCATCTCTCGTTTCGCAGTGGGAGTGGCTCCGTAGACGATGAAGATGAAAGGGGCGATGTTTCCATCGCCTTTCTTGGCAGGGGCGGCGTTAGGGTCTGCGATAGGTGCGACTATCTCCAGGTCGGGGAGGGCTTCGCCGCTACGTGCGCGGATGATCTTCATTCCGTTCTCGACGGTGTTGGAGAAGTCGGACTGGTAGGTTCTTCCCATCGGAAAGAAAAGAACCATGTTCGGGTCGTTACGTTTCTTCATTGACGAGATAATCTTCAAGTGGTGGCGGTCCCACATAGTGAAGACGTTCACCTGGGGGCGGTAGACGGATTCGTCGAGAGGGATGAAGATGATGGCCTGGTTGGCGCCTTGAGCGGGGCCGCCATTCCCGTCCTCGAGGAGGGCCTCGAGTTGCGCAAAGCGGCTAGCTTTGGGTTTCTCCGAGGACGCCTCAACGTCCATGTCTTCGTTGTCTGCGAGGGTTTGGAAACTGTTCGAGGATGTAGCGAAAGGGTTCGGCCTATGCGGTCCTTTGGACTTCCTGGCGACACTTTGCTGAACGTTTCCTCCTTCGTCGTTCTCATCGTCTTCTGCATTATTTGGGGTTAGGGTGCGTACACTGGCAGTGTTTTTTGGTCGTACCTTCGAGGTCCGGAATGGTATTGAAGAAGCCGCTGTTCGGATTCTCGGTGGGAGCGTGTTCAGCTTCGTCGTGGGCAGTGTTGCTCGGTCCTGCTTGAGTGTCCTCCGTCCTGGCTTTCTTAGCCGTAGGATCTTGTTCGACGATTGTACCTGGACCATCACCATGCCGTCGAAAAGTCGAAAGCTGAAGACCCGCCTCACGAAAACTGATCGCGAAAAGCTCGAGAAGGCTCGAGCAGCTAAGGCTGGACGTCGCCAGGCTCGCCGTGACAAAAAACTGGCAAAGCAGCATGCAGACAGAGATGCTGCCATTGATGCCGGTGTCTGCATGTGGGACGGAACCGTCAATCACATGCCCGGCTTGGTCAATGTGGATGACAGTGACAGCGACAGCGATTTCGCGACTATAGTTCTCGTAAGTACAAGTCTCACCGACACATCCCAGAGACTGTGGTGCGCCAGCTTGACGCATAATTGCCTTATTTGGACTAGATAGCGGGAGGTGATGGAATCGAGGATGGTCCAAATTCTTAGCTCCCTCAATTTTGATGCAATAACAAAACCGTCTTACAGTATGAATCTATCAGTGAATTGGAGTGTTTTTGTAAGATAACTTAGAAATCCTGTCACAATTGAGGGAGCTGTAACGATTGTCACAAACTTGCAGTGGTAAGCCCAACTGCTCCATAGAGCGCTCGGTTGAGCTGGCTACGTTCTTCAGGCTCTGCTTCTGACTCTGCACGCCAACAGGGCTTGGCTTCAAAGGTGACCTATGCCCTTCTACAAATCGTAATTGTAGCTCCGAACCTCTCAGTTGCTTCCCCAATGCCCCCAGGTCCGTTTGTGCAGCTCGAAGCTCTTTCCTGTTGTAACTTGAGTATTATGCGCAGGTATTACTATGTCAAGCTGAATTCCATGGCGCATGACTCGTCGGGCCGATTTCCGCACCTTACCTAGACACCATGCCCACTCATATTCCCTGCTCTCCATTGGCTATGACTGTTCCCTCTCTGGCGTAGTGTGATGTCTCTCGACTTCACTCGGCCTAAGATTCCCCCAAGATCGTTCTTGTTGGCCCATCAACCTTGTCGACTTGTCGAGTGTTGGGGAATTTCGAAGCTACACGAGGCGACAGCAAACGACTCGATGTCTCGAACATGCAATCGTAAGCATCCTCAATCCTGTCCAGCGTTGTATAGATCATCTATAGTAAATAGTTCAGTCCTGTAATGGCTGGGAAACCCCGCACAGGTATGTAGGCTGGCAAATCCCTGTCAAAGATTCTCCTGAACCCCAGGCTCGACCTGATCTTGTCCTTCTTATTCTCATTGCTAGCAGCTTCGAGCCTATCGCCTACTCACCAATGCGTTTCGATCCCTGCGGTGCTGTTTTAAAGCATCAACAATAGATTGCAGAACTTGTGGGCCGGGTATCATGTTTGCCGAGGTCTCTCGATACGTACGTGCGTACGCTCAATTCCTGACAGGTATCATATTCCGTGACAACCAGAGTGACTTAACAGCTGTTAACAGACCGTCTCGGATTCGATTTTGATGAACCTTGGTTGCCGGCACATGAATGACTCTATGTCGGGGGATATGCGTCGAGAGAGAACTCCCCGAGCCGATTCCCTCCGACCTGGCATTCAATAACCACCATCGATCCGACTATCGGAAGTACACTGGAGGAACGTCAAGGTCCAAACAAGGGATTCAACCGGCTCCTTCTGATGACACAAGCGCAATGGCCCTTAGCTTCATCCCAACTCGACTCTCGATCGGCTATTGTTTCGAACAACGACTGGGCTGTACTTCCAGCGTGCCGTGGGCTCCCTCTGTCCCTGATTCGGTATAACGTAGCGTATCATCAGGATGATACCGGGGCTCCTCCTCGCAGCGGACAGCTAAGCGAGGGAAGCTAGTCCTCTTCCAGACTTTATATACATCTTCGGTGGTCTTGTTCATCATTTTGATTCGATCACGGACAGCTGGATTTCCCTTATTGACACTATTGTGCATTGTCCTTATGGACATTGAACAAGCACGTACTCGTCTTCGCTCAGTCGAGGCAGCATTGTAGTGGGCCATTGTTCTCAATATCGAACGGAAGGGTCGGACTTCGAGAGGCATATAATAGTGCATCAGCCTTTTTTCTATGCTCCTCCTTCCCGTCTACTACCCATCATGTCCATCATGACCCTTCCTTCCCTATATTCTCCTCATGCGAGTCCTACCTATGCTGGGCCGTCGACCGATCACCACTCCTCATGGAACCTATCGTCAATATTGGATGCCACTCCTCGTGTCAGTGGATATGGACTCGGAGATCGGTACATCTGGTCTCCGTCTATTGCCAGAACCGCGCTGTCGTCTTCCTGGTTTTCGACGGACCCCCGCGACCTAGCAGCATTTACGGCGCGATTGTCTATTCTCCCGCCACCCCCGAGCGCGCCGGGCTCGGAAAGCGGCATTTTCTCGGATAGAGGAAGGATGCGCAGCCAGCGCCAGCATTATTCTACGCCACGCGCTACTTCATCATTCAATCCATTCGAGGACGAGGACGAGGAGACCGACGCGAATTACGAACGCGTCAGATCCCGCTACGACAAGCAAGTGGGAACTTCGTCTACCTCCTCGTCCAGCATGCCCGGGCATCATCATCCTGTGACCTCAGATACCCCACCAGAGCGGACACCAGTACTGCCTACCAAGATACCCAATCCTCCGCTGGTCAATGGCGCATTCGTGTCTGACGCTGAGCAGAGCTCGTCGTCAGTACCTATCCCGCCTCCTCTGACTATATCCATCCCATCTGCAGAACCAAGCCCCGATGACCCGCAGGGGGAGGTTGCCAGAATGCTGCTCCTACGGGCTAACAGGCATCGGTCGCGCACAAGGAGGTGCGACGAGCTGCGGATCTATCAGAAGAGTAGCCTGTCCACTGTGATTTACGGTTGGCACCCTTAACGCCACAATCACCGGCATCCCATGCGTCGGACCAATATTCCGCACCGCAACCAATACTTCCCAGTCATGTATCTATCTCTCACGCGCTTGGCATCTGTTATACTAGACATTACGATATGTATACGCAACACATCATTTCAACGTTACTGCTTTTGTGGCTCCCCTTTTTCAGCTGTACTATATACTGTTCCCTCGTTGTAGTATCATGAGCTTACATCGGCACTGATGAAAACGTACTTACAGCAGTGTTCGAATAATCATTGCAGATCTTGTACATTGAACATTCTCCAAACCTTGGAACTTGGACCTCATCCACATCCACGTTGCCTCATCTGCCACTCGATTGGCACAGCGTCAACCGCCGGCAGTCAGTTGGACTGTGAGGACCTTGATCCTCGGGTGAAGAAGAGACAAAATCGGGCCGTAATTGTAGATTCCAGCCGAGACGTCGTCTTTTCTTGCTCTCACATGCAACCCAGATTGGATCACAGCACGATCACAGAACGAGGCATGCTATATCCGTCTCCGAGGCGGAAGATCGGTCCACGTCTAGTCTCTCCATAGAATACTCTGTAACCGATTTACAAACACATGATAGAGAGCGGCGATACTGGGAGACGAAACCTGGACGAAACGACTCGCAAAGAATGCTTTCGCCATAGTGGGCTTTGCTCCATGCTGTCCATCAGTAGTCAAGCATCATCTCACTATCAACGGTAGCCTGAGGGTGAACACTTCCCTTCAACACGTCTGCCAGGGTGCAACATGAACACAAAACTTAGACGCATGGAGAGAGCTCGTAGCGGAAGACATCTAACCCGCATTGTTTCCGGCAAACCGCGCCTGGAGAACCGCTGAGGGTCTATCAACTCATGGACAGGCTACCGCCAACGCAGCTAATTGACAAGTGCTCCACTGGCAATCAACTTGTCAGTCACCAGGAAGCATCAAGGTCTCTCTGTCGATTACATCGCTTCCTCTTCCCATTTCATGTCCGGTCCCGCCAGACAGGCCGCAACGCCACAATCATCGACCGCGGCATTCAGTTCCGCTTCGTGACCAAGGGGTGGGTCTTGTCGACGCGAAGGGCAGCCTACATCAGTGGTGGCTGCTTGGCAGCGGTAGACTGACCATGAATGAGAACCTGGGGGATCACGACGAGACAAGGAGACTAGAACGAGTAAGGCTTCGACCTTACACTGGCGGCGCCGATTGCTCCCATCGACAGCGGAAGGTTCGAGTAAGTGTAGATCCCACTGACTACTGCCAGGGTTTGCGGTCCCGTTTGCACTGTCGATGGGAAGTCTGCCATCAGCGTATGATACTGAACGGCTGAAGGGTGAGAGTCAAGCTCGAGTGTATCTGTCTGTTCAACGGTGATATGCACAAGACCAGTGATCTTGCTCTGCAGACGCATCTTGAGATCGTGCGCCGGGTGTGAGTACCCTTTTAGCAGATTGCCGCTGTACGTTCAGTCAAGCTGGCCGTGTAGAATCAGTAGATAAGGATACTCACAAACACGGGCTAACAAGCATGCTTGGCAATGGCGCACACTTACTCGCATGCTGCGATCATGCCTACGAGAGGTCATTGCATATCGTGAGGAACGCCAACATCTTCAGGTTCTTCCGCATTAATCCACTCGAAAGTCGAAGAGCAGAACAGCATTGTCGGAAAAGTCCCAAAGAGCTTGTATCGAATGAAGACACCTTCAATGCCGTTATAAGCAGCTAAGGTTAAGGGTGGCTTATATGGCAGTCTTCAAGGCGCATAAGCTGATATAAGCCACCTCCACAGTTGTGAGATGTTGTAAGCACCGTAAGTCTTATCATTCTTACGACGGGTCTCGAGAGGTCTCAGGGTGTTACAAGATGCTCAGGCCCGAAATGCACAAAAAAAATTACAATTATTATTTCGGTACGCGCTAATCCGAATCGTCGTTGTCTTCTCTCTTGCCACTGTCTGATTACCCTTCCTGATCCCAATCAAATCCAAACTGTCCTCGCTCTTGTCTTCATCGTCTGAAGAGCCATCCGTGTAATCGTCTGTCGACGTCTCATCTAATGCATCATTGCTTGGTCCATTTCCTGACGCCGAGAACTCCTTCTGCGACATTCTTACCGAGGGCCATTCGTAAGGTCTCTGCACGTAAGAAGTCAGTCAAATTGACGGCAGCATTCGGGAAACGATAACATACCCTATATGCCGATTGAATAGTTGCGCCTGGGGAAGTCTGCGGCGGATGCGGAGTGGCAAAGGGTACACGATCACTGGATTGTCATCGAGAGTTCATCAGTCCACCCGGCAGCAGCAAAGTGACGGGACCTGCCAATGGCGTTGCTAGGTGTGGAGGATTATCTGTCTCTAAGGCTGAGAGGGATATCAATGGCGTGAAAGAGTGGATCCTCGGGTGGCAAAGCGGCTGGCAAGGGGCCGACCGTCCATGAGCTCGAGGAGGCGCTTGGTGGAGTTGCGGTGATGGTGGCGGCGGCAAAATGGTCGACTTGCTCTAAACAAGGAGCGGCGCGGCAAATGGCAAAGTGACTTGTGAAGAAAACAAAAAGGGGAATCCTGGGGTTGCGGCAGTCAGATTCCGACAATTCGACGTGTGATTGAGATGCGCACCTGTTGCCAATGCTGACAGCGGATGGTCAGTCGAAACATGCGCTCTGCTCGACGCAAAATGCTTCCAGCTTAGCCTCAGAGAACGAGTAGTGCCGAGCGATACAGTGTCGTTGGCACACCCATCATGCTCGGCAGTGAGGCTGACCAGCTGAAAGGTCGGTGCAGCGGTGGGTGAACAGAACGGCATGGTGGTAAAAGTTCGAGTAGCGGGTGGACAGGCGCCGGCTACAAGAAGGTACTGTATGATGTTATTGATTCCCACGCCACCTTCGGCTGCCAAATCTCGCCAAGTTGCCACTGAATCCTGTTACTAGTGCCCGTACGAAAGGATGCCGATGTGATATAGACTAGAATATACATCTACGCAATGAGAGAGTGCTGGTGGGAGGCTGACCACCTTTTACTTTGTGGGACATTGATGGCTCATAACTGACTATCAGAGCTTACATACAGACAGGTTGCTTATGAGTGCTTCTGCTCTCCCTGTGTCACTTATAACACACTTATAACTACATGTCACTGCATGTAACCTTCATGCTACTTGCTTATCAGCACTCATGAGGGTGATATGCAGTCTACATCCATTATAACCAATCTAGCCTTTTTCCGACAATAGTACTTCGATATTCGGTCGCGACGCTCCGGCATGTCTCTGAGACTCGCTAACCACCGCGTAGGGGCGTGCGTCAACGGCCGCCATGTCGATCTCCCTAGCGTGCATAGACTGGTTGCTGCCACGGTAACGCATGGGACCAGGTACTATACATGAGGGTCCTAGGTCAAACTGAACGTTGATGGCTCGATACAAGTCTGTGCAACGGACTTGAACCTCTCACGCCATCCTGATTTCCTACGATCAGTGCTTTTCCTCCTCCCCAAAGGGTGTCAAGGTGCAGACCTGATCAACGGGACCAAATAGTATAATGCAGCGCGGCCCGCCAGGAGTTAGCGGCAAGATAGACATCGCTGTTTCCTACTAGAAGAAACCTTGGTCACACCCCAAATCCGCAATAAATCATGGGTATTACGGACTGTTCGTCCAGAAATAAGAGAGTAGAATGTGAATGTATATACCAAACGCCCAAACTAGTGTCCCGCCTTGTGAGTGCCTGCAGCAACCTCCTGAGCGAACCACTGCCAGATGATCAGCCGCAAGCCCATGCAGAAAAAATGCAATCATACCTCCACCATCCTCTTGATACCGTCCTCCGCACTCACTTTGGGCTCATAGCCCAATACTCTCCTAGCCTTCTCGATATTCTGCCACCGGTTGACAACGCTGAATGTCACCCTAAACTGGGTCAAGGCAGCAGGTCGCCCGGTCACCCAGCCTATTGCCTCCAGCAGCTGCGCCGCCATCATGCCAATGCTTGTTGGCAACACAAAGAGCGACTTTTCCTTCCTCTGCCCAGGGAAGATGGTATCAAGTTGATACCATATATAACGCGCGAGGTCCCAGAAGTATATGGGCTCGCCGTTACTGATGAAGAACGCCTGGCCCGCGACGGAGAGCGGGGATTGGTCGGGGTTGAAGAATTTTGAGCGGGAGACCGCGAATTCGGACATGGCGTCGAAGCGGGTGCGCACGACGGGGCGGGCGAAGGCTGTGGGTTTCGGGTCGTTAAAGGCGGCTACGAGTTTGTCGGCATTGGGAGGGGGAGTGATATAGGGACCCAATGGACGCGCTTCGGATGTAGGAACTCGTCTAGGTTTTATGGTGAGCTGGATGGGGGGAAGAGGATAGCCGATGATCTCCTGCTCGGCCTGGCTTAATGGAGGGAGGTTCTTCATGTCAAAGTCGTCCTTGTTAGGTAGTTCGTTCAAAGGAGGCGCCGGCGCCGGCTGGTCAAGCTTGTCCGCCGCGAGCAGATGCGCGTAGGCTGCATTCTCGACATAGGTCAAGTCAAACAGGTTGTTGTTATCGCCAATCTGGAAATGTGTTTGCCCCTTCTGGTAGACCTCGTACATGCCTGCCATCATCTGACGATCACCGGGCCTGTCGCCCGCGTCAATTGGTGGAAATGGGCCCATATTTTGATTGATGCATACCCGAAGATGCCTGCTGGACGCAGTGCGACGGTCAAAAGACCCTCTTTGCCGTTGGCTTCGAGAACAGCAGCCTCGCCGTGGGCTTTAGAATCGTTGTAGACATCAAACGGCTTTTCAGGCATGGGCACACGCTCGTCAATGTCGATCACGTCTGAGCCGGAGAAGACGACGCCTGCTGAGCTAGTGTAGACAAGTTTCTTGACGCCAGTTTCTTGCGCAGCAGCAATGACCGCTTTGGTGCCATCGACATTGACTTTCCAGTATAGAGAGGGGTCCTTAAGGCCGTGCGGGGGAGACGCAGTGTGAATTATGCATGTCGTACCACACTGCCAGGAAATCATCAGTTTGCAGCAGGGGTTGGGTTGAAGATAGAGAACGCACCCGTCTGAGCACTGCTGCGACCTGGTCCTTCTCGCTTATGTCCCCAGAGAAAAATGGCACGTCATCATAGCGGTGAACGATGTCGAAGACAGAGACATTGTCGCCTCGAGCAAGGAGCTGCGTGACAATATGGCGTCCGAGGAATCCGCTGCCGCCAATGACGAGATAAACCTCCTTCTGAGTGCCAGCCATGTTGACGGTGAAAGGAAAATGAGCAACGCAAGTCGAATCACTTTTCCGAATCAGGGCCGCTCCGCACCGTCCACGAAACGCGACACATGTGATCTCATTTAGGCACGAATCACGTCAACTGGCTGGATTTCCTGTGGTCAAGCGCCTCTTGGGCGTAGGTTTGGGAATAAGCAGCCCTGCTCCGTGTGTCTTATCTTGTGATCTGACTATTTATGTGTCCGCCGCACCCTCCATGAGATGTGTCAATCTGAACGATGTCCGCCGCTGCAGAGGACGTCAAAGTTGAACGTTGACCGCCTGTGGCCGAATGAGCATTTTGGCTTCGGCAGGCATTGATAGAGACTGATCTTTCACTTTCGACCTCCAAGCTAGACTTTGTGCTTCATACACTGTTACAGGCCGTAGAACAAGCAAGATGACGGGTAAAGACCAGACTCAGGACACGGTATAACGCGATGGCAGCACTCTCAATAAATACAATCGCCAGTTGATCGCCAGCTTGCGGGAATCAAGCTCCACTGCCAACAACATTCTGGCCGGGTCTAGCCAATGGCCCAAGCATACTTCGGGTACATGCCTAGTGCTGTAAGGGGAACGCGGTCCTCAATGGTACACAGCGAATAGGCTGGATGGATGCAAGTTCGAGACCGATATGTATTCAAGTTCCACTCCGGCAACGCGTTGATGATGCTCTTATCGATGTCCCTTTGACTCGATGGGGTTGAAGCGGCTGCCAGCAAGACGGCGCCACGACGACAAAAGGCAGCCAGTACATCGCGAGCAGACAATCCTTTGGGGCATAGGGACAAGTCAAAACGTCAGAAAACATACGGGAATCCGTCGAGGGAAGTGAACGAAGTCTTGAAGGTCAATGGCCACGCGCCGGCCCGGAGATCTCCGCTCTCTTTGGGGCATCTATATAATCCGGTCTTTCCTAGGCTTGTTCTTCTACTACCACCATCTCATTCATCGCAATCCACAATGGGCGTCCTCGACATCGTACCTGTAAGATCATTTGGTTGTCGTCGCTTGCGATGGCGAGCTGATCCCTCGGTTTCTCGCCCTTATAGGCTGGCGTTTTGACCGGCGAGAACGTTCGCAAACTCTTCGACTACGCCAAAGAGCACAAGGTAGTTTTCATAATCTATGCATCCTTCCCATCGATTCACAGGATTCTCTAGTTTGCCATCCCCGTAAGCGCCTCTCCCCGACTGAAAACTCACATTTCAACGCGTTATTTCTCAGGCCATTGTAAGTATTGTTTTTGCCCGCCAAAATTTTCTCACTGACGTTTCTAGAACTGCACGTCATCCTCCACTGTCAACGCTTGTCTGGAGGCGGCTCGGTGCGTGGATCGATTGCCAGCTGGCAGGAAATAACTTGACGCGCTCGCAGTGACATCAAGTCACCCCTCATCATCCAGGTCTCCCAGGGTGGAAGCGCCTACTTTGCTGGAAAGGGCCTGGCCAACGACAAGCAGCAGGCATCCATTCTGGGCGCAACCGCGGCTGCGCTCCATGTGCGCACCGTCGCAAAGGCCTATGGCGTGTGCGTCACTCCACTGATTATCGTATATCCGCCATCAAGACTCATGAACCTTCTCCAGACCAGTTGTCATGCACTCGGACCACTGCGCCCACAAGCTTCTTCAATGGTTCGATGGCATGCTCGACGCGGACGAGGCCTACTTCAAGGAACACGGCGAGCCTCTCTTCTCCTCCCACATGCTCGATCTTTCCGAAGAGTCGAAGGAGGAGAACATTGCTACTTGCGTGAAATACTTCAAGCGCATGGCTCCCCTCGGTCTCTGGCTCGAGATGGAGATCGGCATCACCGGTGGTGAGGAAGATGGTGTTGACAACACTGGCGTCGACAATGCCAGCCTCTACACCCAGCCTCCTGACATCTTCGACGTCTACGACGCGCTGAGCAAGATCTCCCCCAACTTCAGCATCGCCGCTGCCTTCGGTAACGTCCACGGTGTCTACAAGCCTGGAAACGTCCGTCTCCAGCCCGAACTCCTTGGCAAGCACCAGGAGTACGCCAGCGAGAAGCTTGGCGGCAACGCCTCAAAGCCCTTGTACCTCGTCTTCCACGGTGGATCTGGCTCCACCAAGGATGAGATCAAGACCGCTGTCAACAACGGTGTTGTCAAGATGAACGTCGACACCGACACCCAGTTCGCGTACCTGGCTGGTATCCGCGTACGTTCTCCCGCAATATATGGCGCGCCAACCGAGACTGACCATCCGTGCAGGACTTTGTCCAAAACAAGGCCGCGTACCTCGGCTCTCAGGTCGGAAACCCCGAGGGTGAGGACAAGCCCAACAAGAAGGTGCGATGCCACAGTCCTCAATCAAAGAGACACGACTAACTCCGAATAGTACTACGATCCTCGTGTTTGGGTCCGTGAGGGTGAGAAGACTCTCACCGTTCGTGTCAAGGAGGCTTGCACCGATCTCGGCAACGTTGGTATGTGCCTTCGCTTCGAGCATGAACCCTGCTAACTTAACCTCTCTTCAGACCGTCTATAAAAGGAAGAAGTATAAGTAATAACTGTAGTATCTTGTAAACATCATCCCTAGTGTATAGAAACTTTTTTCGCGTCGCATCGATGACAAGCGTCTTTCCTTCGCAGTGTTCCTGCAGTATGGCTGCAAGCTCCATCTTGGAACACGTTCTGGGAAATTTCTTCCAGCGACCTCACGAATCTCTGTCTTTGGTGTACCGAAACAGCAAATTGAACGTCGAAGATCGTCATTAATATCAGCTTTTATGTATGTAGACAGATTTCGTATACGTAGATATAACAACAGAACAAAACAGTAAGGTGCACGAAGACGAGGATAGTAAGCGTAAACAACTGAGTGTGGCGCGATAAAGACATGACTGGGAAACGAAAGGACGAGCCAAGGAGTATAGACAGATAGCGAGACATAGCATGAACCAAAACCGAAGATGATAGTAGTATAGGGAACGAATCAAGAAGAGATAATATCGTCAGGGCACGTCATAGATCATGGGGACGACGTTGAATTCCTGCCCATTTGGAACTGAACGGAGGCACTGCTATCCGAGCTCTCAGTGGGCGTTTTCCACAAGCGATCACGGTCCAGGTCGAGGCTGGCGAGCGTGCCGTTGAGGTCGTGCATGGCGTCGAACTCTTGACCATCGATATGGCGCGACGAAGGCCGGGAATGTTGGTCAAGACGCCCTGAGCCACGGTTGGCGGGAGGAGAGCCTTCTCCGAGATACGCGTTAAAACGGGCAGAGCGGGAACCCGGCGCGTGTGCTTTGACCGCCTCATCGTGACCTCGCATTTCGAGCTCGTTGTGATACAAAGCATCCCGCTGAGCGAAGATATTTCCGGACTCAGCAGAGAAAGGCGAGAAGGCTTTCCTGGGGAGCAAGTCGTACTGCTCGGTATCCGCAATGTGGGGGAACTGCCTCTGAGTGGGACTCTGCGCCATTTGCAGCTTCATCTGACGCTGGAGGTGCTGGAGCTGTTCGTGATGGATCGTATACGGGTTAACAGTGGCGGGAAGGTGGGACTGGAGTGCGGCAGTCTGCGCGGCTTGAGCAGCGGCTTGAGCGGCTTTGTCTATCGCCATCATGAGCCAAGGAATTCTCAATGCCGATCCTCCGACTTACATTGGCTGCGCCCCCAACTGAGACGAATACGACTTCCGCCTACAGGGAACCCTTGCATCTTCTCAATGGCCCGCTCTGCGTCGACCTTCCTGACAAACTGGACGAAGCCACAGTGTTTGCCTACCGGTACCTTGACCTGAAGCGATGGTAAGAATGCGCACGAAATCTTTGAATGCGTCACTTACGTAGTGAATATCTCCGAACGGAGCGAAGAACGTCCTCAGCGTGTCCTCTGATATGAGCGGTGAGAGCCCGCCAACAAACACAGTGGTGTTGTAGGGGTCCGTGGACGTGAGTTGTTCTCCATTTGGTCCAATGAGATTCCCAAGGATGGCCTGAGCCTGCGCGTGGTGCTTCCACGACTCTTCAGCGAAGTACCTCTGATCCTGTATGCCAGCTGGATTTTCGTGCGCGAATTGGGAGGTGATGGAAGTCGCGGCGGGTGCTGGCTTAGGAGGGTCGCGCTCCCCGGTTGCGTATTGCTTCGCGATTTGCGCCAGAACGTGGTGAGGGAGGTTCATATCCTCTATACTCTCCGAGCTGAAATGAGACGGCAACCTCCCGTTTGAAGAGGATGGATGGGAGCCAAGAGACGAAGAGGAGCCAAGACCATCCCCGTACGATGGCGCGGACCGCATAGACTGGTTGGATTGGGACGCTGGGAAGGTACCACTGACGCTGCGCGCTTGGGCGTTGGAAGGATGCACGAGTATAGCATTATTCACGTCAGCGTTGTTGACAGAAGGGGGAAACTGCACTTGAGGCAGATCTTGAGGTGCCATCATCGTCGGAGGCTTGAACTTGGCCGTAGCCGGAGATATTCTCACTACTTGGAAGTCAGTGGATGGTCATTGAGTTGATTGACAGCACGTACTAGGTCGAGAAAGGCAGTAAAGGCCATGCATCTCGACAAGAGCCCTTTGCTGATCCCCTTCATCGCTGAATCTGGAAAGACCGGTGAGTGGCTATCGCCTAAACGGGAGTTTAACTAGTACCTTACAAAGCCATACCCCCTCGAAACTCCCGTAACAGGATCAAGCATGATCTTGGCACTCTTGCAGCTCAGGAAGGGGCGTATGAACTTGGGCTCGCGATCGTTCCGAAGGCCAAGAACCGGGTTCCTAAAGACAGCCACCAGATCTGAATTGGATGTCTCGGGCGCCAGATCCCCGACAAAGATGCTGTACTCTTTGGGATACTGGGGCGTTCCCTGTGCAGTGCCAGACATGGGGAGCGTAGGTGCGATGGGGGTAGTAGAGGTAGGCATAGAGGCCGCCCAATCAAGCACGAAGGGCTTTGTGGAGTTCGGCATCGTCTGAGCAGGCCCGCCGTCCGAAGAATTGACTTGGGCGAGCGCCGACGCAGCAGCAGAAGAAGTCGGGAAGGTGAGGAAGCAATATCCGGGATTGTTGGGATGTTGCCCGGTTATTGGGTCGGGAGTGGAATGAGGCACCTTGATGCTGACTGAATCCCAGCCCATGAGTGCGCAGACTTGCTTTGCGTATTCTTCGTCCATCCAGGGCTCGAGGTCTCCCCACCAGATAGTAACGGCTGTAGAACGCGAGGCGGGCTGCGCAGTGGATGGATGAGTCGCGTGGAAGGTGTCGCGGTCTGAGGCTCGGCCTCTTTCGACGCGCTCGTGGAACGCGAAGAGGGAGCTCGACGGAGGCGACGAGGAGTGGTGCTGGTCGAAGAGCGAGAAGGAAGCACTGGCCATGGGCAACGGATTCGATCTGCCTGTACCACTGTGCCATGACTGTTCTTCCCAGTCTGATGTTTTGAACGATCTCGGTGCCGAGCTGTTGTATAGCTGGTAGGCCCCTGAGCTTTGGCGATCCATGGCTGAGTAGGAAGCTGACTGAACTAGGAACACGCTGTTCTGGGTGCGAGTCGTCCTTTCAGCTGGCTGCTGACGTGATAGAAGCTATGAAGATGGGGGCGGAGAGGAGTGTGCTGAGGCGTGTGTATTTGGTATGGTCGCGGGATGGGGCGTGATGAGGAAAAAGCGTACAAAAACTGGCAGGTTTCTGGAGAGATTCCACGAGATAGCTACGATTAATTTAGGGAAGGGAGCAGTACTGCGATAACAAGAGCAATCGAATCGGGAGACGGAGAGCGAGAACTGTGCGGAGACTGGGAAACGACGACGGAAAAGAGTGGGGGAGGGACTGCCGATGAGAAGGAGGACTGACGTTCGAGAGGGAAAAGATATAGCGACGGGGCGGAAGGAACACCAACCAAGGGGCTTTCCAAGGTTAATTATACATGCGCACAGGACAAATAAATCGGCGCAGAAAATGAACGATTTTCCGGAGATTTCCTCAAAAGGGATCCTCCTCCTATACGCCGGACATTGTTCTCCGGCCAAGGCGTACACTTTAGGGTGACAAACGTGGCCAGTTTGAAAGCCGCCTTTCATGCTGGCTGTACTGAACAAGTCACTCTGGCTCGTTTGGAGGCGCCGGAACCTTCATACGACCTTCTTTTGGTAATGGAACGCTTTGTGGGTACCGGATCCCACACTTGTTGTGCCTGATTCAACTATATAAACTGACGGAAATGCAGCGACAATCCACACTTTACTTGCTGTACTCCTCTATCTCACTGGATCGCGGCCTACGGTCTCCATTGTCTGACAATTCGGATATCTCTTCGGCCGTCGAAAACACCATTGTCGTTTACGGTCATCAGAAGTACGCGTGTGATACGCGACTATGACGCACAACAATGCTCTTCATTGTTCTCTGAGTACCGTACCTGCGAGTTTGGCCGCAGCGGGTGTGGTCAGGCTGTCCGAAACAGCGCGCCACAAGCCTTGGAATGGACCCACACGATGGGGCAACCTCTGACTCGATCGTTTACCTGCTGTGCCTCATTGTTCTGCGTCATATCTCGCGATAGATCCCGCTGTTTGAGGCCGTATGCGGTGTATAATCATGCTGCGAGACACGTCAAGGTGAGTACTTGTAACGCTAGCATCCACAGTAACCGAGCTACAGTCGCTCTTGACAATCTGACACTAGACAACTGTTTCCGAGTAGCTGGTTCAAACACGGCTGGCTACATTTACCTGACTCGTGCTGTCACATGGATCTCTCTCATTGTCCGTCCGAAATGGTATCCTTGTCACCTTCGAGGGCATCGCTGCCCCGGCTGCCCAGCACGTCCGTCATCGTATTGTCCTCCAGACCCGAACTCGTCTCTTCAAATGGACTGAAACGAGTTTGTGTTTGTGTCCATCGAAATTCCACTTGGAGACACCGCCCGGTCATTCAAGACGTCCTAGTCCACGCGGTGTAATATTCGCCCTTCATCACACAGCAGAAGTATCTACATTTTTGCATCTTTCCGTTTGAGCGCGTTCAATCCCGCTTCCAGGTTTGGTGAAGCCCCAATCGCCACGCTCTTCCGCGATTCCGAGTCCACGAAGACGTGCGTATACCCGCCTACAGCCGCGGGTGTCTCCCCATCGTCTGCGAACACTCCCACCTCGTACGATACCGAGCTACGCCCAATGTCCGTTACACGCAGACCCAAACTCAGCATCTGAGGAAATGACAGAGGTGCAAAGAACTGTGCCACATCACTTGGAATAAGGGCTTGCATTAACAGTCAACCTGCTGTTCAACCCACCTCGCAAAATGATACAACAACAAGCCCGATGACAGGAGTTGTCTGTGGGTTCCCAGTGAAGCCACAGTTCTTGATGAGATAGTCGTTGATGACGGAGTCGAAGAAGTGATAGTATATCGAGTTGTTTACATGGCCATATTGGTCGTTGTCGCTCCTGGGAGCACATCAGAGACGTTGTCCGGCTCCCAACATCAGTCACAGAAGCCTACCATCGCGTGCGGTAAGGCAAGAAGTAGGCATAGTCTGCTTTCGTTATCTTCTTCAGCTCTGATGGTGGCATATGTTAAGAGACAGTAGACAATCACGAGCCTAACTCAATATTCCGCGTGTCCTCCTGGCACGGGTAACTCATCATTCAATGCAGTGAGTGTTCATCCTTTGGAACCCTTCATAATCTATGTGTCTAGTTCTATCGTGGTAATCATCACCACGAAAGCTAGACCACCGAAAACCCTCCCCTGCACAGCCGTCTCCGCCAAAGACAAACGCATGAACACCCTTGACAATTCACAGTAACTTATACATCTAGTCGCTGTCCATGTCATCAAAGGAGATGTCCTCACACAGAATCAGATCTACCAATCAGCGTCATTTCAGCGACTAAATGATTCGGAGAGCTTCCCAAACCTGGCTGCAGATTGTGGACGGCACTATTGGGCGGACGTGTCCATCTTTTGTAGTCCGACGACCAATGATCACGCTTTTCAGACGCCATGGTTATCTTCATGAGCTTGGGGCAGGTCTTGAAAAGCTTGCAAGCCACTTCTCGCTGGGCGGGTGCCGGTATTGGAACGTCCTGAACCCACTGCATCGATATGACGAGGGCTTCAAGGAGAGGAATTCGTGAGATACAATCTAGTTCGCCAGCCTATGAACGTTCAGAGTGAATAATATCATCAACGAGAGGTTTAGCACCTTAATGCCTTTGAGTTCGAGGTACCGTAACTCAACGAGTCGGTGCACGATAGACGACAGGTGAGGGCGCATAAAGTACCCTCCAAAGGTCAGTACTCGCAGCTGGCGCAAAGCATCCCCAAGGAGCTCGTCGTCTGGCTCCGGGTCATCGAGATATGGAATCCAGTCAACGGAAGTGATGTTGCGCCCAGGAAGGAAGGCAGCGAGGGTGCCATACCTCCCTTCCAGCGAAACCAGGCCCGGCAAGACATTCGGCGGAATGCATTGATGTCCATATTGCCAACAGTCCCACGAGTCGATGTTTAGCACCTTCAGAGAGTGCTGCGTGGCAAGGAAGGCGAGCAGATCCTTCTCATCACCGCGGCAGCCCCAATTGAATTCTTCTAGTTGACTTGAGCAAGAGGAGAGTATATGCCCAGCAGGTTCGCCGCCAATGGTGCGAAAGGCGAACGATCGCAGGTTCGGCATATTTGGTAGGGCCTGCGCGACCAACGCGATGATAACCGATTCTGTGGAGTCCACTGCCGTCGTCAGCGGGAATTTCATAATGACCTTGTAGGATTTAACGAGGGCACCGACTCTAGGACACGCTATAACGCGCTGGAGAAATAGGGTTTGGGTGATGGGAGACTGAACATGATCGAACCTCATGTAGAGGACACGTTCGGCCTCGTTCTTCCAGTCACGAGAGGTGACCAGTAGTGCGCGTAGACTTGGTTGATCGTCGATGCATTCGACAATAGGGCGGTAGAGTTCGATGGGAAGAATAGTAGTCATAGAAGTGCTTGTTCCCTGACTTCCTTTGGTCGATGGCAGACCAGCTAGAAGAGAGATGGAGCAAATGTGGATCGCAGTACTGTGTTAAAGTTCAGAGGTACTCTCCAGAGATCGTCATAGAGCATAGGCATTTCTTACTTGTACAGTAGCGCTAGAGTTGTCTGGGAAGAGGGACGGTCGTTGTGGTTTGATTTCAAGATTGACTGGAGACCTTGTCTTTACGTCATTGTGAATGTCACGGTCTCAATATCATGAACTCATCTCGAACTCATCGCTTCGAAAATGGTAAATTCGCGCGTCAGCTATCATGATACAGATACATAGCATTATGAGGCGATTGCTATGCTATATCAATGCGTGGCGTTATACAGATGCAGATGAATGATAAGAAAGTCCAGTTGAATAAATAGACCCAGCCCAGCATTTCAACAATGTCAGACTCAATCAATCCTCCATTTTTCCGAGGCCTCCAACACCAGTCGACCAATGTCTTCACGCGCCTTCTTTTTGGCACTTGCCGTGATACCCTCGAGAGCATCCAAAGAGCCCGGTGACGCTTGCAACGGGTCGAATTCCAGCAAGTGGCCGTCCTTAGTTGATATCTTGACAGAATACGACCGTGTCAGCGTTCCAGGCAGTGGTGTAACATCCGATCCCTGCGGCAGTGGCTGCGAATACGAATGGGGAGGTGGCGTGAATGGAACATGGGACGTCGCATTTGGTTGGGACTGATGCATAGTAGGATCTGTGGCTTCAGAGCTGGACCGGGAATGTTGCGATGATGAAGACGGGTGCGAAGGATCGGCCAAAATACTCGCTTGCGAGTTGGATCGCGACAGAAGACTACTGTGCGACGGATCTCGGGAAATGGTGATATTGCTTTTCGACCGCTTCAGCTGATGGGGTCCCTGAGGTTCAGAGGCCGTGGTTGCAGCAGCCCACATCTTCCCGACTTCAAATGGATTGGCCAGAGGCGATCCGTTTATGCTCAGCATGCTCTCGTCGATGCGCGGCATGCGTACCGTGTTATTGTTGACGCTTGGTAACGGCTTATTGCCTGGATAACCAGGGGTCTTTGGAGGAAGCGCCGGGGCAAAAGTAGAGGAGGAAGGGACCCGTGAGCGAGGTGCAAGAGGATTGGCCGATTTCGACGTTTGCAGTTTTGACGGTGACAGCGGGCGAGATGTGTTCTTGCCGGTACCTGGGCCAGCGTTGAACGGCGGTCGCGATTTCTGGGGGGTAGCGGCCAGTAAACAATTCTAGGAGCGTCCTTCAGTGCAATGCTTGGTGAATTGCTGGGTCTGACTGACCTTTCCCGGCGTTTTGAGTGTATTAGACAACAGCCTCGCTCGCTGGGCAGTTCCCGGACCGGTCGAGGAGCCCGCCTTCTTGGGGGAGGGCTCCATAAGGCGAGCTGGTGAGTAGAATGAGGATAAGAACACGTCGGAGAGTGCACAACGGACCATTCTTGGACGCCCTGGACGACTCACCGCCGCTGTGAGTCGCGTCGAGATCGTCCTCTGTGCTGTGTATCCGCTTTCTCTTCTTATCCAGCTCGTTCATGTTCGGGTCCTCTTCGGCACTGTTCATCCGCTCCCGCTGTACGCCCCGCCGCGCCGCCTGCACGCTGCCGTTGTATTTCTCCCCAAACTCGCGCATAGTCATGCTCCTGACCTCCTTCGGTATGCGTAGAATATGACCCTCCTGGTGGATCTTGAACGCCTCCAGCCTGTCTTGCAGCCATGAGCGGAATTGGCGGGTCCGATGCTCGACTGGACCGTGATCATGAGTTGACTGTCGGACTGACAAGCAGGAGACAGACCCTCGTGGTTGAGATTGGCAATCAGCTGTTTTTTCTCTTCATCGCTGTATTTGCGCATTCTGGATTCCATAGAGAGCAACCTCGGCGGCAGAGGCGAAAGCGGCGGCGGCGATCAAGGGGCGTCCAGAACTCTAATGCAGGAATCCGACTACAGGATGTTGCCGGGCAGGACCCCGAATACTAGATAGACCACCACCACTTATTTTTAGTACATCACATCATTTTTCGCCTGATCTAGTATGTTGTCCGAGTTTCCATCGACCGTTCGTCCGTCCGTCGTCTATTGCTTACCACCAAAAAGTATGTCATGGCGAGGCGCGTGGCTAATGAGCGTGTCTAATCCAATCTCTAGAGCCACCATGGCTGTTGAACCCAGTGCCACCGATGTACAGTTGCCGGACCTGACCTCTCAAAATGCAGTAGCAGCGAGGGATGAGTCCGAAGCAGCGAGGGATGAGTCCGATGATGATCAGTCCGTGCAAGAGAGGTATGAGACACGACCAGAACTTGAGCACTTTCAAACCGACCAACAGATCAAGCTCTCCCATAAGGAAGCCAAGAAAGCCTTACTTTGTACCCACCTTGCGATTCCTGTACAAAATGGAACGGGAGTACCGAGTCATCACAAAGTACATGGAGGTGTTCTCGTGGCAGATCAAGGATAATCGCATTCCGGACGGATCGTGGCGCAGGACACAGAAGATAGCCACGCGCATGCGTCATTTAGCAGGTGCATTGGAAAAAATCACGCCGTGGATAGCGGCAGATGACATCTACTACGTAGATTCACCAGACACAAGTCCCCACCTCTATCTGTACCCAGAGTCCGAGGCGAGTGATTCACCGGCAAGCGAGTAGACAAGTCGACAGTAATTGTATGCATTATTGTATCTAATCTACTTTTTCGCTCGTTTTGTCGTACCCGCTGGTAAATTAGTTACATCGTGAAGACGTTTAGATGCTACTCGACTTGCAGTGAGTACTGTCGCATCCGAAGGAAACGGTAAGGAGACAGATACTTCTAGATCACCTCTATCCGACTCGCTACCAGTACTGTGAGCTTTGACCCATTGAACCTCCTCGGCAGTGATTGTCAACACTGTAAGCATCTCGTTACTCAGTCCAATTGGCTGACGAGCTTCAACACTCCAGTGCTGGGGATGGCATGTTTGAATATGCGCATACATGCCATACTTCCAGAATGTAGGATAAACCCCACCGTCCAGTGACTTTGCGCATAGCCAACACGAGACCGGAACATTGGTGGAGGGCGTTGTTGCTGACGGAGTCAGAGCTGATCCATACTTGAAGGTATGTTGATGCGGACAGGTGAATTCCATTGTACGACTCCGAGCGGTGACTTTCATGACCGGGTTTTTGCATGTCCCAGAGCGGCCGCAGAAAGCACATGCTGTTCCCGGGACGTCAATCTACGTAGGCGTTAGACAAAGGACATCTTCGATGCAATCAGACGTACAGGAGAGCGAACCGATGCTTCATTGATACCCATCAAGCGGAGAAGGATATGCACGCTAGCGTGATTGCGAGCCCTTTTCTGCTCAATGAGAGCTTCACATTGGAAGCAGCGGAATTTCCCTGTTGTTTCGATCTGCCTCTCGACAAGAGCTTGAGTTGCATGCGAGATGATGAATGGCTTGATGCCTGTAAATATATCAGAAGACAGGACAGCATGACGAGAGGATGCTCTTACCAGTAGAAGTGGAATATGGCACAGCCGAAGTGCATGTGAGCTTTGGTAAATCACCAAAAGTTTCGACAGCTCGAGTACCGAATTCCACTTCGGCAAGAGCAAGAAGCGCATCCTCGTTGACATACTGTGCCGAAACCTCGGATTTGAAGAGTAGGGCACTCTTGATAGCAGAATCCTCAAGCTCAGATATGGGAATGACTGTGGGAGAGACAGGGACACAGTGTCGAGCAGGTAATCGGATCTCGTGTTGCTTGCGGCTGCCTAGATCTGAGTGCGCGACGGATGTGGTAGCGGCACCTTTGTGAGTCATTGCAAAGGAAGCATAGTTGCGATCCCAGACCCAGCGTCGCGAGAGAGTACTGGCCAAGGAAGTAGAGGAGGGGATTCGTTGGCAGAGAGTGTTGTCCAGAGTGAGGATCTGACAGAGTACATGAACATCGCTACTCGGCTCCTGTAAGTCTGCGAGACGAATAACAGATATGCGCTTCCGAGACTTCTCAAGAGCAAGGACGGAGGCAAGTACCACCGAGATGACATTACCAGTCCGAAGTGCACAGGCCACAATGTCTCGGACCTGTATTGTATCCTCACCCAGGATCTCGCTATCATTCTCTTCCTTCTTCACATCCTTTTGATACCCGCGAACTCGTGCAAGGCGATCCTTGGACAGCTTCTCCCATGTAAACAGAATGGATAGTATAGACGCTTTATGGATACGTCGAGACTTTCCGCCGTCCAAAGAGCATTCCAGCCAATCAGAGACAATCTCGTCCGCCGTGTCAACAGTTCCGTCTTCTTGGACATCGCCAAGAAGGTCGTCAAGGAGTGGTATTCCCAGAGCGTCATCAAGAGAGATCTCACTCTCTGCCTTGACTACCGGGATGTCTGCGTCGATGTTGGTATCATCAGCACCGAGAGATTCGGTATCCGAGAGTGCTTCATCGACAGTCATATGAGACTGTTCGGGACCAGCTGCGTCTGATGTGTTTTCCGGCACCTCAGAAGACAAATCCACGGACAAGGACTGGGACTCAGATGGAGAGTCAGTCTCGAGAGAACGGTCCGGCTCTGCGCACATCCCTGGCATGAAGTCACCTCCAAATGGATGAAGGAAGTCAAGAGTCTCATCGGCAAAGAGGGCATCAAAGTTGCAGGTAAGCCCGGCTGCCTTGAGGGCAGCTGTGGCCTCGCGCTTGCCCTTATTGAAGGCGTTCTCCAAGTTGGCGCTACCGGCAGTCATGACACCCTCAAAATAGCGAGGGTTGACATGATCGACACCTTCTCGAGCCGAGAAAGCAATGCGACGAGGGGGACGATGCCATGACGGATGTCTTCCGAAGACCATGATTCGGTCTTGACCAGAGCCCATAGTTTCCGACAGTTGAACCACATCTCCGTTGGTGTTATGTGTTTCTGTCCGATTCTCGCCAAAGTTCTCCTCTAGACGATCATCCGCATTCTGATAGATGTAGAAAGGTGCAGAGCTGTCCAAAATCTGCTGCCGAGCTACACAGAAATAGGAGCTCTTGACGTTACTTTGCATATCGGCATATAACTGATTTGTGATGAACGTCGTCCCATGCATGCGGAAGATGTAAAGAAGAAGGAAGCCGGCGGTCGCAAGCGATACAAGCTGATCTTGCAGTGAGAAGTAGGGGTTGATGAAGGGTTGAATGTACGCCTCGAGAAGACGGCCAAAGAGACGAATAACTCGAAGCTGATCTAAGGTGACAGGGTCCATGGACGTGGTATCAAGCTCTTTCAATTCGATGATGGCAAGAACGAGTGCCATGGCTCGCGGGACGTTCTGATGATCATCGGGTTGCATCATTGTCTTGACAGATTCGGGGGTTTCGTTGGGTAGTAGACATAGGAAATACTCTAGAAGACCGCAGTTGATAACGCGTCCATCAATAAGTACACCGTCTTTGCTACGGAGAAGGGTACCAATACCTGGATGAGACGCGGACAGTTAGCGAAGCAACAGCAACAAAAAGTCCAAGAAAACTGACGTTTGATAGTATGCTTTGGGTCAGACGTATACACCTCAAAGTTTCTACCACACATGAGGTTCAAGCCGCGAAGCGGGGCCAGAATCTCGTAGAGGTCGTAGTTGTTGTCGGGAGTGAGAACCAGAACCATGCAGTGTTCGTGACCTCCAATGCGGAATACAGGGTCTGCATCTGTAGCAATGACCCAGCAATCACCGTACTCATTCTCGCCAGACTTTCGCCATCCTGCAACAAGTTTTCCGACTAGCTTGCCAAACTCGGGGCCCGTCTCGGTCTTACAGGTTGGGGAGATCATGACTGGACGGGCATGATAGTCGCGGTCGCAGAAAGGAGCGAAGGCAGCGACGGTAGCTTCCTTCCCATAATGGCAAGTCGGATCGGGCCCATGTACCGCTTCTCGAACAGCTGCTACATTCTCGAACGAAGACATGCGTAGGTCCAGTCCTCCGGTATGCTCTCGACAGAATCCTCCCACCTCATCGGTCTGTCGTATACGACGAGCGCGCCCGGTTACAACAATTCCATCCACCATCAACGCATACCCATGCTTTTCGGTGTCACCGGGCGGTCGAGATGGGAAGAGTAGTCGGATATTTGCGCAAAGATCGCGAGTGAGGGGGGAAGAGGCAGACGGAGTGATGATGGGAGTCTTGGCGATGCGGTTGACGGATGAGACCGAAGGGAGGCCTAATGCACGGGATACAGCAAACAGACATTTTCGTCCGCCCAAGCTGCGGACAATGCTCGCTATATCGCGCTCGGCCTCGGTAAAGCCACGGACATGATAGACGTCGGCAATGGCATTCTGGACACGAGCCAGAATTGCCTTCACACTTAGATTCTGTGAGATGGACCGCGCCAGAAGATGTCGGACCCGCTTCACGTCATTTTCTGCTAAGGCAGATACAAGGCGCCGATAGTCATCAAGACGGGTCTGACTTGTGCTCAGGCGGCCTCGTGTCGATGCAAGCTGAAAGAGAGACAGCACTGTGAGACGGTTTACAATTAGAAATGCTGAGCCTACCGTTGAACGAGTGTCCTTGAGTTGATCCGACTTTTGCTTGACAGTTTCGATGAGTTGGGTCCGATTGAGATATGCATATGGCATGTGAGCTGTGTCAGGATTGACAGCTCGCCGTTGCGCTTTGCTGAACAGTGTCTGACAGTGAAGGCCTTGGCAAGACACACAAGCAACAGCGTCTCGCAACCGGCTCTGTGCACAGTTACGCGAACGAATCCAGATCAGAGCGTCCAATGAGTCAGTTGCACCGCATGATGAAGGAAAAGTGACTGTGTTGAAGATGAAGGGATGCTGTTCCTCGGGATCATGGAAAATTTGCCACGGGAATGAGAGAAAGACAGGTCCGCCCCGCCATTCGATTGATATTCCGTTGCAGCAGTGTCCTATTGGAGACAGCTCCGAGTCGCAAGTTTCGAAGGAGAGCAGGTCAGAGCCGGGAGGGTGTGACTGTGTCGCGCGAATGGGAATGGGGCTAGTGTCCATGTGCCGTCGACTACTGGGTAGAGGCGAGTGCGTCTGGCGAGGCGGAACAGGTGTCGAAAGCGAACCGGTTACTGGAGAAAGATAACCCTCGGTGAGCGAGCGCACCAACGGGAGACGAGTGGAGGTATATGGTGTCGACGTGTTACTGTGTGACGAAGACGCTTGAGGCGTCATTGAATGTTGCAGCTGCTGAGCACGAGTGCGCTCTCTTTGCTCATCTAGACGCGCCACCCGGCCACGGCACTTCCGACCAGCTTGATGGACTTTGAGAGCGTAAGGTGTTGAGCTGTACAGAAGCTCTCCACAAGCTCCGCAAGTCTGCTGACCTTGAGGCGCAAGGGGCAGAGGCTGAATGGGACCATCTGATGGTTTGGAGGTCTTTGGCGAGTGAGGGACTGATGGCGCAACGAATGTGTGAGTGTCTGATAGTGCAGGCGTGCAGTCTGTGCCTTGATCATCGGCGAGTGGTAGGTCCAAGAAATCGAATCCACAGCTGTCCTGATTATCATTTAGTTTGTGTCTGTTCAGACCAGCAAGTGGCTGAGACTCACTGTGTCGTCTAAAAAATAATGAAGGTGGGCAGATGTAACTTCTGGCCCTTGGAAATGCGCATTCTCTATCAAGTCCGGGAAGATATCGTCTGAATTTGTGTGATTGTAGCTATAAGTGTTGGGCCATGTCTGGCTAGTGGTGGTGGTGGGAATGTTGGAGATCTCAGTAAAAGACAGTATGTCGAAGAGAGGGTTGTTGGACGAGTGCTCGGACTCAGGAAGGCTGTGAAACGGATTCTCTGGTTCAGACTCCATGACGCGCCGGCCCTTCAGGATCCAACGCGTCGACGCGACACGCCAAAGGCACCAACAAGGGTGGCTCCAAGGTGGTCTCGCGAGGGTGTGAGAGAAAGATGCTGACGTTGACGTTGTGCTGACGCGGCCTCGCTGACCATCACCGGATCTATCATGCTGCCGAGTTCTTGTCCAAATCCGTCTGACTTTGGCTAATCTCGAGCTCATGCACCATATAATCAGAAATTGTACATAGGATATCACTCGGAGTGGAGCGCAATCAATTGAGAGCAACGACGGTGTGATTTGGAGGTCTCTGCACGAAGATATGGAACGAGCTCAAAGAGAGGGAAGTGGCTGTGTTTTCAAGGACCCCCGCCACCAGACCACCCACCCACCACCACCAGTTGACCGAGCCAACTAAAGTTTTGGACGCCCCTTGGCGGCGATGGTGGACACTGGGTACGTTTAGAATCGGTCACGTGCACCGTTTTCTACAGCGCGCCGGCTGCCGAACTTGATAGCCACTTTGAGGATGAACGTTCGAGTGGTGTGTGTACTGCAATGGTACCTTTATTAGAGAAGCAGTAGGTTGCGGTAATAGATACATATATTATACATGTATGCGAGCTCTTCGTTACATGCATGAGAGACGAAGATACTATGCCTCCGACTCGGACTTCGAAGCTTGAGCAGCCTTCGGTCCCCATCCGCGTCTCCCATCTAGCCAAGGCCCTGCACCACTGAGATGACATCCCCCCGCTCCAGCACACGTGCAATTCCCACCAAGAACGCTAGGCAACGAGTCCGCGTCGACGAGATCAAGCAACACGTCGCGATAGTCACTTCCCAAGATGTCCACCTTCTCACAAGTCTCTTTCGAGAGCCATGGCTTTATCATGGACCAAATCATAGTAAAAGAGGACGGCGCGTTGATTATAGCAAGTTGTCCCATCGTTTCGGGATAGTAGTCCTGAGAAACCTGGAAGGAATTGCGTGCAAGCGATTTCATCTGCCAGAATTGTTGTAGTCCAAACCCCTTTAGATCTACGATGACGAATACAGTGCCGATGGGCTTTCCGGCGGCCTTTTTAGAGGCGGGCATGACTGGGGCGGAGGTCAGAGTGCGACGGGGCTAGGAACAAGAAGAGTAGACCTTCTCGAGTCAATGATTCACAATTGACAAGAACGGTTTGCCAGTGCTTTTCGGGCGTGCACTGCTTGTACAATTTCGGCATATCAAGATTACCGAAAAAGTGGATGTTTAGAGGGCGACCTTTCTTTGAGTGGTTCAATAAGAGGCTTTCGAATAGAATCGTGATTTTGTACACACCTTATCTGTCTGTGGATTGAGGTAATGATATGTTCAGTGAGGCACCATCTAAAGAGGTAAGTGACGCGCACTTTGTGAAACCTGTCGAAAGAGATGCGTTAGGGCCGCCCGTGAATGATGACCGGGCAACTTGAATGCATACCACATTGGCCAGCAGTCAAAGACAGCTTCACGTTCTGGGTACTGAATGACGAACGCATAAGCATGGATGAAAGGCAAGCAGCATTAAAAGACTCACATCAAAGGGGTCTATTCTACTATACAACTCATCGATCCCGACTCCCTCTACGGTTCGCCTCCATTCTTGGCATTCCCGGAACATCTGCTTCGATTGTTTGAGATGAAACTTTCTCGCCCTCAGAAAGCGTCTCCACACGTGTAACGTCAGCGGCAGAGAGCGAGCATGAAAGGCGCGGGGTCGCTCACAACAGCGTCTCGTCGTCCGTTCCGATGGTATCGCCGTCATGCAAAAGATCTTCATCGTATAACTGTTTCCGAAAGGTGGCGAGGGCGTCTTGCTCTTTGCGTGTGAGCGGTGCCATGATGGTGATGGTGCAAGGTGGAATTTGGGTAACAAGGGACCTCGGACAGGAGTAAGTAAGCAAAGGGAAGAGGAGCTCAAACTCGGGGTTTAAAGCGATGGCCCACGAATGATCGTTCACGTTGTAATCGTTTCGGCAACAAGTGTATAAGAGTGATGACAAACACTGGTATGGATTGGCGCCGATGCCCGCTGCTCTGACGGCAACGCGATCTCTAATGAGCTGCGACACAATACCGTACGTCTTCTGGCCCGAGCAGCGGATTGCTTGGATAGACCGCCATGCGTGTTGAGGGCCCTCTAGCCGGTTCTACCATGCCCGATGCCATCATCAACAAACACACGTTCCGCCAGACGGAAATTACAACGCACCATTCGCCATCCCTGCCCACTTCGACTTTCGCCGCTCTGACCATGTCAATCAACGTCTTCTCCGAGTCCTCCGCATTCTCCTCGATCATTCGCGAAATACCCTCATCTCCACCACATTGAGTCCTCACATGGTCCATGATGATCTTGACATGCCTCCAGTCCTCTCCCACCTCGGCCCACTGGGCCACCAGCTTGCCGTTGAACGTGACCTTCAATCGCGCTCTTGCTGCCTCATTGCGCAGAAATGTCTCTACTTCCTCCTTCTTACCGAAGTGTTCCAGAGCGGCCTCGCGTAACGATGTCGTGCCCGCCTTGGGCATGGTTTGCGCTTGCGCCCATCCAACAAAATCCCAGTACATCTTGCGCTCCAGTTTAACTCTGCCTACCGAATTGGCACAGGTGAACATGTCCGGCCGGATGTACGGTGTTGAAGCCAGCCATTCATACAAGGCCATTCGTGTTAAAAAGCCCTCATTGAAGCGCTGCATTTCCCATCCAAAGAAAGGCAGTATATCGTCGAAGTTCGACGACAGATGCCATGGGCGGTGCGGTGGTTGCGGGTACTAAATAATGCGTGCTGTCAGATGGTGCTAGACCCCAGCGAGGGACCGTCTTACTCTTAACCCGTGGACGCCAAGATGCAGGCCCATTCCGCGAACGATAAGCCCCAGAATCATTCCCATGTCACCGTAGGAGTGAAAGAAGACCGTCCGCTCGTACGCTTCCCGGGATTCGCAGACATGGACGTCGACCTGATAAAATGTGTCGACCTGTTCAATTAAAGGGACAGCGTAATGACTGGTCCTTGGACCGTCCATGGGGATCACCATCGTTGCGCCTAGTGCACCCTTGACTTCATCATGGGTGGGTAGATTCTCTTCTTTCCAGACAACAAAGTCGACGTCTCCATAATCCACCTTCTCTGGCGTCTCGACCGGTGTTGTCACGAGTGAATAGAGCGTCTTGAGGACCTGAGTTTGTCGCTCCAAGACGACTCGGTACTGGGCAAGGGGTAGTCGAGGGAATTTGCCTGTGCGAAATGCAGCACCGCCCATGACGATGTTGGGTGTGAAGCAAGGTGGGAAGACATAGTCTTCTGGGACACTTAAGTCCACGAGACCTCTCAGAAATGACTCGCCTTGACTAGTCCCCTCGAGTCACTTGGTTGTCAGAGAAACATGCAGCTGTACATTGCTAAAAAGCAGAAGAGACTAGAAAGTACAACCTGTCCATAACAGTCATCGTCAGTCTAAGGGCTCCGACTCCTGCTCCTCGACCTGCGCCGCTTTCTCGACCGTTCCCGCGAGCGGCGGTCACTCCCGGAGTCAGAGCCTGAATCTGAGCCAGAGTCAGAGTCCGAGTCAGACTCTGAGCTCGAGTCTGAATCAGAGTCACTTTCAGAGGAGGATGTCGATCTTGCTCTGCGAAAGCAGTTCAGAATACATGACTGCGTCCGATGAGGTGTTGCACACCTCTTGCCCTTTCCCTTGTCATCCTTCCTCTTTTCCTTCTCTCTTTCCTTCTCCTTCGCCTCTAATATCTTGTTCGCGGTGCCAGACCTGTCAAATGTCAGACCCGCGCCCAACACCGAGATAAGCAGCACGCACTTCTTCTTAAACTCTTCAGGGACCTCAACAGACGGCTTTCCAGCATCCTTCAGTTTCGCCAGTACGCTGGGCTTCTCCAGCTGTTGAGTGCGCGATGGCCGCGAGACATATGGGCGCGCATTTTTGCACTGATAGGTGAAATGGCCCGTCTTGAGACACTTCTGGCATATTGTCGACTGCGACGCCCGCGTGGAATTCGAACTGTGATGAGGGGCGTACTTGGACATGATGATGGTCGGTGCAGCGTTGGCCAATGAAAGTCGTGCCTGGCTGTTGACGGAGACTACGGTCCGTTCATCCGGCGCGATTTCCAGAATTTAAATCAAGGCTCTATACTTCCATACACTGTCTTTGTAGGCGTACGGTCACCCATATTACTGAGTGTTGGAGTGAGTGGAACGTCCTCCAGAATGTCATAATACTCCGCGTCAAGTCCACCGCCATGCGCGCCTTCATCCAACTTGACCCAATGCCTTATCCAAGGCAACACTCGATACGAAGACCCCCACATCGCCTTCCTTCCAAAGAGCTTCTTCACCGACAGATAGCAGACGAAGCTGACAGCGCATCAGTGAGGACACATGCAGGCATTTCATGTACACACCCCAACACGAGAGTGGCGCTCAAGAAAGCAAGTAAGCGACGTCCGGCGCTCCTGGGTCTATGACTTGTAGGAACTTCGTCTTGGTCAGGATCCCGAGGGGGCGCATCATCAGGATCTGGGTCGGAGACTGGCGGACCCCGAAGGCATGCGTGTCTCGTTTTCCATTCGAATGCATGAGTTCCGTTGAAAGACCAGGCAAAAGTAGGATTTGTAGGCTACTGTAATGTCAACTCACACGCTTTCAGCTACAATGAAGGTGTACCTCTTCAGCCTCATGGTCACATATGAACTGTATGGATGCTTTCTGTTTGATTTCGGCGTATGTTCCTCCATGTAGTGTGAGTTGTAGAGGAGCTAGGTAGACGTCATGGTCATTGCTTTGCTGATCAGAGCGCCGCCTACCATGAAGATCTCCTTCGTTCATCTTCGTGCCAAACTTGACCTTCGGAGTGAGATCGGGACTGACTGCTATTGGCACTAATTGTGTGATTCGAATAGGCTCTGACGGTCGATTTGGTCGAATGTTTGAAACTAATGGCATGCTCAACGGTCGGTTCAAGACGTTCTAAGCTCAGATGGCAATTACCCTCAAGGCATATCCAGGTTCTGTCCGGGCACTAAGCAATGGGCGTTCAGCATATATCGCAGGCCAAGTATCTGGTAGGCTACCTGCAATTCCGCGGGCAAAGTTCCGTCACGCTTCAACGCTCCAGTCAAGCTAAGGGTATATTTGCTAAGCGTCCTGGTAGGCGGGGTTTCCTCTTGACGCGAAATGATAGCCGGGCCAGCTTTCTGGGGGTCAAACACAGGACAGAGATCGAATTCGTAGCCACCGCTCAATTTGAACGAGCAATCAAGCGTGTCGGCAGCCAGTACCTGGCCGAGAAGGCCCAAGATGATTATCGTAGTGGCGTATACCATGAGTGGGGGGAGCAGCAAAGAGACTTGAGGCTGGC